>CM060974.1:58217584-58260084 GCA_030765045.1 Tenodera sinensis | reverse complement strand
GTCCGTGTGTGTGTCTGTGTGTGTGTCTGTGTGTGTCTGTGTGTGTCCGTGTGTGTCCGTGTGTGTGTCTGTGTGTGTCCGTGTGTGTGTCCGTGTGTGTCTGTGTGTGTCCGTGTGTGTCCGTGTGTGTGTCCGTGTGTGTCCGTGTGTGTGTCCGTGTGTGTCTGTGTGTGTGTCTGTGTGTGTCTGTGTGTGTGTCTGTGTGTGTCCGTGTGTGTGTCCGTGTGTGTTCGTGTGTGTGTCTGTGTGTGTCCGTGTGTGTCCGTGTGTGTCTGTGTGTGTCCGTGTGTGTCCGTGTGTGTGTCTGTGTGTGTCTGTGTGTGTGTCTGTGTGTGTCCGTGTGTGTCCGTGTGTGTCTGTGTGTGTCCGTGTGTGTGTCTGTGTGTGTCCGTGTGTGTCCGTGTGTGTGTCTGTGTGTGTCTGTGTGTGTGTCTGTGTGTGTCCGTGTGTGTCCGTGTGTGTGTCTGTGTGTGTCTGTGTGTGTGTCTGTGTGTGTCCGTGTGTGTCCGTGTGTGTCCGTGTGTGTCCGTGTGTGTCTGTGTGTGTGTCTGTGTGTGTCTGTGTGTGTGTCTGTGTGTGTCCGTGTGTGTGTCCGTGTGTGTCCGTGTGTGTGTCTGTGTGTGTCTGTGTGTGTCCGTGTGTGTGTCCGTGTGTGTCCGTGTGTGTGTCTGTGTGTGTCCGTGTGTGTCCGTGTGTGTGTCCGTGTGTGTCTGTGTGTGTGTCTGTGTGTGTGTGTCTGTGTGTGTCCGTGTGTGTGTCCGTGTGTGTCTGTGTGTGTGTCTGTGTGTGTCCGTGTGTGTGTCCGTGTGTGTGTCCGTGTGTGTCCGTGTGTGTCCGTGTGTGTGTCTGTGTGTGTCCGTGTGTGTCCGTGTGTGTCCGTGTGTGTGTCTGTGTGTGTGTCTGTGTGTGTCTCTCTGTGTGTGTCTGTGTATGTGTCTGTGTGTGTCTGTGTGTGTGTCTGTGTGTGTCTCTCTGTGTGTGTCCGTGTGTGTCCGTGTGTGCCGTGTGTCTCTCTGTGTGTGTGTCCGTGTGTGTCCGTGTGTGTGTCTGTGTGTGTGTCTGTGTGTGTGTCTGTGTGTGTCTCTCTGTGTGTGTCCGTGTGTGTCCGTGTGTGTGTCTGTGTGTGTCTGTGTGTGTCTGTGTGTGTCTGTGTATGTGTCTGTGTGTGTCTGTGTGTGTCCGTGTGTGTCTCTCTGTGTGTGTCCGTGTGTGTCTGTGTATGTGTCTGTGTGTGTCTGTGTGTGTCTGTGTGTGTGTCTGTGTGTGTCTCTCTGTGTGTGTCCGTGTGTGTCTGTGTATGTGTCTGTGTGTGTCCGTGTGTGTGTCTGTGTATGTGTCTGTGTGTGTCCGTGTGTGTCCGTATGTGTGTCTGTGTGTGTGTCTGTGTATGTGTCTGTGTGTGTCCGTGTGTGTCCGTGTGTGTGTCTGTGTGTGTGTCTGTGTATGTGTCTGTGTGTGTCTGTGTGTGTCCGTGTGTGTGTGTCTGTGTATGTGTCTGTGTGTGTCCGTGTGTGTGTCTGTGTGTGTGTCTGTGTGTGTCCGTGTGTGTCCGTGTGTGTGTCTGTGTGTGTGTCTGTGTATGTGTCTGTGTGTGTCCGTGTGTGTCCGTGTGTGTGTGTCTGTGTGTGTCCGTGTGTGTCCGTGTGTGTGTCTGTGTGTGTGTCTGTGTATGTGTCTGTATGTGTCTGTGTGTGTCCGTGTGTGTGTCTGTGTATGTGTCTGTGTGTGTCCGTGTGTGTCCGTGTGTGTGTCTGTGTATGTGTCTGTGTGTGTCCGTGTGTGTGTCTGTGTATGTGTCTGTGTGTGTCCGTGTGTGTCCGTGTATGTGTCTCTGTGTATGTGTCTGTGTGTGTCCGTGTGTGTGTCTGTGTGTGTGTCTGTATGTGTCTGTGTGTGTCCGTGTGTGTGTGTGTCCGTGTGTGTCCGTGTGTGTGTCTGTGTGTGTGTCTGTGTATGTGTCTGTATGTGTCTGTGTGTGTCCGTGTGTGTGTCTGTGTATGTGTCTGTGTGTGTCCGTGTGTGTCCGTGTGTGTGTGTCTGTGTATGTGTCTGTGTGTGTCCGTGTGTGTGTCTGTGTATGTGTCTGTGTGTGTCCGTGTGTGTCCGTGTGTGTGTCAGTGTGTGTTTCTGTGTATGTGTCTGTGTGTGTCCGTGTGTGTCCGTGTGTGTGTGTCTGTGTATGTGTCTGTGTGTGTCCGTGTGTGTGTCTGTGTGTGTGTCTGTGTGTGTGTCTGTGTATGTGTCTGTGTGTGTCCGTGTGTGTGTCTGTGTGTGTGTCTGTGTATGTGTCTGTGTGTGTCCGTGTGTGTCCGTGTGTGTCTGTGTGTGTGTCTGTGTGTGTCTGTGTGTGTCTGTGTGTGTCTCTCTGTGTGTGTCTGTGTATGTGTCTGTGTGTGTCTGTGTGTGTCTGTGTGTGTCTCTCTGTGTGTGTCTGTGTATGTGTCTGTGTGTGTCTGTGTGTGTGTCTGTGTGTGTCTCTCTGTGTGTGTCCGTGTGTGTCCGTGTGTGCCGTGTGTCTCTCTGTGTGTGTGTCCGTGTGTGTCCGTGTGTGTGTCTGTGTGTGTGTCTGTGTGTGTCTGTGTGTGTGTCTGTGTGTGTCTCTCTGTGTGTGTCCGTGTGTGTCCGTGTGTGCCGTGTGTTTCTCTGTGTGTGTGTCCGTGTGTGTCCGTGTGTGTGTCTGTGTGTGTGTCTGTGTGTGTCTGTGTGTGTGTCTGTGTGTGTCTCTCTGTGTGTGTCCGTGTGTGTCCGTGTGTGTCTGTGTGTGTCTGTGTGTGTCTGTGTGTTTGTCTGTGTATGTGTCTGTGTGTGTCTGTGTGTGTCTGTGTGTGTGTCTGTGTGTGTCTGTGTATGTGTCCGTGTGTGTGTCCGTGTGTGTCTGTGTGTGTCCCTCCGTGTGTGTCCGTGTGTGTGTCTGTGTGTGTGTCCGTGTATGTGTTCGTGTGTGTGTGTCTGTTTGTCAGTCTATGGACAGCATAACTCAAAAACGAAAAGTCGGTTAAAAGCCAAGGCTGCCCGCTATCAATGGGACTGTTTTCATTGGCATTGAATCCTTTACTCCAGAGGTTGCAACAAACCATGCGAGGAGTCAGTGTATACAATGAACGGTTCACACTTACAACCTATGCTGATGATGTGACTGTGGTGGCTGCAGATAATGAAGATATGACGACCATGCAACAGGGATTGGAGCAGTACACAACGATGTCCGGTGCAGTGTTAAATGCTGAGAAATCGGAGATCCTAATATTAGGAAATTGGCCGGAACCGCCACAGACCTTGGGGATGCAATGTGTGACTACTACAAGGATACTAGGAATATGCTTTATGGCAAATATAGAAGATACTATTACAGTTAACTGGAGGGAAAAAATTAATAGTTTACGCCATTCCTTATCCATGGAGAGGATCCGGAACCTGAATTTGCTACAACGCATCTGGTACCTGCATACTTATGGTCTAAGCAAAATTTGGTATGTGGCACAGATTCTGCCGATTTCAAAACGTGACGCACAGAAACTGGAACAACTCTTTGGCTACTTTTTGTGGACTGGAAAAGCATATAAGGTGAGCCGGCCTCAACTACGTTTGCCTCCGTCCAAAGGTGGTTGCGGCTTAGTGGACATTGCCAAGAAATGCATGGCCTTATTGGGGAAAACCGCCACAGAATCATTGCGCGGATCTGGTTCATCAAATGACCAAAGTTTCTGGAAGGAACAGCTGCATAACCCTCAGGTGGCACTCAACGGATTTAAACCCACTGTCCTTCACCTAAAACGAATTCTGGACAACAACGATGACATTACGGCCTACGAATGCACCCGGAACCACTACCGTATGCTCACGACAGTTCATCTGGTTCCCAGAGTGGCAGAGAAATATACAGGGAGTGGAAAGTGATCTGGCAGAATTTATTTTGCAAACATGTGCCCAGTGATTGGCAGGAAACCACCTATGAAGTATTAAATGAGACTACACCGACAGCGGATAAACTCTGGCGACATGGAAGGGCACAGTCAAACCAATGTCCATCTTGTGCCGCCTTTGACACACTGGACCACCGGATTGCTTCCTGTAAGCAGGTTGAAGTCATCTGGGTAGAGCTCCGGACTTACATCTCCAAATGGTGCCCACCGCAAGCTCCACCATGCCTTGAGAAGCTCCAGCGTTTGGAATTCATTTTCAGAATACTGCACTCAAACGCTATGTAGCTTGGCTGGTAATGGGAACATTGTACTGGATCCTTAAACAGAATAATGGCCCAGTGACGCAGAGGAAGGATTGGGTCAGTTTTCTGAGACAGGCACGCTGGCAACTGATAACTTCTGGTCTTAGCAAATCAATGCAGCCGTACATAACACGCCTTGCACTTTAAATACGACAATGCAACTATAATCAAAATAATATATATTAAAAAAAAAATAAAAAAAAAATATTAAAAAAAAATAAAGAAAAAAACGAGATAGACGTAAATGTAGAACATAAAAACCGTATAGGTTCATGTAAACGTACAGGTATAGACTAAAATGTTACTACTGTGTTAGCCAGGGATCGCCAGCTGACATGCTCGGTGTGCCTATACAGTTCGCACGGTGCCGGCCGGCGTGCCTGGTCGTTGCTGGCGAGTGCTCGGGAGATACGTCAGTGGCGTTCCGTAATCTGCACTTGCGTTACCATTAAATAACTAAGGACAGGGTAGTACTGAAGGAATAATTCAGAAACTGTATAATACGTGGTTTAATATTTCTCTGGCACTTGTTATTAAGTTATAGATAAAACAACCCAATACCAGTAAGATTATTATAGGCTTCAATCCTATGCATACAACCAAATGATGGCATATAAAAGCAATATTTTTAACTGTAAGAACTAAACAGTACTTTGTGGAAATTAACACAATTTTGAAACAATTGAAAATATAAAGTAATATAATAATATTTACTATACAGTGCTAATATTACACAGAATACTTCATATTAAACGAATATACACGTTTCAATTAAAAATTTTATGCATTCAGTTTTTGGTAGACACTCTTGCCTTCTGACCCCTTTTGGTTTTCACAATATTCGCCACATTTGGAGACAATGAAACTTCTCCGGATCCTTAATGCACACTTCAAGTTATGATCACTGATGCTGGCTCTGTGAGGGTTTTTAATGTGTTTCATAGCTGAAAATCAGGATTCACATACATAGGTAGAAACAAACATTGCAATCATAGATGCCGCACGCCTGTGTAATCGAGGGAATCTTGATTTAGGAAATTTCCTGTAGAAATCTAGCAAACTTCCTCTGTTTCTGTAACTCTTAGCTAACTCAATGCTGCATTTCAAGCTCCAGTTGAACATTCTTGGAAGTATCATCAGTATTCATGTTAAATGGTGTAGCGAATAAATAAAAATCCATCTTTTAGCCCGTGAGATCGTGAAACCTTTTATCAAACGCACGGGAAAGTATGCGCAGATTTTCAACATAACAACCCACTTCTAGGGAAACACAATCATGGATCACGCTTTCCAACCTGGGAAAATGACAAGGATCGCTATTTGGCAGTTGACGTTCCCATAATGAGAGCCTATTTTCAAAAGCTTCAATGCTTCAGAACATCTCTGTGATTAATTTGTTTTTCCCTTGAAGTGAAACATTCAAAGTATTCAAATGTTCACTTATATTGGCCATAAATGCAAGATCACATTTGCACTTAACATTCGTGAGCTCGTCAATAGGTTTTCGGAACATTTCCATGAACATACGCATCTCATCCAATAATTCAAAGAATCTGCTTAAAACCTTGCCTCGACTGAGCCACCTAACTGCTGTGTGATACGCCATATCACCATACTCATGCTCCAAATTTTCTAAGAAGGTTTTAGTAACTCTCAAGTATGCGACACGTGGATTCCTCCACCCTAAGCTACCCTTCACATGGAGCATTTTTCGAAAATTTTGATTTTCTCAAACACAGCTCTAGCGATTTTGATTAAAATGGCACAAGTTAAAGATATGTTTATGGCAAACGAAATGTATATTTTTGATATTCTGACTGAGGCCTTTATGGTTCTGTTTGCTCTTGATGAATTTTGCATTACTCGTAAAGCCTTAGAGATAGACCGAATCTTACCATAGCAAAAATATAGATTTGGTGGAAGCACACAAGCTATGTCCAAATGAAATTCTTTTTTGTGTAGTGAATCATTTCAGACATATTCCTTGTTATTTGTATAGGTTTTGCAGAACTTATACTTCTGTCAAATGGAACATCGCTATTCACTTTTTTATGCTAGGAGTGCAAAGAGAACGGAAATTGAAAGCTTTAAATGATTTGACTATCGCTCAAAGCCTACTGTATTCCCATATTCCCGTTGCACGTGCAAGAAAACGAGCAATAAGATAATTTCTGCAAGTGTTTACTTCAACTAACACGAAGAAGATAGAACAATAAGAGTTTGTAAGAATGGTTAGTACAAGAGTAGAGAAAGTCATGTGAGTGACTGCAACACATCAGATTTTTTCTGATGATGAGCGTCTTGAAATAGAGAATGATATTATCTAAAGAGAGAGAGAGAGAGAGAGAGAGAGAGAGAGAGAGAGAGAGAGAGAGAGAAAGAGAGAGAGATGTGCCCATCTACCTAAACTTGTGGCAAGTTGAGAAGCAAGAACCCTGAAGACAATATGTACTATTCTTTTGTTTTGTTGTTGTAACATGGTTGTCCTAAAAGAGTAATATGTTAAACAGATCTCGTACTTATCACCACAAGGAACATGTTAATGAGGTTGTTGACAGATGATGCGCAACTGTTCTCTTGGGAGCTACTTTCACACGAGCTTCACAACCCAAACTTGCTGTGTTCTTGTCCTTGGTTCATATCACAAACCACAATTTCCCCTTTAAGCCGGAAGTAACGCTATCTATCCGACATTATCAAAGACAAGCGAGTACTTCAAATAACAAAGTTTACAGCGAAATGTCTGTAAAATGGTGTCATTTAGAATACTTCCTTATTATAACTGTAAATATCTGTGACGACGTACGAAAATTAATTGCATCGAACTTTAAAATAGATTCCTTTTTTAACCAGTTTATTATACTAATATGGTTCCCATAACTTGAATTTAGACTAAATCTTCTCGTCGTGAAAACACCGCCATGGATCAGTTTTCCTCCTCTGTGCTACTCCTTTAATATTTTTTTTTTTTCTGCAATACAGCATACCCAGCTGTCACAGCTGGAGCATTTGAACTGGTTCTTTTTTTTTTTTTTTTTTTTTTTTTAATTTGCAACTAAAATGAGTGCAAAAGCACAAAAAATAATAATAGGCAATGAAACGACAGAGAGATAGCTGGTAAGGAACTAAGATACCATTTATTGAACTTGAAACAACATTTTTTTTTTTTTTTTTTTTTTTTTTTTTTATGTGACATGCGCGTGCTTCAACAATACTTAGACGTAAGAACTTTACATTTTTTTTTATATGAAAGCCTTAACTTTAAGTTTAACCTGTTATTTTTTTTTTAGGTGACACATGGTCATTTATTTTCATAACAGATACTCAAAGTTAGCTTTTTTTTTATTTTTTATTTTATTTTTTTTAATTATTTTTTTTTTTTTTTTATATGTATATATTATTGTGATTATAGTTGCATTGTCGTATTTAAAGTGCAAGGCGTGTTATGTACGGCTGCATTGATTTGCTAAGACCAGAAGTTATCAGTTGCCAGCGTGCCTGTCTCAGAAAACTGACCCAATCCTTCCTCTGCGCCACTGGGCCATTATACTGTTTAAGGATCCAGTACATTGTTCCCATTACCAGCCAAACTACACAGCGTTGGAGTGCAGTATTCTGAAAATGAAATTCCAAACGCTGGAGCTTCTCAAGGCATGGTGGAGCTTGCGGTGGGCACCATTTGGCGACGTAGGTCCTGAGCTCTACCCAGATGACTTCAACCTGCTTACAGGAAGCGATCCGGTGGTCCAGTGTGTCGACGGCGGCACAAGATGGACATTGGTTTGACTGTGCCCTTCCATGTCGCCAGAGTTTATCCGCTGTCGGTATAGTCTCATTTAATACTTCATAGGTGGTTTCCTGCCAATCACTGGGCACATGTTTACAAAATAAATTCTGCCAGATCACTTTCCACTCCCTGGTATATTTCTCTGCCACTCTGGGCACCAGATGAACTGTCGTGAGCATACGGTAGTGGTTCCGGGTGCATTCGAAGGCCGTAATGTCATCGTTGTTGTCCAGAATTCGTTTTAGGTGAAGGACAGTGGGTTTAAATCCGTTGAGTGCCACCTGAGGGTTATGCAGCTGTTCCTTCCAGAAATTTTGGTCAATGGATGAGCCAGATCCGCGCAATGATTGTGTGGCGGTTTTCCCCAATAAGGCCATGCATTTCTTGGCAATGTCCACTAAGCCGCAACCACCTTTGGACGGAGGCAAACGTAGTTGAGGCCGGCTCACCTTATATGCTTTTCCAGTCCACAAAAAGTAACCAAGGAGTTGTTCCAATTTCTGTGCGTCACGTTTTGCAATCGGCAGAATCTGTGCCGCATACCAAATTTTGCTTAGACCATAAGTATGCAGGTACCAGATGCGTTGTAGCAAATTCAGGTTCCGGATCCTCTCCATGGATAAGGAATGGCGTAAACTATTAATTTTTTCCCTCCAGTTAACTGCAATCGTATCTTCTATATTTGCCATAAAGCATATTCCAAGTATCCTTGTAGTAGTCACACATTGCATCCCCAAGGTCTGTGGCGGTTCCGGCCAATTTCCTAATATTAGGATCTCCGATTTCTCAGCATTTAACACTGCACCGGACATCGTTGTGTACTGCTCCAATCCCTGTTGCATGGTCGTCATGTCTTCATTATCTGCAGCCACCACAGTCACATCATCAGCATAGGCTGTAAGTGTGAACCGTTCATTGTATACACTGACTCCTCGCATGGTTTGTTGCAACCTCTGGAGTAAAGGATTCAATGCCAATGAAAACAATCCCATTGATAGCGGGCAGCCTTGACGTACTGATCGTTGTATTCGTACCGGCCTGGAAAACCATCCGTTCCATAAGACTCGAGACTGTGCCTGCCGTAGAGTCCCTGAATAAGGTTGATTACCGGCACTGGAAATTTCGCAGCCGTTAAGCAGTTCCACAGATACGAATGGCGCACTCTATCAAAAGCCTGTTGAAAGTCGAGATTGATCAAAGCCACCGCTTTATTTTCTCTGCGTAGATGGATCAGCGTGTCACGCAGTTCCGCCAATGTGTCAATAATGTTCTTTTTCGATATTGCCGCTTGGTTACAATGCGTGATTTCTGCATATGCTCCTTTTAATCGGTTAGCCAGAACTTTCGCAAATAACTTATAATCGGCGTTTAGCAGCGTTATTGGACGATAGTCCTTCATGGTGACGGTTTTCTGTTTCTTCGGCACCAGGGTGATAACACCATCCGCGAAGGTTGCGGGAAACACTGCTGTCTCCCACAGTTCCGCATATACTTCCATCACTTCGTTCTTGATTATTGGCCAGAACTTTCTATAGAATTCATAGGTGAGCCCATCAGGACCTGGTGATGTGTGTCGACTGGCTTGTTCAATGGCGACCAACACCTCCCGCTCCGTGATAGGGCTGGTAAGTATTTTTGCGGATTCCTGGGTGATGCCGGTGTCAAACAGTTCATGTTCCATACGCCTATAAGGGGTGTCTGCTTCTGGCGCTTCTTGAAATAAAGCCTGAAAGTGATCCGCTATAAGCTGGAGCTGGGCGCGCGTTCCAACATGGGCAGTTCCAGTGTGCGCGTCCCGTAATGTTTGAGGATATCTTCCATGTCCCTTCTGCCGCTCCTTTGCGAAATAATAAAATGAGTTCTGTTCCGCTTCATGCATGGATTTCACTTTGGCTCGAACTTTATGTCCTTCCAACTGGTGTAAGTGTTGATGATTTCTTTTACTTTTTTTATCTCCGTCTGCACCTCATAGCCCTCCCTTTGCTTCAGATGCAGCCCCCACAGCGCCTCGTTGTAAAAATGTAGTAGCTGCTTCTTGGCCTGTGCCCTCACAATACCCATGGATTTAAATAGGGAGCGAATCGCTGGTTTTGCCGTGTTCACCCACCAAAAACTCTTCCGAGTTGAACTTCTAAAGGCCGACTGTAACTGAAGCCATTTGATTTGAAATTGTTCCCTAATGTCTGTGTCCTCCAGCATAGAATTATTGAGTTTCCAGTAGCCACGGCCGGCCGTCTCAAGCCTTATTTCATTTATTTGCAATTGACATAGCACTGCATGATGGTCACTAAAAACCACCGGAATGACCCAAATTCGATGGACATTTGGAGCCATTCCGGGAGATAGATACTGTCGGTCGATGCGTGAGGCAGAAGTGTTGCGGGTGAAAGTGAATTCCACTTCGTTCCCATGCTTGATCTCCCATGCGTCAAGCAGTTGCAGCTGTGACACTAGGTGTTGTAGCATGATGCTAAAATTCGTAGCACCTTTTTGGTCCTTCGCCTGCAACGTGCAATTGAAGTCGCCTGCTAGCAGAAGTTCCTTGCCTTGTCGCAAATGCGGGGTTACCTCGGTTTGGAAGAAACGCTCTCTCGCTTGTCTATTCTGTGACCCAGCTGGAGCATATATGTTAACCAGGACGGTCTCTTCCAAAGTAGCGGAGAGGACCCGTCCGTCGGGATCCATCTGAAAATTCTGCAGGGGAAGTCCCTTCCTGTACACTATTGCCGTTCCTCTGCCGTTCAAACCTAGGTTAACTTTATAGTCGTAATTGTAAAGAGCATCCAAGTTGTAAGTATTTACTTCTTGGAGAAAGCATATGTCAATGTTGTTCACCTGGAGGAAACTATTGAGCAGTTTTTGGGTTACTAGATTTCTGCACCCATTCACATTCACTGTTGCCACCGTTCGTAGATAGATCATTATGAAAGCGACTGTCGCAAAGATAGTGTAACTCGGGCGTCTACGTCCTTGGCCTCGTGCATTGCTGCTAGTGTGCTACTGTTCGGTCTCTGGATGTCTAGCTGGGGTTATCTGTGCCGGAGGGTTTCCCTTAAGCCTTGGGTCACATAAGGACACCTGGGGCTTCCGTGTCACCTGAAGTAGGATCGGCGACTCCGCTTCTGTGGCCCTCGCATCAGGTTGAGAGGGATGAGATCCACCAGCCATCTCTGCACGCCGATGAATTGCGACTGCTTCAGCTGACCGTGGTTGGTCCTCTTGGGATCTGTGTGGCCGTTCGAGTACTTGCGGTCGAGAATCACTCGCAGATGGTCGTGCCGCTACGGTGGTGCCGGGGGTGTCCTCCCGGTAATGGGAGTCTGCTCCTATCTCCACCGCTGGGCACCTCACACTTTGTTGTAACTGTGCTGCTTCGTAATCACTCTGGGGGTTGTTTCCCGCGTCCCTCCTTGCAGGTTGAACCTCACAGGTGTTCCTGTCACCTCCCTCCTCCAGGATACTGCTGCCAATCAATGCTGAGGCAGGCTCTTGCGTCAGTACTCCAGCCGTATCTGCTGTGTCTGTGGACGGGACTTGCAATAGACGTGCCTCCTCATGGGCTTCTTCCACAACTTCCTCCAGCTCCATTTGGTTATTCCAGGATGGTTCTTCCTTCTGGGCTTTGCTTGTCTTCGCCCGCTTGGCCCGTTTCTTCTCGGTCGGGCGTTTCTCTTCTGCTGCAGCTGTCTCCGTTACAAGTGAACCCACCTCGGGTGGTATTATCTCCTCCGGATTGGCCAGATGTACTCGTTTGCCTGTGGTATCTCGAACTATGGAGGCATACTCCCTTTGCGGTGCAGACCTTGCTGCTTCCTGTTGACTGTCATTCACCAGGGACGTTTGCCTGTTTTCATCCGTAGGATGCGCTCCCTCACTCTGCGTGTCCACTACCACCTTCGTCGGTTCTGTTTCGTTTCTCCGTCCAGTCGCCACTGGGCGTGTTGCGGTCGGACGGTGGGGGCAAAATTCCTTTAGATGTGCCGTGCTACTGCAGACGTAGCAGGATCTGGGTTGGCCGGCGTAGGACACCGATAATCTGTAGCTGCCAATGATGATAAAACTAGGGATGTTCGTCTTCAGTTGCATCTTTACCGCTCGTACCCCATTAAACACCGGGACGCGATATTGTCGGCTCCATTGTTCCTTCCGGACGTCATATACCGTTCCGTAACGCTGCAACGCTGCTTTTAAGACCTCTGCCGGGAGCTCTGGGGGTACATCAAACACTCGGACATTGACAGCATTACCGGTCACGTGTTCGATAAGCACTTTAGTCATCTCACCATTCATGTATGTGAAAGGTGTTTCCGCCGAGAAGGTATTGAGGGTTTTCTCCAGCAAGAGTGCTGATATTAATTTAACATAAATTGCCCGTTCACTTGCAATTAACTGTATTGTATCCACTTGTTCCGCATTTAACCGTAATGTATCTGCTATGAAATCATGCACTTCATATGCCGACGGTCGCGTTGCACTTAAAGCAAACTTGATCCTGAGGGTATTTTTCCTCGCGTACATTTCCATTTCTTTTCACTGTTAAATTTAGCTGAAATACTCACTTTAAATTCCTACACTTGGTGATCGATAATATCACTCACAGTGTTGTATATGTCTTTCTTGCGCTCACTCACTATCAGGCCACACACGCAGTAGACAAAACAACCGGTTCTCCTGGTACGTCTGCTCTGTCCCAGCGCACTGGCTTGACTGCTATTAATCATGGTGTGAGATGACACCCAACAGTTAAAAACAATGATGATAATAACAAGAGAAGTTTATCTGTGTTAGTGTGAAAGTTTGAAAGAGTAGGTATACGAGAAATTAATAAGCACCACTTCACATTTCAAAAATGTGTCGTCCTTAAAATATAGAAAACCTGAAGCACAGTACGAGTATTTGTTAGAACGCTAAGACAGTAGTAACATTTTAGTTTATATCTAGCATAAAAAATGAATAGCGATGTTCCATTTCACAGAAGTATAAGTTCTCCAAAACTTCCAGAAATGTTTCACTCTACAAATAAAAGAAAAAAAATTTAGACATTAATTGTGTGTTTTAGCAAGATCTAAATTTTTTGTATACTAAGTTTTGTTCTATCTCTTACGATTTACCAGTTTGTAAAAGTCATTCAAAATAAATAGGACTTCACTGGCTATAGCCAGAAAATTCAAGTTGTAAATTTCATTTGTCATAAAAATATCTCAAACATACGGCATTTTAATCAAAATCGTTAGAGCTATCTTTAAAAAAAAAATCAAAGTTTTTGGAACGTTTTCCATGTAAAGGGTAGTTTAGGGTGGGGTTATTTTCTTGAAAATCTTCGTGTCGCATCCTTGAAAGACATTAAACTTAAATACCAACTTTGGCTTTTTAACCGATTTTGGTTTCTGAGTTATGCTGTCCACAGACACACACACACGCACACAGACACACACACAGGCACGGATCTTTTTCTAAAATGCTCTTTTTTTTTTTTTTTTTTTTTTTTTTTATTCAGGGGCCTCAAAACATATTTCCGGTGAAATTTCGACATCGAATTTTTGGGTGGAACACAATACTTCCTCTACTATACGTAGTAGAGTACGTAACAAAGTGCCTAACTTCATATTGGAGATGAACACTTTCAAGAACAAAAAGTGAAGAATTTTATTCTATTCCTCACAGCACAATAATCTTTTCATGTAAAAGAGTCGTTGATTTTTTCGAGAAACACCTTTAACTGTTTTATTTAGAATGTTGTATATATGGGATATAAGTGTGTGCAAGAGGATCAACGTCGGTCTGGGTGGCTCAGTTGGTTAGACGCTGGTCTACTGATCCCAAGGTTGCGGGTTCAAATCCGGCCCAGACCGATGGTTTTTAAGTGTGCTTAAAAACGACAGCTCCATGTCAGTAGATTTACTGGCATGTTAAAGAACTCCTGCGGGACAAAATTCCGGCACACAGGCGACGCTGATGTGATCCTGGCAATTGACAGCGTCGTTAAAGAACAAAATAATTTTTTTTTTTAACAGGACCAAATGTGCCGACATTTGCAGTTTAGTTTACGTTATTCAGACTAAATTTTGTACAAGTAAACATTTCATAACATGGCATGTAAGTCTAATTAAATTACGGATGTATTAAACAATTTGATAACTTGTATGTACTCCAGGTTCTGCCTTTATGTTAAATATTTGCAGGTTGAGGCCGAGACCTCTATGAGCGTGTAAACTTGAGCGATTTTCCTTCCTTAGCGTGCGTTAATTACACGGCAAACCAGATTATGGTTAAAACGGCATTCTCTCATTCCGCACAAACAATAAAGAAATAAAATACGTGTTGACTAATTTGAAAGTCTTTGTAGGCAGACGTTTCGAATTTTATTATAAGAATAATCGAATGTTTATATAAATCATGAGGCAAAGGCGTGGAAAGTTAACAGGCTGAGAGAGAAACACAGTATGACTAACGCATATTTTGGATAAAACCTCAACACATAATTTTTCTGTAATCAATTTATTTCTAAGGCGTGTAATAAATGTATAGTAATTAACCATAGTGGAGAGAGAAAGTTGTGTGATTTATCACATTCATTTCAGCGTTAACAGTTAACAACAGACATAATAATATAAATAATAATAATAATAATAATAATAATAATAATAATAATAATAATAATAATAATAATAATAATAATAATAATAATAATAATAATAATAATAATAATAATAATAATAATAATAATAATAATAATAATAATAATAATAATAATAATAATAATAATAATAATAATAATAATAATAATAATAATAATAATAATAATAATAATAATAATAATAATAATAATAATAATAATAATAATAATAATAATAATAATAATAATAATAATAGGAATAGGAATAGTAATAGCAATAGTAATAACAGTAACAGTAATAATAATAACAATAATAATAGTAATAATAATAACAATAATAATAAAAATAATAATAATGATAATAAGTACCTGGGCGACCGAGCTTCGCTCGGCGTTTTTCGCCTCTGTTTTTGTGAAATCTTATTTTTTGTGGGAGAAGATACTTATTTAGACAAACCTGAAGGGCAAAACTTTAACTAAATAAAACTACTTGTCGCAATTGTTAAGAGCAATGTCCGAGATACAAGAGGTATAGAAATACATTAAAATATTGCATAAACACCATCATTTCAGCTGTAAAACGTGTACTGCTCAAAGCAGGCCTCCCCCATAGATATCCACCCAGTTTGAGGTTTTCGTCTAGCATTTGTTCCATTATGGATTTCAGTTCTTTGCTGCTGTGATTGACTCCAGGACGTTAACACGTTGACCAAGGTCCGTCATACTTCCATCGAGTTCTTCCATGGCTTCCTTAACCCCGGCCAGTCGCTCGTTAGTATTCTTCGATAGACCTGTATTCATATTGGAATTCCCGTCTTCATCTTTTCCGTTTCGGAGTTTACATTTTCAATTTGCCTTCCATTTTTGTTCCCATATTTTCTATTCCGTAGTTTACATTTTTCCAATCCGGTTTTCATATTTGTTTCCTCTGCCGCATTCCCGAATTCATGTCATTTCCCATTATGTCCATCTTGGCTAACATTGCCCGCCTCAATAGCGTGATGGTTAGCGTGTCTGCCTCACTTTCAAGAGGTCGTGAGTTCGAATCTCGCTTAGGGTAAGTTATCCGGGTAAGGTGTTTTTTTTTCGAGGTTTTCCCTACCCTGAGAAGACGAATTTCGGGTAACATAAAGCTCCATGGACCTCGGGCTCATTTGAGCATCATTTCACCCATTTCTTTCATTCGTCCGATATGACACAATGTTGGAGGACGTTAATTAAAAAAAAAGAAGCATTTGTTTCATCAACTGTTCCATATCGTGCTTTTCGTCGCACTCCGGACACCAATTGTGATTACTCTACTTTTTTAACTATTTCTTTATTTTTTATTAAAACAACGGAAAGACACTAAGTAAACGCAATGTTGAAGAATAACAAATACTACAGAAAGAAGAGGTGGTGGATAAAGCCATGTGAATGTACTACGCGCATTTATGTTTCAAACATATAGGAAATTGTATGAATTGTTCGTAATTGTTCTTCGAAGCGGGAGTAGTGAAAGAAATGTGATTGTGTTTTACTAAAGAAAAATGAGTAGAAAAACCGTGTGAATGTTATACGTTGCACTTATATTTCAAGTGTACGGAAAAATGTATGGATTGTTTGCAGAAGAAGGAGTAGTATATTAGGTAAAAGAAAAGGGAGTAGAGAAAACCATGTGAAGGTAATACATTGCGTGGTAAAATGGATTGCATAAAAACCTTCGCCATGAAAAAAATTTCACTTTTCATGGCGATCGGTCAACCTGTTTTGGAATTTAATCACTCTTCAACATAAGATATGTATAGGCCTTGGTATGTATGAAGTTGATAAACCATAGGGAATAACATGTGAATTGCTACGTAAAACAAAAGTGAGTAGAGAAAGTAGTATGAATGTAATACGTTGCATTTGTTTCAAACATATAGCAAATTGTATGAATTATATGTTGAAGGGCGAGTAGCGAAAGAAGACTGATTGTGTCTCGTAAAGGAAGAATTAGTAGAGGAAATCGTGTGAATGTAATACGCTGCATTTATATTTCAATCCTAGAATATTATGTGAATTGTATGTTGAATGCGCTACATAAAAGAAAAGCGAGTAGAAAACCATTTGAAAGTAATATATTGTGTAGCAAAATTGTTATCATAAAAACTCTCCATGAAAAAAATGCATATGCGTGCCGAATTTCGCGGTGATCGGTTAAGCGGTTTTCGAGATTAACAGTTAGATATATACAAACATTCAAGTTGTATAGATGATATGAATTGTTTGTAGAAGAGTGAGTGGAGAAAGTCATGTGAAGGTGTTACCTAAAAGTGAGTAGGGAAAACACTGTGAATGTAACATGTAGCATTTCTATATCAAACATGCACAAAATTGTAAGACTTATTTCTAGAAGAGTAAGTAGAGAAACAGTTATGAGTGTGTTACCCAAAAGCAAGTAGAGAAAACAGCATGAATGTAATACGTAGCATTTCTATTTCAAACATGCGTGAAATTGTATAACTTATTTGTAGAAGAGTGAGTAGAGAGAGATGTGAGTGTGTTACCTAAGAGTGAGTAGAGAAAACAGTATAAATATAATATGTAGTATTTCTATTTCAAACATACAGAAAATTGAATGATTTCTTTATAGAAGGGTATAGAAAGAGATGTGAACGTGATACCTAATAGTGAAAGGTTCACAAACAGTGTGAATTTAATAGCATTTCTATTTAAAATATACAGAACATGGCATGACTAATTTTAAAAGGGGGGATAAAAGTGTTTTATTGGTGCAAAATCACGTCTTTTATGGAAAATTTTTTATAGAAAGGTGAGTAGACAATGATTTGTAAATGTGATACCTAAAAGTAAGTAGAAAAACCACTGTGAATGTAATATGCAGCATCTCTATTTCAAACATACAGAAAATTGCATGACTTATTTGTAGAAGAGTGAGTAGAGAAAGAGATGTGAATGTATCACCTAATAGTGAGAGGAGAAAACAGTGTGAATGTAATAGCACTTCTGTTTCAGACATACAGCACATGGTTTGACTTATTTTAAAAGTGGGATAAAAGTGTTTTTCGGTGCAAAATCAGCTTTTCTATGGAAAATTGTTTATAGAAGACTGAGTAGAGAAAGAGATGTGAGTGTGTTACCCAAAAGTGAGTAGAGAAACCGCTGTGAATGTAATATGCAACATCTCTATTTTAAACATACAGAAAATTGCATGACTTATTTGTAGAAGAATGAGTAGAGAAATATGTGAATATATCACCTAATAGTGAGAGGAGAAAACAGCGTGAATGTAATAGCACTTTTGTTTCAATCATACAGAACATGGTTTGACTTATTTTAAAAGTGGGGATAAAAGTGTTTTTCGGTGCAAAATCACACTTTTTATGGAAAATTGTTTTCAGAAGAGTGAGTAGAGAAAGAGATGTGAATGTGTTACCTAAAAGTGAGAGGAGAAAACAGTGTGAATGTAATAGCACTTTGTTTTAAACATACAGAACATGGTATGACTTATTTTAAAAGTGGGGATAAAATGTTTTTGGTGCAAAATCATGTTTTTTTTACGGAAAATTGTTTATAGAAGACTGAGTGGAGAAAGAGATGTGAATGTGTTACCCAAAAATTGAGTAGAGAAAACTCTGAATGTAATATGCATGTATACAAAATTTCAACCAAATCTTTAGAGCCGTTTCTGAAATACGGGAAATATAGGTCAGTGTTATTAATAGGTGCACAAATGAACTATGTCTAGAGAGCAGACAGTTACTGACATCTGTCTTTGCAGGATAAGGAACATTTGTACAATTGAGATTCAACATATGTATTTTGTCGTGGAATGAATATGCAAGTGTTTTCTGCATATTTTCTGAATATTTTAGTAGCAGAAGTGTTTGAATAATTTAGCATCAGAGGTTAATTTTATGATGTAGCAGACCAAAAAGCAGAGAAGCGTCCTAGTTATAATGAATGAATTATGAAATGTGTTCATTTTAGTTATTTGCCATAAACATAAGTGAAACTAATTTACCAAAACATGTGTTTCAGAATTTTTCAGCTTAGTAGCTTCCTCGTTATTTTTAAGGGCACTTGGAAGCGGTTTTGGATAAAAAAGTGGATTTTTATTATTTTGGTTAATATGAATCTACATAGTTTGCAGAATATGCCCATATAAGATTGTGTGTTTGCGGCAATTAAGTACATTTAAATAACTTAAGCATACCCTCAGGGGTCTCCGTCTAGGGGATATGTGAATAGCAACCACAAGGTACCCAAGCAGAGCAGAACATTACTTCCACTTACTGGTGTTTTGCTCCTCACTGTAACTTTTCTATCTGACCTTACCTTGGTCAACTCTTGTTCTCTTCCGACCCCGATGCTATTAGGGTTCCCGAAGGCTAGGGATTCTTTATTTTTCCAACCTCTCCATTTCTCTAATTTCTCTATAAAACCTTAACCCCTAACATGCTGACCTGTCATGGCATGTATACGTCCTCTGATTGGTAATCAGAGGATATGGTCGGTGAATTTATTTTGATAATTCTCCCGGTCAGGTCGGTGAGACCCGTAAACCAACGACAGGTGTGGTCCTCCAGACATTCTGGGGGTTGTGAGAGAGCGATGTGACCGCCAAAACATAAAAATATGGTGCTCTCCAAAAAGCGGTTACATTTATTGCTATAAGTCTCTTCAATATTTATGCAATATGACTCGAGGGGTAAAATGTTCCGGAGTTAAAATAGTCCCCCATTCGGATCTCCGGGCGGGGACTACTTCCCGAGAACCAAAACATTATATTAATAGAAGATCTAACATCAGACTTCTACAATGGAATGCGGGTGGTCTCACACAAACAAAAAGAGTAGAACTGAATAAAATTGTATTTGATTATAATATTGATATATTTTTCATACAGGAAGCAAATCTAACAAATGACCAACTTAAATACTTCAATTTTACTGGTTTTCTACTACACCTACTATCCAAAAATAGACAGATAAGTAGTGGAATATTTGTTGGAGTCAAAAAGGATATTAAATCCTCCTTTGAAATTGTTAAAGAAATGGATAACACAGATAAAAGTGAATTAATAAAGCTAAATTTTTGGGATAACAAAACACATCTACATTTATACAGTATTTACAATCCTCCCAGGAATGAACCAGATCTCTCCCTTATTGACCAATGAAATAAAACAATCGTAATTGGGGATTTCAATGCTCATTCCAAAAGATGGGGTTATGAAAAAGTGGATTCAACAGGGAAGATAGTGGAAGAATTTTTGAATACCACAACTTTTGAACTGATTTATAGTAAAGAAGATCCCACAACCTTCATACACTACTCCGGAGCAGGCAGTAACCCAGACCTCTTGTTAGCCACAACAGATATTGTTTCAAAAATTAAAAAACAAGTTATAGAAGATCCAAGTTCTGGTCACAGAGCAGTAATTGCTGATATAAAACTAGATAATACAAATAACAGTCAATGTCACACGAATCTGTATTGGAACTTCAAAAAAGCAGATTGGATCAAATATAAAACTGAACTGGAACATAAATTTAAAGAACAAACAAACTCACAGCTACATGACCAACCAGATCATTTGAACAAAAATTTCTGTAAAGTCATCCTAGAAACCGCAAAAAAACATATTCCTCGGGGAAGAATTAAAAATTTCAAACCCTTTTGGAACCCCCAGTTAGAAGAACTGAAAAAGCAAAGGGATATAGCTAGAAATACAGCTGAACAAACAAGAAACATATCGGATACACAAATATGGCGGAAGCAATGTGCCTCACTTAAAAAAGAAATTAATACTGCTAAAAAGAATTACTTTAATAATTTCTTAGAAAAAATGGATTATAGGACAGATGGTAACAAAGCTCATAAGTTCATAAAAAATGTCAAGGGTAGGAAAGAAAACAACAGCACACGTATCATACACAACAATAAAATATTAACTAACGATGCAGCCATAGCTGAAACATTCAATAAATATTATGCTAATTCATATAAAATAACAAGAAATAATAAAAAGGAACGTAAAGAATTTAAGAAAGATTTGAAACAAGAAAGAGAATGTGATCCTAACACTCAATGCAATATCTTTTTTCAAAATTTTAATATGCAAGAACTGAACATTGCAATAAATAATCTAAAAAACAAAAAGTCTCCTGGACCAGATCACATACATCCAGAGTTAATAAAAAACCTTGGAAAAACAGCAAAACAACAATTACTGTAACTCTACAATCTATCCTGGAAAACCACTATACCTGCTGAATGGCGAAAGGCAATAATTGTCCCACTCTTGAAGAAAGACAAAACAGCATCAGAAATAAAAAATATAGACCATAGCTCTTACTAGCATAATAGCAAAAGTGATGGAAAGAATGGTGTCAAACAGGTTAAATTGGTTTCTAAAGCGCGTCTCACCCTTAAAAGACAGTACACGTTAAATGGAGCGCAGTGTTGCAACATGTACTAGTTGAGAATCTTTCTCCGCGAGCGACTCGAGGTGGCCTGAGTCCTGTACTTAGTCCTTCAATTGCTGCTTGACGAGACGGACACTTTTAACTTTGGTATCCCTCCACGCCTTTGTCACTGTATGACCTAAATTTACAAATGACTCGTCTGTATAAACAATTGATTTCCCCTGGTCCCTAAACCTTTTACGTCTTTTAGATATTTATGTCGCCATCTGATGATATCGATATCGTCTCTTTCTATTAATATGCACTTGTTACGCTTTCTTTCATATTCGAACCCCAAATCAGAGTGGCCCTTGAGAAATTTGGTAGGGTCTCATCACTGTTGAACTGTGACAAAATTATATTCAGCGTGGGTGGAATATTTGCAAACTGTAAAGAATGAACAATTCCCCGCACTCCACCTTGCACTATTCAATCATATTGCCTTAACCTAGCGTTTTGTGTAGTCCCGCCCTTTTTGCTTTCTTTTTCGATGGCGTTCTTAGAGGTCCTTTCATTAGTTCCTTTTTAATCATACACACTACTGCTTCTGAACACCCGATAGCCTTAGCTGTTTCTTTTACTCCCTTACACGCATTTTATTTAAAAAATAATCTAACACATTCATAATTATTTGGCGTTCCTTACTTCTTAATTTACGAACATATCGTCTCTTCCTAGCTTCCCCCTCCATAACTACAAATATTTACAAAAATATTAAACAAATAACTCAATAACAGCTCACAGTTACACACACGGCTTCTTTCGAACTAATGTTAGTGCTGCTCCTTATACTATCTTCTGTGTCAGGCCTGACGCTGAATAGATGAATACCTTTTGTTTGCCTTACTGGATAAAAGAAAGAGGTTACTGTCTTTTGGTTTATTTTAAAAACTTTCTCCAACCTTCCTCAACATTTGTTCTCGCTGGTTCCCTGATGTAAACTCAATAACAAAAAAGTTTCACACTGCGTAACTTTTGCAGTGCACATATATAAAATTTTCCGAAAACATTTAATTTAAAAAATTATAACACTTAACTGGGTAAACATAGAGAATTCAAAGTAGGCAGGTAGTAGCACTATAGTTTACTCTACCTAAGAAAAAAATATAGATGCATTCTAGCAGTTAGTTTGTTAGTTAGTGCATGATGAGTGTAGAAACAGCAAATATCGGACTTCTATTGAAAAAAACGTTTTCTGAAGAAATTTGGACCTATAGAAATGTATAATGACTCTGAAAAGGATATAACCTGATAGAGAAAAAAATTCTGCATAGGATAATGTGTTCAAACCTGAAATTTATAACAAATGAATATTTATACCATTCTATTAGGAATCTGGCAACAGAGCGACGGTAGAAAAGGACGCGGCTAATGGCAACTTGTATGCGCTAGATAGAGACAGAGATGTCCCATTTAACTCCATACTGTCTTCTAAGAGTGAAACGCTATATAGAATCAAAAAATTAATTTCCACATGTTAAGCTGGATTCAGAGAGTTCCACTCTACAAATGAACAAGTCTTACTTCTTAGTCAAGAAATCAAAGACTCCTTCAATAGAAAAGAAGATAATTTATCAGTTTTTATTGATTTCCGAAGTGCATATGATTCTATATGCAGAACAAAACTACTAAAGAAAGTAAAAAAAATAGGGATACAAGGTCCAATGTTTTCATGGCTATGCCATTTCGTAACACAACGCTTTATTGCAACCAGATATGGAAGAAATATATCTAAATACAAACAAGTACACCGTGGCTTACCACAAGCCGCAGTGCTAAGCACAACACTTTTTAATATATTTATTAACGATCTGCCACAACAAATACAAGAATCAGGTGTGAAGTGTGCACTATTTGCTGATGACTTAGTAATGTGGACTTCAAAACCAAAAAGCAAAAGTACAGAACTAGAAAAAACCATGCAACAATCCTTAACCAAATTACAAAGGTGGACCAAAGAAAATTTAATGACTGTTAATAAAACAAAATCAAACTACCAAATCTTTTCACTAAGAAACAAACCACTAAAAATAAAGCTAAATTTTGAGGGTCAACAATTACCAGAAACAAAGGAGGCAAAGTATTTAGGAGTTACATTTGATACTAAACTTGCATGGACCAAACAAATAGAAAATGTAATACAAAGAGCAGAGAGGCGCCTTTCACTGTTAAAACGTCTAACAGGAATGAAGTGGGGATGTTCCAGAGCAACTCTTAACACAACATATATTGTATATATAAAGCCATTATTTACTTACTGCAGCGAAGTTCTTGTAACAGCAAACACAAAAAAGATTCAAATCTTTCAAAGCAAAGTCTGAGATTAATTACAGGTGCTATCAAAACCACACCAATAGCAGCTATCGAAATTCTAACCAACCAATGCCCCATTGAATATGAAATAGAAAAAACGGCTCTTATTCAACACGAAAAGTTTATCAAACTCCCAATCAATACATGGCACAAGATATTTTACACATACACTAAAGACTCAGGAGAGCTTTCTTTCCAAAATTCAAGACATCGAGAAGAATATACACCTTCCTAATTTAAAGGAAAACATATCTAAAGTCAATCCGACACAAACATTAGAGATCACATATTATTTACACCTGACAGAAGAAGTTAAGAAAAGTGATACTCCAACTAGTGTTCTAAAATTATTGGCATTAGAGACAATCCATACTAGATTTCCAGAACATGAGTGGCTCCATATTTATACTGATGGATCACTAATATCAAACCAAGATGGAGCAGGTGCTGGAGTCACATGTCACCTCTTTTCCAATTACAAATCTTTAAGTTATGGAACTACAAACTTTGATGGAGAAATTGAAGCAATTCGAATGGCCCTACAAAATCTTTTGTACAGAATGTCACATTTTCAGCAAGCAGTTATTCTCTCAGATTCCAGGGCAGCAATTATAGCAATTACTTCCAAGTTGTCACCAAAAAACCAAACAATTATAGAATGTTGGAAAATCCTTACCCATCTAACAGCACTTCAAAAACGCCTAGTCTTCCAATGGATACCAGCTCACTGTGGACTGAGTGGTGATGAGAAAGCTGATTTTCTTGCAAAAAAGGGTACCGGCAATGTGCAGAAATCAATAGTTAATCTACCATTTTTTGCAGCTAAAAGATTAGTCGACTCAGAATTCAAAAAAATTATTGAAAAATATTACTATGAAAAATCAAAGAATAAAAGATGGGAACTACCAAACATTCAAACAGTAATTCCTGAGTATCCTCGAAAAACAGCAGTTGCAACCTTCAGGTTGATTACAGGACATGATTGTCTGGCAAAACATTTAAACAGAATTGGGATATATTCTTCACCACTCTGTCCTCTATGTGATCTGCAAGAGGAAATGGATCAAGACCACCTTCAAATATGCCCGGCCACTTCTAATGCCCCATCCATCAGTGAAAAATATTGGAGAGCAAGAGGATTAATGACTTCATTGTCAGAAATCCAGCATTTGCTAACAACAACAACATATACAAGAATTGCACTGTAGAAGCGGGAATAAAAAAATGTTATTTTTTTATGTAAAATCGCGTTTTTTCGGGAATCACACCTATATAGATGAACTTAAAAGGCAAAACTCTATCTGAATACAAAATTTGATCAAAATCGTAAGAGCCGTTTCCAAGTTGCGCGGAATAAATATATATACAAGAATTGCTCGTTTAAATATATAAGATAATAATAATAATGATGATAATGATGATGATGATGATACTACTACTACTACTACTACTACTACTACTACTACTACTACTACTACTACTACTACTACTACTACTACTACTACTACTACTACTACTACTACTACTACTACTACTACTACTACTACTACTAATAATAATAATAATAATAATAATAATAATAATAATAATAATGATAACGCCCCACCTCTGCTCACTATAGGCATCATGAGTGGGGGCAGTACTAGAGGGTGGGACATGGTCTGCACCTCAATCCCTCCCGGCCTACGTAACCAGGGACCGCTACTATTCAATCAAGCTCCTCAATTGGCGGCTCAGTGGCCTAATGAGGCTGAGTGTACCCCGGACCTGGTCTCCCAGCGGGAGAAAATCCCGACGCCGGTACCGGGAAGCGAACCCAGGTTTCGTGCATAGTAAGCAGCAGCGCTACCTACCACCAGGCTAAGCAGACGACCGGACATACAAACACATATTCGTGTAATTTAACAAAAATGTATTCTTGCACTCAGCGGCCTCCAAACGTGCATTTCTCATGAAATCTCGGTAGCTCATTTATGGGTGGAATGTAGTAGGTACCTGTATTGCCTACATGAACACGACATCCAAAGTTTAACATGCGGCTCAATGTACAAACAGCAGAAATGAAATTCCTTACAGCTGCTTATGCAAGACTAGGCACAAAATAAAACTATCAAATACGACAACAATTAAAAGTAAAGGAATTGAACTAAACAATAGTGGAATACAGAACCAATTGGAAACAAGCCTTAAATAGAATGAAGGAAAATAGAATTCTCAAAATAACAATTATTAACTCTCAGCCACATGGACGACCGAGGAAAAGGACAAGACTTCGGAGCCAGCTGAAACAGACTAAATGGTCTAAACTGTGTTGGAGAAGAGTAAATATTAAATAAACTCATTCTTCATTACTAATCACACAGTGCAAGTTTATGAGAACAAATGAGAGCGACAATGAAATAAACTGATGTCTGTATGTAAATCTAATTGTGCAATGGAGCATTTTTTTTTAATTCTGTGCAACAAAAATAGAAAATTAACGTTAATGTTGATATCTTGGCGCATAGAAACATCAATGTTACATAACTGCAAGGTAATTTGAGCTAGGAATGGTGAGGTTATGTATTTTGCTAACACATCAAGATTAATGCTTCTCGTATACCCTCCAAGCCTGGGGGAGTGGTACACATTGAGCGGAACAGCGCTCACGACCTTGAGCGTGTGTGTTGGGTGAGGACGATGCAAGCACACACCAGTTCAGTGACCTACCTTTCACAATGAGTGCAGGACGTGTTACGCCAACATTTAATCCCGAATGGGAAGAAAAGTATTTCGCCGTCTTCGAAGGTGGAAAATCACATTGTTTGGTTTGTGGTGCAACAGTATCATATCCTTCACATTATAACATTAGGAGGCATTTCACAAATGCGCATGCGCAAGATTATGGTGAAGAGAAGCTGACAGGTGTGGCTCGTGAAAAAATGCTGGATCGTCTTAAAGAACATTTACAAGCCAAAAGTGATAGTACTAGCAAGACGATAGTTGACCGGCAAAACATAGTTCGTGCCAGTTTTAAAATTGCAAACGAAATTGCCAAACCCTCTAAACCCGTCTCTGAGGGAGACTTTATAAAGGAGTGCTTGATAACTGGTGCTGAAGAAATTTGCCCTGATTTAGTGAATTCCTTTAAATCTCTGAGTTTATCTCGTCGAACAGTCACCGAGCGAATTGCAGAAATTGCTTGCAATTTGGAGAAACAGCTGAAAACGTAAATCGGACAGTTGGTGTACTACTCATTATCACTAGACGAGTGTAGTGACAGGAAAGACACGGCTCAGTTAGCTGTTTTCTTAAGAGGAGTTATGAAAATTTCAATATCAGCGAAGAATTTCTAGATCTTGCATCGTTAAAGGACCGGACCACAGGTGAGAATGTGCTTAACGCTGTGCTAAAGACAATGGAACACTTTAATCTTCCATTGGAAAAACTAGTTTGTGTTGCAACCGATGGAGCGCCATCCATGATGGGTCATACGTCGGGATTTGTAGGAAGACTTCGAATTGTTCTTGCAGCAAAAGGAATAAACCCAGACGCGAGGCATTGTGTGCGAAATCAGTAACGTTGGATACAGTGATGTCAGTTGTGCGAATTGTGAATACCATTAGGTCGAATTCACTTCGTCATAGACAGTTTCAAGAATTTTTAAAAGATATAAATTCTGAGTTTTTAGATCTACCGTCTCCCTCTCAAATTAGATGGCTAAGTAGAGGCAACGTGCTTCAGAGCGTTTTCGCGTTACGAAGTGAAATAGACATTTTTTTAAAAGATCAGAAAATAGACTTTGGAGAACTTAGCACCAAAGACTGGATTTGTGATTTAGCATTTTTGAGTGATCTAACATTACACTTAAATACATTGAACACCACTCTACAAGGGAAAGACAATTTAATCATTACGATGATTGATGAACTAAAGGCTTTCATGGACAAATTGCGACTCTGGATGTATCAAATACAGCACACAGATTTGTATCATTTTCCAAATTTGAAATCCGTATTTATTAAAGGATCTTCTGAAGTACTAAACAAATACAAGACAATTCTGGAAGATTTACTGGAAGAATTTAAAATCCGATTTAATGATCTGAAGACCATGGACACAGAATGGAGGTTGTTTAACAACCCATTTGCATTCAATGTTGAAGATGGACCAAACTCTTTGCAGATGGAATTAATCGACCTCCAGAACAACACACCTCTGCGGACTTTAGGACTGTTGGGAGTTGAGTTGTTTCGTACACTACTCAAAGTGAAGTTTCCAAATTTATGTCTCTTTGGCAGTCGCATTGTAGCTATGTTTGGTACAACATATTGTTGTGAGCAGTTTTTCAGTAAGCTGAACAATGTCAAAACTGCTTCACGCACTAGTTTAAGTGATGCAAATTTAGTGCACATATTGCGATTGCAATGTTCAAATTTTCAGCCACAATATGACGAAATAATGAAGCACAAAAGGTTGCACGTTTCAACAGTGACTCAGTAAGTAGCGCTCCAGGTTTACGTGATTTACGAAGTGTTTTAGTTTATTGCATATTAATATACTTCAAAGTCTTGCAAGTCTAAATAGCACTGTAAAATCTGAAAATATAACACTACAACATATATGTAAATATTGTATAGTGTTTAATTTTGTGTTTGTAATAAATTACAATTAAGCAACACGCGTACGCCACTGACTGGTTCATGTGCATTTATTGCACGCACGTATGGGACGGTAGAAACCTGTTTTTTCTCACGCGAATACATGACGTCCCCAGGCCTGCCCTATACCCTGTAGCTCTGACAAATTTTGGGGTGAAACATGACCAACTCACACAACTAGTTCAACTTGATACTTTGGAAGTGACGTCATTCGGACCTACTGCTCTTTACTTTCTCTTCTGGTAAGTAGAGGAAGTATTTTATTCCACCCAGGGTTACCAACCCATACGATAATTATAGGGGCATACTATAATTTGTATGTATGTACTTATGGTTGTTAACCCGTACGATAATTATTGGGGGTACGATAATTTCGATATAGACGAAATATCATTTTCACTGCTTTGTCACACCAGCGAAATGAAATGAATTACAAATAGCGAAACCACTTTTGCCCTCATGGCCTGTATCTAACCCTCTAAAGCAACCACTTCGTATCCTATTAATCCTTCTACCCTTTATCCTCTAGTTGCCAGTGTGCTCAGATCTGGTAATCTCAATTAAGAACGGACAGTTCAGAAAATTGATGGTCAATGGAGAAAACTCGGAAAACGTGATATTCCGTGTGAAATAAAGAACATACCTGAACCTCACAGTTTCTGGAGTTCTGTTACCTTGGTGGAAATACTGATTTCAAAGAACTGGCGGAGGTTGCATTATCAGTGATTTCATTGCTGCACAGAAACACTTCTTGTGAAAGAGTTTTTTCCAAACTGTTTAATAGAAACCAAAATTAGAAACAGATTGGCGCTAGATACGGTAAATGGACTTGTCTGTCGTCTCAGCTTATTAAAGAATGTGGTGGGTCCCAAAATCTTCAAGTTCAAGATGTTAAAGTTTATCTCGACAACAAATTTGTATAATGCTGCAACAGTTGAGGAAGATAAACTTCCAGATGAATATTGCGAGAAACATAAGTGTAAAGTTGTAATACTGATTGAGGTCATCAATCTTGTAAGTGAGTACCCTAAACATCAATACTATTACATTTTTATAAGTGTTATGCTGATACATTTGTTGTTCTGGCATTTGGTTTATGATGTACGATAATTTTACTTCTAAACATTGGCAACTCTGATTCCACCCAGAAATTCAATGTCGAGATTTCACCGGAAATATATGTTTTGAGGTTCCCTGAATCCAAAAAAAAGCATTTTTGGAAAATGGTCCGTGTGTGTGTGTGTGTGTGTGTGTGTGTGTGTGTGTGTGTGTGTGTGTGTGTGTGTGTGTGTGTGTGTGTCTGTCTGTCTGTCTGTCTTTCTGTCAGTGTGTGGACAGCATAACTCAAAAACGAAAAGTCAGTTAAAAACCAAAGTTTGTATTTAAGTTTAATGTCTTTCAATGATACAACACGAAGGTTTTGAAGAAAATAGTTCCACCCTAAACTACCCTTAACATAAAACATTTAAAAAAGAATTGGTTCTCTTGAAAATGGCTGTAACGATTTTGATTAAAATGTCATATGTTTGAGATATTTTTATGACAAATGAAATGTATATCTTGAATTTTCTGGCCATAGCACATGAGGTCCTGTTTACTCTGGATGACTTTTGAATAACTCGGAAACCGTAATAGATAGACAAAATCTTACCACACAAAAATGTAGACCTTGCTAAAACAAGCAGTTTATGTCTGAATATATATATATATATATATATATATATATATATATATATATATATATATATATATATATATATATTTTGTACAGTGAACCATTTTGGAGATATTCTTTATTATTCGAGTCAGTTTCGGAAAACTTAAAACTTTCGTGAAATGGAACATCGTTGTTCATTTTTATACGTTAACTGTGCAAAGAGAATGGAATTTGAAAGCTTTAAAAGATTTGACTATCGCTCAAATCCTACTGTATTCCCATATTCCCCTTGTACCTACAAGGAAATAACCAATAAGATAATTTGTAAAAATGTCTGTTTCAACTAACACGAGGAAGATATAGGAATAAGAGGTTGTAAGAATGGCTAGTACAAGAGTAGGGGGCAACACATCAGATGTTTTTGGCATCTTTTCTACTCCTTGGTCGGTAGTAAATAGCGCGGGCTTTGTTGCAGTTCCTAAGACTTGGAAGATGCTGAACTTAAATACTACCAACTTTGGCATATAACCACCTTTTGGTTTTTGAATAGGCTGTTCACAAACATACATACACAAGGGCCTTTTTCTAAATAATTCGTATTTAGATTCTGTGAAATCTCGGTATTGGGTTTTGGATGGAAAGAACTTCTGCTTATTATACTAGTAAAGACTGCAATGAACAGAAATAAGGAACATGTTCACACATTTATCCTATTACAGAATGTCACACGGGATTGCTGTCATATTGCAATATTTCAACGTAAAAGTGAACGCCCTTTCTGTTTTAGGAGATGAAGTATTGTATTCCATGTCTGATATCCAGTTTGCACCGGAAATACATGGCATGAGGGATCATGAATCCGGCGCCGGTAAATTGCCTCCCCAGGTATAAAAGGAACGTAAATTGCCTCCTGTTTACTTGAGTTCAGAGTCAGTCAGCACTGGTTCAGAGAGGCGAGTCGAGTAGTGCGGTGATTCACCGCAACCGGTCAGTGCGCCAGTGCAAGCCCGGTAATCAACCCGTCGACTGCCGGGAGGCCAGTGGCTACCAGCGACGGCCAAAAAAGTGAAACTCTCCGAGTACACCCGGATGGGAGTAGTGTTCATAAACCACAGATAAAAGTGAAACTCTCCGAGTACACCCGGATGGGAGTAGTGTTCATAAACCACAGATAGTCTTAGTACACCCAGACAGGGTTTGTTTTTCTTCAAACTCCTAAGCGAAGTGCGTAATGCGTAGTGAAGTGATCACAAGTGTTCCCTGTATATAGTTCCCTCCCCCCTGTGTAAATAGATTAGTGTGTAATTTATAGCGTTCGTGCTTAGCCCAAGAAGGCAGTGTAATATCTTTACGTGTTAGCGTGGGCCACGCAGGTGTGCGCTAGTCTCTTGGCGCGCATCGCGTAGCGTGCCCACGCCAAGTGGAGGCTCCCAGAAGCCCTTGCGACTGGGAGCAGAGACAAGAGGGGGAGATGGCAACAGCCACAGACACACCTGCCATGCTGGCCGCCGGGAGTGGACTGGCCCAGCGCGCCAGACGCCAGACGTCAGACGCCAGACGCCAGTTCGAGTCGAACGGAGGTGAGGTGAATGTTCCTCCGGTCGAGTGTCTTTACCGCAGTACCTAGCCGTCATACGGCTTTACCTGCGCGATGGTTTTGACGGTGTCACTACAGGGATATTTTCACTGGGAAATTTGTTGGGACAGGGGTTTTTATAGTAACGGGAGGGATTGTAGGCGGGGATTGGTTCGCAAGTGAGCTGTGCGCGAATTTTACGCGCTAATTCCTACCAGGGTTCTGGCCGTCAGTCACTCGCTGAGAGGTGGACTGAACTGGTGATTCGCTCTGTTTTGAGTACAGATTGCATTTTCGCCTTTCCCATCTTGGATTAGATCGCCGGACTTAAGATGTCCTTCGGCAATCTTTTGGATGGTAGTCGGCGCGGCTGTCTCTGGTCGTATTGGCCCAGGGTATTCACCAGAGGGTTGGGGTGGTTCTGGAGTTTATTGTACATTGTTCGAGCGCGAGTTTTGATCACGTCGACAATGTACGGGATACCGGAATGTTCGTGTAGGATATGGGCAGGAAATCTTCGGCCTGTATCATAGATCATCCTTAATGCCCGGTTCTGCAACGTCTGGAGTCTGATGAAGGTGGACCTTGCCACCACTCCCCAGATCTCGCATCCGTAGAGGACCAGAGGCGGGATGATCGCTCGATACAGCCGAAGCTTCAGGCGTAGGGGCATGGTTTGGGAACTGAGGATGGGGTACAACTGCCGCAGGACAGCGTGGCCTTGCAGTACTTTGCCCCTGACGTGATGTCTATACGTCAGCCGCCGGTCCAGCGTGATCCCGAGATACTTCGCCGTAGTGACCCAAGGGATCCGAAGGCGCCGAAGCACGAGGTCCAGCGGGAGCCGGTTAGCTATCGTATTAGCCAGGAGAATCGCAGAGCTTTTCTCCGGGTTAATAGACATACGCCAGTTCTCGCACCATCTATTGATGGCACAGAGGTGGGCTTGTACTTGTCGGTAACTGTAGCGCGGGTTCTTGTTAGTAGCGAAGATCATGAGATCGTCCGCATACTGACAGATGTGTGTGTTGGGGTGCGTCGGGAGATCGGCCATGTAAGCTGCAAAAAGTGCCGGTGACAGTACACTGCCCTCGGGGACTCCTGCGCCAATGGGCCTTTCTCTAGAAAATGATCCCTCCATCTTCACCCGGAAGCTACGTTCCTGTAGGAAACTAGCCACCAAGTAAATGTATGGAGGGGGGATTTCCTGCTGTATGAGCTTGTAGACAAGCCCCTCATGCCAAGTGGTAGAAAATGCCTTTTCCACGTCGAGCAACACTGCCACCGTTTTAGCCCTCTCCTGGTAAGCCAGGGAAGCTTTCTCGGTTACACGCAGTAGTTGTTCAGTCGTGGAATGACCAGAACGAAAACCAAACTGGTGTTCCGGTAGGAGACCTTTTTCCTCCAAAAGAGGTCCGAGGCGGGACAGGAACAGTTTCTCGAACACTTTCGAGACAACTGGTAGGAGGCTGATGGAACGGTAACTAGATGGAAAAACCGGATTCTTTCCCTGCTTCAAAACGCATACCACACGCGCCTGTTTCCAGGCAGCTGGAAAGTGGCACATGCTGAGGCATGCGTTGTAAATGCGGGTCAAGTGCATCACGGCTCTATGGGGTAGATGCTGGAGCATTTCCGCTGTTACACGGTCCTGCCCAGGGGCTTTACTAGGTTTTAGGTGCCGGATGGTGTTTATCCTCGCGAGGGGTAACTACCGGGATGTGGAACTCCTCGTGGCCCGCGGGTCGGACTTCTAGGAAGTCTTCTACCGCTTGTTCCACGAGGTCAGTATGGTCATCGTTCTGAGGATCTACCCTAGGCTGGAACTGAGTCTCCAGATAGTCTGCTAGTGCCTCTGCTTTTTCCCTCGGTTCAAAGACTAGTCTTCCCCGAGGGCTGTGCACTGGATGCTGGTGTGCAGATTTATCTTTCCTCAAGGCTCGGACGATGCGCCACGGTTTCCTCTCTTGGAGGTTTACGCGACGCATTGTTTCGTCCCAAGCTGCTTGCCTATGTTTTCTTAGGAGTCGTCTCACCAGGGATTTGAACCTCTGGTGTATTACTCCTATCCTAGGATGTCGGAATCTCTGCCATAGCCGTCTGACAGCATTCTTTGCTTGAATGAGGCGTTTTAGTGGGACAGGGATAGATGTCGGGTTTGGTGCTTCGGTAGGAATGCGATGCGTGTGAGCACGCACCGCGTTTAGGACGGAGGTAGAAAACCCCGTGGCTGCCTCCTCGAGAGCCTCTATCGAGTCTATTCGAGGATTTGCTTCCACAGAGTTTTGAAGGGCTAGGACGGCTGCATCCCAGTCGACTTCATCCACCCAGTCCGGCACTCCCAGGGCAGTGAGATTAACGTCTGCATCCACCACAACAGCCCAGCGCGCCGCTCTGCCGGTTGTACTTATAGCTTCAGCCGGCCCAGCCGTAACAACCAGCGATCCGCCTACGTACGAGCCCAGCCGTAACAACCAGCGATCCGCCTACGTACGGAGTGCCGACAATCCAGCCACAAACATCTGACGAGACCCTGGAGGAGGAAGAGCGACAGGCCAAGGCACACAGTAAGCTCCAGAGAGAAGTTGCAGATCTCAGCAATGAGATCTTATTTTACCAAAATCTACTCAGCGAAATGGACGGGGAGTCCAGCGATTTCCCAAAAGTCGCCCAGGCCCTCGGACTGTGTTACAAGGAGCATGGCCAAAAGAAGAGGCTCCTTGTAAAGCTAGGGGAAGGGTGGAAAACCATCCCTATCTCAAAAAAAAAAAAAAGAGACAACTGAACCGCAGCAGCGACAGTGAGTCAGACAACGAGAACCATCACCAGAAGCCCGGCAAACGCAGTAACCAACAAAAAACGCCGCCACACATCAAAGTACAAAACCAGTTCCAACCCCTAGCAGCACAGGACGCAGAGTCCGATGACGAGACGGAGGACCTACCTCCTGTTACATCCCAACCAAAGAACCCACCCCAACCTGGACCACAACGACCAGCTAAACCACAACCATCACCAAAACCAGTGCGCAAGCAAAAGCTGACACAACCCTCCACTTCCACCGCCACTCCCACTCCCACACAGAACACAACCCAAAACACAGAACTACAAAAACCTCCACGAATAATAATTCCAGACAAAACACACACAGTTAAGGTCCTCCGGCTCCTCCGGGACTCCCTGCCAGCTGGAGCTTACAAGCTGCAAACAACGAGGGATTGCCTCAAGCTCTTCCTCCAATACAAGAAGGACGCCCACCAGACCATGCAGCTCCTGAAGGACGCCGGAGTGGAAAACTTTAGTTTCACACCCCGGAACGACCAGCCTCTGCGATGTGTAGTCAAACGTCTCCCAGTGGACATGGAGATTGACTACATCAAGGAGGACCTGGAAGAGAAAGGGTACACCGGCGTCCAAGTGCGTCAACTGATTTCTCGCGGCAGGCCTCTGCCTATGTTCCAGGTAAGTCTCGACAGGACCACCTCAAACCAGAAAATCCTCCAAGAACGAGAGGTGTGCCATATTATGGTCACCGTGGAGGTCTTGAAAACCAACGCCAATATAACACAGTGTTATAATTGCCAACAGCTGGGACACACTTATAGAATGTGTCAAATGACCTCCCGGTGTGTCCTTTGCGGTGGCCTCCACCGCCTTGCTGACTGCCCCCAAAAGGCAAAGCAGGACGCTCAACCCCACTGCGAAAATTGTGGGGAAGCGCATCCTGCCAGTTATAGGGGGTGCGAAACGTTCAGAAACGAACGCCACCGTCGTCAACTGGCAACCATAGCCAGGACCACTCCAAGTGCTCAACCAGGGCCCAAACCCATTCTACACCCGGCCCTGGTTCAACCAGGCGTCTGCTATGCCGGAGCCACTGGAGGGAAAAAGGCGCCCGCGCCACCACCAAATGGTCCCCCTCCACTACACCAAACCCCACAGACACCTACCGGAGATCTGAGTGGTCTGAGAGAAGTCCTAAACCTGCTCAAGGAGCTCAACCTCACAGCCCTCTTAGCAAAATTGCAGCCTTTCCTGGTTAAATTCAGAAGCTGCACGAGCACTATGGAGAAATTAGAAACCATAATATGCCTCCTCTCAACCCTCCTAGAGTAAATGGCCTATATAAGGGGAGGTACAACTTTAACTCGCGCGCTCCTGTGGAATGCAGATGGCATCCACAGGAAACAACACGAACTTGAAAACTACCTGCGGTGTAACAAAATTGACGTCGCATTTATATGCGAAACAAAATTAAAGCACGAGCACACCTTTAAGCTCCAGGGGTATCAATCTTTCGAAACGACAGAATTGGCAGACAAGGGGGAGGGACTGCTATTTTGCTTAAAAATACCATTGCTCATGCTTCTGTTCCGCTACCTACAATGGCAGCGTTAGAGTGCACGGCTCTCAAAACACGTGTTAATAGTCAAACGGTGATGCTGGTAGCATTAAATCGGCCCCCCAACTCCCCAGATTTCATACGTGACCTCGAACAAATCCTCGCTTTAGAGGAGCATGTTATAATTGCAGGAGATTTCAATGCTCGGCACCCCTGGTGGTTTTCACGCCGAGCAAACGCGGCCGGAAATCTCCTGGTTGAACTTATAACTGATAATGACGACATTGAGGTACATCTTCCCCCAGAACCCACGTTTTGGCACCGATCAGGGCACTTTGAACCCGAGATTTTGGACATCGTACTTACAAAAAATGCGACACTGTTATGTAACTTTACTGTGTATCACAGCCTGGACTCCACCATCTTCCTGTGCAGTTCGACATACAGGGTGGCATTTCGGCCAGTGCCTCTGGCCCTCGAAAGAGGGCGGAGACTGACTGGAATATGTTCACCTTCGAAATGCACAGGATGGCGCAACCCAGGCTGTCATACTATAGCGAGGCAGACATAGATGTCGCCATTGAAATCTTTACTGCCTCGCTACACACAGCCAGAAGAAGTGCTACCACATACACCACAAGACCACTCGGTTTTTGCACGTACCCCGAGGTAGAGCAACTCATTGCGCGGAGACGACGCTTAACAAAACTGTGGCGGTACACCCGTCAGCCTGAATATAAAGTGCTAGCAAAATGGTTACGCAACATCACTCGGCATCAAATTAAAATCAACAAAACTGAACAGTGGGAAAACAAAATGCTGAGTACCACCCATTCGGACTCTTCTTTGTGGAAATTACTCAAGCCTTTCAAGGTTTCCACGAGCGTCAACTCCGCAACTGAGGCGCTGCACACTCAAAGCGGCTTGCACTTCTCCGCAGAGGAGAAAGCCGAGGTCTTCGCTGACTGTCTCGAAGACAGATTCAGCGAAAATCCAGGGACCAACCGTGAAATAGAACGGGAGGTCCAGGCGTGGGTACAAACCTGGGTGGCGCAGAAGCAAGAGCAACAACTACCCATCATAACACCGCAGGAAGTTTACAAGCTCATTAGGAAATTGCCTAATGGGAAAGCTGCCGGCCCAGACAAAGTGACTAATGAGGAACTTAAACATCTCCCGAGAAAAGCTCTGGTGCAACTAACAAAGATATTTAACGCCTGTTTGCAGCAAGGCTATTTCCCCTCTACTTGGAAACGAGCCAAGGTCATCATGCTCCCAAAGCAAGGGAAAAGCACCAGGCAACCGCAAAACTACCGCCCCATTAGTCTCTTGTCTACTATTGGAAAATTGCTCGAAAAACTTATACTTTCTCGACTTCAAAAGCAATTTTCGGAATCTCATGAACTCTCAAATTCACAGTTTGGTTTTCGAAAAGGACATTCTACTGATTTACAGCTTCTCAGACTAACAGATGACGTAACAGAGCAATTTAACAATGGGGCTTCAAGGTTGGCGCTATTTCTGGACGTAGAAGCCGCATTCGACCGGTGCTGGCACAATGGCCTCATTTACAAACTGCACCACAATTTCCCGGCTCTTCAAAATTATCTATACCTGCTGCACAATTTTCTAGAAAAACGGAAGTTTTACGTCCAAGTGGGCCGCTCCTTCTCACGGGAGCGAGTGATGCGGGCTGGCGTCCCACAAGGGGCAATAATGTCCCCGTTTCTGTATATATTATTTACTAATGACTACCCAGTGGACGCCAGATGCAAGGTCGCCATGTATGCTGACGACACTGCAATATACAACCACCATATAAACCCACGTTTCGGCCTTGCAGAAATGCAACGTTATGTTAACAACTTCCTCTCATGGCAACATGACTGGAAAATCAAAATTAACCCCGACAAATGCCAGCTAATTCATTTCTCTAAGCGGCGTCACACTTTGGCAAAGGACCTAAGGGTCGGTGGTCAAATATTGCACTGCCGTCAGCAGGTTAAATACTTAGGTGTCACCTTGGACCGCACAATGTGTTGGTCCACCCACATAAAAAATAGCGCCAATAAAGGCAGACAGCGGCTAAAGTTGTGCGCCCCCATCTTCCGCAGTAAACAGTTGCGACTGAAGTCAAAACTGATATTATATAGGTCATTTATTCTCTCGGTGGTCCTGTATGCATGTGTGGCCTGGGCTAATGCCTCCAAAACCGCCCTGAAACAACTCCAAACCCTCCAAAACCTCTCCCTCAGAAAAATCCTCTCTGCTCCACTCCTCACCAGTACCCAAACACTACACCTTGAAACCCGGATCCCGTTCATCCCGGAGGCAATTGAAAAACGAGCAACGGCTGCATGGACGCGCATTAGAAACCACGAAAACGACGTGATCGCCAATATCGGCAAAGGCGAGCCGAATCACCGCAAGCATAATAGGATCAAAATGTTCTAGAAGCGGCTCGGCTCGCCGACTAATGCGCGTCCACGCAACCTCGTTTCTAGGCCACATACATGTTATGGCAGAGGCCCTCGCCTCGAATATTCAGGAGCTGCCACCGCGGGACAGTGTATATACGAAGTGTAAATAGTGCAGTGTGCTGGGACGCATTTCTCTGGTGTGCCCAGTGAGGATGTGTGTATGTGTGTGTGAGAGTGTGCGTGGGTGAATGCGTGCGTGAATGTGTATGTAAATAAATTGTAAGTATGTACATATGTATATATAACACAAAGAAGAAATAGAACTTAAAAAGACAAAATAAAACTATTCTCGGTGACCTACAGATGGTCACCGTATGGGTTTTTTGTTGAAACCGAAAAATGTGTATATATATAAACAAAGTTAAATGTAAATAAAAATGTTAAATATAGCCTGTAAGCCGGGCCCATTGTACCGGCACCAGGCCAATACTTTCTAATAAATAACTTGAACTTGAACTGTTTACTTGAACTCTATAGCGTAAATTGCCTCCCCCATTCATCTGGGTATTTTGCCTTTACTTTCAGTCCGCCACTGTTAACTAAAGTTTTTCGAGCCAGACATGAATATCCCACAAAATTAAAAATACCGTTTTTCCCGTTTTAATGGCTTCTTAAACAAGTAGTTATTGGTTAATAATCATAAACCATAATTTTCCTTCCCATTTTCCTTCCCAGTAATGCAAGATGCAAGTTACTGTAATGGTTAAAATGTACATGGTGTTGTTAAAACACGTGCCATTCTTTAAACTGGTAAAAATTTAAAAAAAACAGCGCCTAAAAACTGAAGTCTAGTAATAATTCGTTGTCGGAATGCTAATATTTTATTTTGTAAAACTATTTCTTTCGTAAGAGCAGGTTTATTTCCTTTGGCTACACTTGTGAGAAGTACTTAGGGGTCTTTTTGTATTTCCTTCACTACTTCAGTCAATATATAAATATTTGGATGCCTGGCGTTGAAAAGACTTATTTTTTCTGTGGAAAGATTCGTAGTTGTTGGTGGTGTGTCTAATTGATGATGAGTTCAGCCCACATCATAGGAGGGAAGTTGGCATCTTCTGACATGTAGTTATCCAGAATGGAATCGGTGAATTCTGTTATTCTTTCGTCTTCTGGTTGAAATGCCGTTATATCTACGAAGCATTCACCAACATCTTCAGGTTACAGCAATGTAAATCCAAAGAACTTTACTTCTTTCTCCTCTTCTTTATACCTACACAGAACTTAGTTCCAAGGTTTGAATTGTTCTGTACCAACGCTGAGCTAGATGAAATCTACATCCCTCAATGTCTATTTCGGGCCACACTGCTTCTACGGCTTTGTGGGCTGCCACTTCAAAATCTGCGTATATACGTGAGCAATGCAAATTTAAATTATGTTTGTTACATTCTTTAACAATGTGCCTAACTGCTGCATGTCGAAATCCATCATTTCGTCATTTTCCATGAAGAAGTAATCCCAACCGAAATCCATTCAGTGGCGGATTTACAAATGTGAAATACTCAGTGACATGGAGGCAATGTACGTATATCGTCTCAAGTGTCTGGGAGGCAATTTACGTAGGTACTTGTGAAAAGACAAACAGTATCCTGGGAGGCAATTTACATTACCCCCATGAATCCAACAGTATCAGTAATAGAATTATTTCCTTGTGTGCGAGTGCGTCTGTCTTTAAGAACATGCGTAAATCAGAAACTATAATATGTATTGGTGTAAATCTATGTTGCTATCAAAGAGATCGCGATCACTACATGGCAGTTTCAAATATAAGTGAACAACATTTAACTGTCGGAGAGAGGGATACTTTTCACATTGGAGGTTTGTGCTTGAACTACATTCTGAGAAAAATAGCAAAGTACTTACTTAGTTTCTACCGTAATTCTAGAAGGCGACAGTAAGTATTCATAGTTATAAACGGTCCAACAACACTTGTACTAGAACTGTCTTCCTTCTATTCGCACCTCATCGTTTAGAGAGTTTGCTACTAAGGATACATATTCTTTAAGTAGAACACTTCTTGCTTACTATGGAACAATTCTAGCAACATGTTAGATGCATGAGTAAACTAACATTATAGAAGAATCACTTCCTCTTTCTCTGCCCCTTACATATTGTGGGTAGAGGAGGTATTGTTTTCCAAAGTCTTAATTGATATTACACCGGAAGTGCAAGTCTTTAGAGTCTCTGTCGGTCTGGGTGGCTCAGTTAGTTAGTCGCTGGCCCACTGATCCCAAGGTCGCGGGCTCAAATCCGGCGCCGACCGATGGTTTTTAAGTGTGCCTAGAAACGTCAGCTCCATGTCAGTAGGTTTATTGGCATGTAAAAGAACTCCTGCGGGACAAATTTCCGGCACACCGGCAACGCTAATCTGATCCTAGCAATTGACAGCATCGTTAAACAACAAAATAATTTTTGAGAGTCTCTGAATCCAAAGCAAATCCCTTCACTTGACCTTGTCCTCTAATTCTTGTACCAGCTAATGCTTGTTCTTTTATCGAGACAGATATTTCTAGAAATTGCTTTATTACAATGGGAATTTGGGAATGCAGTAGGTTTATGTGATTCCCAGATCAACCATCTTGTGATGGTTTAGAAATATCGCTTTATTTGCATCAACAAGAGAGGAAAATATGAATTTGATAAAATTATAAGTACTGGAAAATTCAATTTAATAACAATCATTAGCTCAGAAATGGTTAACTCAAACTCAATTATGAGCACTGAGCCTTTGTGTAGTAAAATTTTATATATCGCTTAGTGAACTTCATGTGTTATTCCAGAGGGTTGTTAACATTCATTTTATTTTTCATAAAAATGTGTTAAACATAAACATGGTAATTTAATCAAAACAATTTCAGCCAATTTTCAGAAAATCAAAACTTTGAATGAATATTTCACGTGACAACTAGAATAGAGTAAGCTTTTCATTCCCTCAAAAGCTTGACCTCCTCCTAAAGAATACTACAAGTTTTGGAAAATTGAAGTCACTAACAACAACTACCTCGGAAATGATTAACAAAGTGGATAAAAGGATGTAATCTCTCAGTTGTCTTCACAGTCTATCTTCAGAAAACTGAGATAACTAATTTTGTAATGTTATTACCATAAAAATATACTAATTTAAACAATATCGTTAGTTATTTTTGAAAGAACAAAACCTCGGAAAACTTTTCCATTTTAAGCATACTTTGGAGTGGAAGTTGCGTTTTGAAAATCTTCCTGGCCCATCCTTTTAAACGCCGAAATTAAATATAAACTTTGATTTTTGTTTTTATTCGCAGATAGACATGGCTCTAACAATTTTGATTAAAATCTCATATGCTTAAAATATTTCTATGAAAAATGAAATGTATATTTTGAATTTTCTGGCTCTAGCCTATGTAGTCCTGTTTACTCTGGATGACTTTTGAATAACTCGTAAGCAGTAAGAGAAAGACAAAATCTTACTGTACAAAAATGTAGATCTTGCGAAAATACAATTTATGTCAAAATAAATTTTTTTGTAGAGTGAACCATTTCGGAGATATTCCTTATTATTTGTGTCAGTTTCGGAAAATGGAACATCGTTGTCCATTTTTTTATATGTTAAGCGTGCAAAGACAACGGGATCTCCAAGCTTTAAAATATTTGACTATCGCACAAAGTCTACTGTATTCTAATATTCCCCTTGCACCTACAAGGAAATAAGCAATAAGATAATTTGTACAAATGTTTATCTCAACTAGCACGAAGAAGATATAGGAATAAGGGTTTGTAAGAATGGTTAGTACAAGAGTAGAGAAAGCCATGTGAGTGCAACACGTCAGATTGTTTAAATATACGTTATTTGGACTGAGGGAGTCTACCGCTGGTAGAGTTGTGCAAGTTTTGGGTGGAATACAATACCTTCTCTAGTTACTGAAAGTTCCTGGTAGAGAGGCTAACAATGACCAATAAAACAAACACACGAGTATCTCGAATATGGCTGGTGTAACAATAAAGTTATCTGAAATATAGGCATCTGGGCTTCAATGAGCAACTGGTGAGGGCTTCAGAGGAAATTTCAAGATGCATTTCATTTTCCCATCAAATATTTGAATTTCATATATTTCAATTAAAATTGTGTCATCTGTTTCTCAGAAAATAAAAAGGACAGCATTTGCGGTACGTGGAGTTTCTTGAAAAGCTTTATGTGTTATACATGAAGGATGGGTCACCTAAACATTTAGTTCTGTGTTTAATCAAGCTTTGTTCTTGTATTATATTGTTCAGAGTTTTATTGGAACATATTCCTTCGTTTACTTGCTGTAAGTAAGTAGCAGAGACAATAAAGATAGACAATATCCCATGAGCTGTTTCCTTCCTCAGCGCCTGTCTTATCTACGTCCTCTTAAAGGGACAGAAGTGTTAAATATTACGAAAAACAGAATTCC
>CM060974.1:58145338-58195338 GCA_030765045.1 Tenodera sinensis | reverse complement strand
TTTCTTTCTCTCTTTATTTATTATTTCTTTCTTTCATTCTTTCTTTCTTTCTCTCTCTTTCTTTCTCTCTTTCTCTCTTTCTTTCTTTGTTTCCTCCCTTCTGTCTTTCTTTCGTTCCTTCTTTCTTTGTCTCTCTCTTTCTTTCTCTCTTTCTCTCTTTCTGTATTTCTTTCTCTCTTTCTTTCTCTCTCGTTCTTTCTTTCTCTCTTTATTTATTATTTCTTTCTCTCTTTCTTTCTTTCTTTCCTTCCTTCTTTCTTTCTTTCCTTCCTTCTTTCTTTCTTTCCTTCCATCTTTCTTTCTTTCTCTCTTTCTTTCTCTCTTTCTCTATTTCTGTCTTCCTTTCATTCCTTCTTTCCTTCTATCTTTCTTTCCTTCTTTCTTCTTCTTTCTTTATTTCTTTCTTTCTTTCTTTCTTTCTTTCTTTCTTTCTTTCTTTCTATCTTTCTATCCTTCTTTCTTCCTTTCTTTCTTTCCTTCTTTCTTTCTTTCTCTCTTTCTTTCTGCCTTTTGTCCTTTCTTTCTTTCTTTCTTTTCTTTCTTTCTATCACTCATTCATTCTTTCTTTCTTTCTTTCTTTCTTTCTTTCTGTCTGTCTTTCTTTCTTTCTTTCTTTCTTCCTTTCTCCCTCTCTTTGTTTCTCCCCTTCTCTCTTTCTTTCTTTCTTTCTTTCTCTCTTTCTCTTTTTCTTTCTCTCTTTGTTTCTCTCTCTCTCTTTCTTTCTTTCTATCTTTCTATCCTTCTTTCTTCCTTTCTTTAATTCTTTCTTTCTTTCTCTCTTTCTTTCTGCCTTTTGTCCTTTCTTTCTTTCTTTCCTTTTTTCGTTTCTTCCTTTCTTTCTTTCCTTTTTCTTTCTTACTTTCTCTCTTTCTTTCTCACTCTCTCTTTCTTTCTTTCTTTCTTTGTTTCTTTCTTTCTTTGTTTTTCTTTTTTTGTTTCTTTCTTTCCTTCTTTCTATCTTTCTTTCTTTTTTTCTTTCTTTCCTTCTTTCCTTGAAGCTTGTCTTTTTTCTTTCATTCTTTCCTTCCTCTCTTCTTGCTTTCTTTGTTTCTTTCTTTGTTTCCTGGTTTGTTTGTTTGTTTCTTTTTTTTTTCTTTCTTTCATTCTTTCTTTCTTTCTTTCTTATTTTCTTCCTTTCTTAATTTCTTCCTTTCTTTATTTCTTTCTTTCTTTCGTTCTTTCCTTCTTTTTCTTTTTTTCTATCCTGGTTTCTTTCTCTCTCTTTCTTTCTCTCTCTTTCTTTCTTTCTCCTTCTTTCTTTCTCTCTTTCAGTCTTTCTTTCTCTCTCGCTCTTTCTTTCTTTCTTTGTTTCTTTCATTCATTCTTTCTTTCTTTGTTTCTTTCTTTGTTTCCTGGTTTGTTTGTTTGTTTCTTTTTTTTTTTTCTTTCTTTCATTCTTTCTTTCTTTCTTTCTTATTTTCTTCCTTTCTTTATTTCTTTCTTTATTTATTTCTTTCTTTCTTTCGTTCCTTCTCTCTTTTTCTTTTTTTCTATCTTGGTTTCTTTCTCTCTCTTTCTTTCTCTCTCTCGTTCTTTCTTTCTTTTTTCTTTCTTTCTTTGTTTCTTTCCTTCTTTCTCTCTCGCTCTTTCTTTCTTTCTTTGTTTCTTTCATTCATTCTTTCTTTCTTTTTTCTATCTTTGTTTCTTTCTCTCTTTCTTTCTTTCTTCTTTCTTTCTTTCAGTTTTTCTTTCTTTCTTTCCCTCTTTCTTTCTTACTTTCTTTCCTTTTCTTTCTTTGCTTCTTTCTTTGTTTCTGTATTTCTTTCTCTCTTTCTTTCTTTCTCTTTCTTTCTTTCATTCTTTCTTTTTCATTTTTCTATTTTTCTTCCTTTCTTGCTTTCTTTCTTTCTTACTTTCTTTCTTTCTTGCTTTCTTTCTTTCCATGTTTCTTTCCTTCCTTTCTTTATTATTTTTTTTCTTTCCTTCTTTCTTTGTTTCTTTCTTTCTTGCTTTCTTTCTTGCTTTCCTTCTTTCTTTCTTTCCTTCCTTTCTTTCTTACTTTCTTTCGTTCTTTCCTTCTTTCTTTCCCTTTCTCTCTTTCTTTCTTTCTTTGTTTCTTTATTTCTTTATTTCTATGGTTCTTTCTTTCATTTTTTTTCTTTCTTTCCTTCTGTATATCTTTGTTTCTCTCTTTCTTTCTTTCTCTCTCTTTCTTTCTTTGTTTCATTCTTTCTTTGTTTCTTTCATACTTTCTTTCATTGTTTCTTTCTCTCTCTCTTTCTTTCACCTATTCTTTCTTTCTTTCTTTCTCTCTTTCTTTCCTTCTTTCTATCTTTCTTTGTTTCTTCCTTTCTTTCTTTCCTTATTTCTTTCTTTCGTTCTTTCTTTCCTTCCTTCTTTCTTTCCTTCCTTTCTTTTCTTTTTTCTTTCTTTCTGTCTTTCTTTCTTTCTTTCTTTCGTTCTTTCCTTCTTTCTTTCTCTGTTTCTTGCTTTCTTTCTTTCTCTCTTTCCCTCTTTCTTTCTTGCGTTCTTTCTTTCTTTCGTTCTTTCTTAGCTTCCTTTCTTTCGTTCTTTCTTTATTTCGTTCATTCGTTCTTTCTTTCTTTCTTTCTTTCTCTCTCTCTTTCTTTCTCCTATTCTTTCTTTCTTTCTCTCTTTCTTTCCTTCTTTCTATCTTTCTTTGTTTCTTCCTTCCTTTCTTTCCTGCTTTCTTTCTTTCGTTCTTTCTTTCTTTCCTTCTTTCTTTCCTTCCTTTCTTTTCTTCTTTCTTTCTTTCTGTCTTTCTTTCTTTCTTTCTTTCGTTCTTTCCTTCTTTCTTTCTCTGTTTCTTGCTTTCTTTCTTTCTCTCTTTCCCTCTTTCTTTCTTTCGTTCTTTCTTTCTTTCGTTCTTTCTTAGCTTCCTTTCTTTCGTTCTTTCTTTATTTCGTTCATTCGTTCTTTCTTTCTTTCTTGCTTTCTCTCTCTGTTTCTTTCTCTCTCACTCTTTCTTTCTTTATTTGTTTCTTTCTTTCATTCTTTCTTTCTTTTTTTCTATCTTAGTTTCCTTTTTTCTTTCTTCTTTCTTTCTTTCATTTTTTCTTTCTTTCCTTCTGTATTTCTTTCTTTTTCTCTTTCTTTCTTTCCTTCCTGTCTTTCGTATTTTCTTTCTTTCTTTCCTTCTTTCTTCCTTTCTTTCTTTCTTTCTTTTTCTTTCTGTCCTTCTTTCTTTCGTTCTATCCTTCTTTCCTTCTTTCTTTCCTTCCTTTCTTTCCTTCTTTCTTTATTTCTTATTCTTTCTTTCTTTCTTCGCTTCTTTCTTTGTTTCTTATTTTATTTCTCTCTCTCTCTTTCGTTCTTTCTTTGTTTCTTTCTTTCGTTCCTTCTTTCTTTGCATCTTTCTTTCTATCTTTCTTTCATTCTTTCTTTCATTCTTTCTTTCTTTTTCGTTTTTTCTATTTTTCTTCCTTTCTTGCTTTTTTCTTTCTTTCTTTCTTTCTTTTTTCTTTCTTTCTTTCTTTCTTTCTTTCTTTCTTTCTTTCTTTCTTTCTTTCTTTCTTTCTTTCCTTCTATCTTTCCTTCTTTCCTTCCTTTACTTCTTATTTTCTTTCCATCTTACCTTCTTCCTTTCCTTCTTTCATTTTCTTTCTTTCGTTGTATCCTTCTTTCCTTCTTTCTGTCCTTTCTTTCTTTCTTTCTTTCCTTCTTTCTTTCTTTTTCGTCCTTTCTCTCTTTGCTTCTTTCTTTCTTTCTTTCTTTCTTTCTTTCTGTATTTCTCTCTCTCTCTTTCTTTCTTTCTTTGTTTCTTTCTTTCATTCCTTCTTTCTTTTTCTTTCTTTGTATCTTTCTTTCTTACTTTCCATCTTTCTTTCGTTCTTTCTTTCTCTCTTTCTTTCATTCTTATTTCCTTTTTCTTTTTTTATATCTTTGTTTCTTTATTTCTTCCTTTCTATCTTTCTTTCTTTCACTTTTTCTTTTTTCTTTCCGTCATTATTCCTATCTTTCTCTATTTCTTTCTTTCTCTCTCTTTCTTTCTTTCTTTCTTTCTTTGTTTCTTTATTTCTTTCTTTCCTTCTTTCTTTCTTTCTTTCCTTCCTTCTTTCTTTCTTTCGTTCTTTCCTTCATTCTTTCTTTCTATCCTTCCTTCTTTTTTCTTTTCTTTCTTCCTTTCCTTCTTTCTTTCTTTCTTTTTTCTTTCTTTCTTTCCTTCTTTCTTCCTTTCTTTCTTTTTTCCTTCTTTCTTTCTTTCTTTCTTTTCTTCTTTCTTTCTTTGTTTCTTTCTTTCCTTCTTTCTTTCTTTCTCTCCTTCTTAATTTGTTTCTTTCTTTCTTTGTTTCTTTATCTATTTTTTCTTTCTTTTTTTCTTTCTTTCTTTGTTTCTTTCTTTCCTTCTTTCTTTCTTTCCTTCTTTCTGTATTTCTTTCTCTCTTTCTTTCTCTCCTTCTTTCTTTCTTTCTTTCTTTTCTTTCTTTCTTTCTCTCTCTCACTCTTTCTTTCTTACTTTCTTTCTAACTTTCTTTCTATATTTTTCTTTCTTTCTCTCTTTCTTTCTTTCTGTCCGTCTTTCCTTCTTTCTTTTTTCTTTCTTTCTTTGTTTGTTTCTTTCTTTCTCTCTCTCTCTTTCTTTATTTATTTCTGTCTCTCTTTCTTTCTTTCTTTCTTTCTTTCTTTCCTTCATTCTTTCTTTGTTTCTCTTTCTTTCTTTATTTATTTCTTTCGTTCCTTCTGTCTTTCTCTATTTCTTTATGTATTTCTTTCTCTCTTTCTTTCTTTCTTTCTTTCTTTCTTTCTTTCTTTCTTTCTTTCTTTCTTTCTTTCTCTCTCTCTCCTTCCTTCTCTCTTTATTTCTTTCTTTCTTTCTTTCATTCTTTCTTTCTTTCTTTCTTTCCTTGTTTCTCTCTCTCTTTCTTTCTTTCCTTCTTTCATTCTTTCTTTCTTTCTTATTTCTATCTTTCTTTCTTGTTTATTTCTTACGTTCTTTCTTTGAAGCTTTTCTTCTTTCTTTCCTTCTTCCCTTCATTCCATCCTTCTTTACTTCTTTCTTGCATTCTTTCCTTCCTCCCTCCTTACTTTCTTTGTTTCTTTCTTTGTTTCCTTGTTTGTTTCTTTCCTTCTGTCTTTCTTTCTTTTTTCTTTCTTTCTTTCATTGCTTCTTTCTTTCTTTCTCTCTATTTCTTTCTTTCTTTGTTTCTTTCTTTCTTTTTCTTTTTTTCTATCTTTGATTCTTTCTTTCTATCTTTCTTTTTTTTTCTTTCTTTCCTTTTGTCTTTCTTCCTTTCTTTCCTTCTGTATTTCTTTCTTTATCTCTTTCTTTCCTTCTTTCCTTCCTTCTTTCTTTCTTTCTTTCCTTCTTTCCTTCTTTCTTTCCTTCTTTCTTCCTTTCTTTCTTTCTCTCTCTCTCTTTCTTTCTCTCTCTCTTTCTTTCTTTCTCTCTTTCTTTTTTTCCTTCTATCATTCTTTCTTTCTTTCTCTCTCTTCTTTCTTTCTTTCTTTCTTTCTCTCGTTCTTTCTTTCTCACTCTTTCTTTCTTTCTTTGGTTCTTTCTTTCATTCTTTCTCTTTTTTGTATCTTTCTTTCTTTCTTCCTTTCTATCTTTCCTTCCTTTTTATTTATTTCTTTCCTTCTTTCTTTGAAGCTTTTCTTCCTTCTTTCCATCTTTCCATCATTCCATCCTTCTTTACTTCTTTCTTTCATTGTTTCCTTCTTCCCTCCTTACTTTCTTTGTTTCCATGTTTGTTTGTTTCTTTCTTTGTTTCTTTCTTTCTTTCCTTCATTCTTTCTTTCGTTCTTTCTTTCTTTCCTTCTTTCTTCCTTTCTTTTTTTCGTTCTTCCTTCTTTCTTTCTTTCTTTGCTTGCTTTCTTTCTTTCTTTCCTTCCTTCTTTCTTTCTTTCTTTCTTTCTTTCTTTCTTTCTCTCTTTCTCTCTCTCTCTTTCTTTCTTTCTTTCCTTCTTTGTTTCTTTCTTTCAATCTTTTTTTTGTTTTTCTTTTTTTCTATCTTTGTTTCTTTCTTTCTGTCTTTCTTTTTCTTTCTTTCTTTCTTTCTTTCTTTCATTTTGTCTTTCTTTCTTTCCTTCTGAATTTCTTTCTTTCCATCTTTCTTTCTTTCTCTCTCTTTCTTTCTTTCATTCTTTGTTTCCTTTTCATTTTTTCTATCTTTATTCCTTTCTTGCTTTCTTTCTTTCTTTCTTTCTTTCTTTCTTTCTTTCTTACATTCTTTCTTTCTTTCCTTCTTTGTTTCTTTCTTTCTTTCTGTATTTTTTTCTCTCTTTCTTTCTGTCTCGTTCTTACTTTCTTTATTATTTCTTTCTTTCTCTCTTTCTTTCTTTCCTTCCTTCTCTCCTTTCTTCCTTCCTTCTTTCTTTCTTTATTTCCTTCTTTCTTTCTTTCTCTCTTTCTTTCTCTCTTTCTCTCTTTCTCTCTTTCTCTCTTTCTGTGTTTCTGTATTTCTTTCTCTCTTTCTTTCTCCCTCGTTCTTTCTTTCTTTCTCTCTTTATTTATTATTTCATTCTTTCGTTCTTTCTTTCTATGTTTCTCTCTGTCTTTCTTTCTTTCTCTCTTTCTTTCGTTCTTTCATTTTTTCTTTCTTTCCTTGCTTTCTTTCTTTATTTCTTTCTTTCCTTCTTTCTTTCTTTCTCTCTTTCTTTCTCTCTTTCTCTCTTTCTGTCTTTCTTTCATTCTTTCTTTCCTTCTATCTTTCTTTCCTTCTTTCTTCTTCTTTCTTTATTTCTTTCTTTCTTTCCCTCTTTCTTTATTTCTTTCTTTCTTTCTTTCTTTCTGTATTTCTCTCTCTTTCTTTCTTTGTCTCTCTCTTTCTTTCTCTCTTTATTTCTTTCTTTCTTTCTTACATTCGTTCTTTTTTCTTTCTTTCTCTCTCTTTCTTTCTTTCTTATTTTCTTTCTTGCTTTCTTTCTTTCTTTCCATCTTTCTTTCTTTCCTTCCTTTCTTTCTTATTTTCTTTCTTTCCTTCTTTCTTTCTTCCTTTTTATTTCTTTCTTCCTTTCGTTGTATCCTACTTTCCTTCTTTCTTTCTTACCTTTCTTTCTTTCTTTTTCTTTCTTTCTTTCTTTCTTTCTTTGTTTCTTTCTTTCTTTCCTTCTTTGTTTCTATCTTTCTTTCTATCTGTATTTCTCGCTCTTTCTTTCTTTGTCTCTTTCTTTCATTCCCTATTTCTTTTTCTTTCTTTGTATCTTTCTTTCTTGATTTCCATCTTTCTTTCATTGTTTCTGTCCTTCTTTCATTCTTTCTTTCTTTTTCATTTTTTATATCTTTGTTTATTTATTTCTTTCTTTCTATCTTTCTTTCTTTCATTTTTTCTTTCTTTCTGTCCTGTATTTCTTTCTTTCTCTCTTTCTTTCACTGATTCTTTCTTTCTCTCTCTTTCTTTCGTTCTTTCATTGTTTCTATATTTTTCATTTTTTCTATCTTTCTTTGTTTCTTTCATACTTTCTTTCTTTCTTTCTTTCTTTCAACGTTTCTTTCTCTTATTCTTTCGTTCTATCTTTCTCTCTTTCTCTCTTTGTTTCTTTCTCTCTTTCTTTCTTTCTTTCTTTCTTTCTATCTTTCTTTCTTTGTTTCTTCCTTTTTTTCTTTCCTTCTTTTATTCGTTTTTTCTTTCTTTCCTTCTTTCTTAACTTCCTTTCTTTCCTTCTTTCTTTCTTTCCTTCCTTCCTTCCTTCCTTCCTTCCTTCCTTCTTTCTTTCTTTCTTTCTTTCGTTCTTTCCTTCTTTCTTTGTTTCTTGCTTTCTTTCTTTCCTTCTTTCATTCTTTCGTTCCTTCTTCCTTTTTTTCATTCTTTCGTTCTTTCCTTCTTTCTCTCTTTCCTTGCTTTCTTTCTTTCTTTCCGTCTTTCTTTCTTTCTTTCTCTCTCTCTTTCTTTCTCTCTCTTTCTTTCTTTCTTTCGTATTTTGTTTCTTACTTTCTTTCTTCTTTCTTTCTTTCATTTTTTCTTTCTTTTCTTTTGTATTTCTCTCTTTCTCTGTTTCTTTCTTTCTCTCTCTTTCTTTCTTTCATTTATTCTTTCTTTTTCATTTTTTATATTCTTCTTCCTTTCTTGCTTAAATTTTTTTCTTACTTTCTTTCTTTCTTTCATGCTTTCTTTCTTACTTACTCTCTTTCTTTCTCGCTTTCTTTCTTTCCTTCTTTCTTTCCTTCCTTCCTTTCTTTCTTATTTTCTTTCTTTCTTTCTTTTTCTTTTTTTCTATCTCTGTTTATTTCCTTCTTTCTTTCTTCCTTTTTTCTTTCTTTCGTTCTTTCCTTCTTTCTTGCTTTCTTTCTTTCGTTCCTTCGTTCTTTCTTTCTTTCTTTATGTATTTCTCTCTCTCTTTCTTTCTTTCTATCTCGCTCTCTCTTTCTTTCTTTCTTTGTTTCTTTCTTTCATTCTTTCTTTCATTTTCTTTTTTTGTATCTTTCTTTCTTTCTTTCTTTCTATCTATCTTTCTTTCTTTATTATTTCTTTCTTTCCTTCTTTCTTTGAAGCTTTTCTTCTTTCTTTCCTTCTTTCCTTCATTCCATCCTTCTTTACTTCTTTCTATCATTCTTTCCTTCCTCCCTCCTTACTTTGTTTGTTTGTTTGTTTGTTTCTTTCTTTCTTTCTTTTTTCATTCTTTCATTCTTTCTTTCTTTCGTTTTTTCTCTCTCTCTCTCTCTCTTTCTTTCTTTCTCTCTTTCTTTCTCTCCTTCTGTCTTTGTTTCAATCTTGCTTTCTTTCTTTCTTTCTTTCTTTCTTTGTATGTTTCTTTCTTTCTCTCTTTCTTTCTTCCTTTCTTTATTTATTTCTTTCCTTCCTTCTTTCTTTCTTTCGTTCTTTCTTTCTTTCCTTCCTTTCTTTCTTTCCTTCCTTCCTTCTTACTTTCTTTCGTTCTTTCATTTTTTCTTTCTTTCCTTGCTTTCTTTCTTTATTTCTTTCTTTCCTTCTTTCTTTCTTTCTCTCTTTCTTTCTCTCTTTCTCTCTTTCTGTCTTTCTTTCATTCTTTCTTTCCATCTATCTTTCTTTCCTTCTTTCTTCTTCTTTCTTTATTTCTTTCTTTCTTTCCCTCTTTCTTTATTTCTTTCTTTCTTTCTTTCTTTCTTTCTTTCTTTCTTTCTTTCTTTCTGTATTTCTCTCTCTTTCTTTCTTTGTCTCTCTCTTTCTTTCTCTCTTTATTTCTTTCTTTCTTTCTTACATTCGTTCTTTCTTTCTTTCTCTCTCTTTCTTTCTTATTTTCTTTCTAGCTTTCTTTCTTTCTTTCCATCTTTCTTTCTTTCCTTCCTTTCTTTCTTATTTTCTTTCTTTCCTTCTTTCTTTCTTCCTTTTTATTTCTTTCTTCCTTTCGTTGTATCCTACTTTCCTTCTTTCTTTCTTACCTTTCTTTCTTTCTTTTTCTTTCTTTCTTTCTTTGTTTCTTTCTTTCTTTACTTCTTTGTTTCTTTCTTTCTTTCTTTCTATCAGTATTTCTCGCTCTTTCTTTCTTTCTTTGTCTCTTTCTTTCATTCCCTATTTCTTTTTCTTTCTTTGTATCTTTCTTTCTTGATTTCTATCTTTCTTTCATTGTTTCTGTCCTTCTTTCATTCTTTCTTTCTTTTTCTTTTTTTATATCTTTGTTTATTTATTTCTTTCTTTCTATCTTTCTTTCTTTCATTTTTTCTTTCTTTCTGTCCTGTATTTCTTTCTTTCTCTCCTTCTTTCTCTGTTTCTTTCTTTCTCTCTCTTTCTTTCGTTCTTTCATTGTTTCTATCTTTTTCATTTTTTCTATCTTTCTTTGTTTCTTTCATACTTTCTTTCTTTCTTTCTTTCAACGTTTCTTTCTCTTATTCTTTCGTTCTATCTTTCTCTCTTTCTCTCTTTGTTTCTCTCTCTCTTTCTTTCTTTCTTTCTTTCTTTCTTTCTTTCTTTCTATCTTTCTTTCTTTGTTTCTTCCTTTTTTCTTTCCTTCTTTTATTCGTTCTTTCTTTCTTTCCTTCTTTCTTAACTTCCTTTCTTTCCTTCTTTCTTTCTTTCCTTCCTTCCTTCCTTCTTTCTTTCTTTCTTTCTTTCGATCTTTCCTTCTTTCTTTGTTTCTTGCTTTCTTTCTTTCTTTCCTTCTTTTTTTCTTTCGTTCCTTCTTTCTTTTCTTCTTTCTTTCCTTCTTTCATTCTTTCGTTCCTTCTTCCTTTTTTCTTTCTTTCGTTCTTTCCTTCTTTCTCTCTTTCCTTGCTTTCTTTCTTTCTTTCCATCTTTCTTTCTTTCTTTCTTTCTTTCTTTCTTTCTCTCTCTCTTTCTTTCTCTCTCTTTCTTTCTTTCTTTCTTTCTTTCGTATTTTGTTTCTTACTTTCTTTCTTCTTTCTTTCTTTCATTTTTTCTTTCTTTTCTTTTGTATTTCTCTCTTTCTCTGTTTCTTTCTTTCTCTCTCTTTCTTTCTTTCATTCATTCTTTCTTTTTCATTTTTTATATTCTTCTTCCTTTCTTGCTTAAATTTTTTTCTTACTTTCTTTCTTTCTTTCACGCTTTCTTTCTTACTTTCTCTCTTTTTTCTCGCTTTTTTTCTTTCCTTCTTTCTTTCTTTCCTTCCTTCCTTTCTTTCTTATTTTCTTTCTTTCTTTGTTTCTTTTTCTTTTTTTCTATCTCTGTTTCTGTCCTTCTTTCTATCTTCCTTTTTTCTTTCTTTCGTTCTTTCCTTCTTTCTTGCTTTCTTTCTTTCGTTCCTTCGTTCTTTCTTTCTTTCTTTATGTATTTCTCTCTCTCTTTCTTTCTTTCTTTCTATCTCGCTCTCTCTTTCTTTCTTTCTTTGTTTCTTTCTTTCATTCTTTCTTTCATTTTCTTTTTTTGTATCTTTCTTTCTTTCTTTCTTTCTATCTATCTTTCTTTCTTTATTATTTCTTTCTTTCCTTCTTTCTTTGAAGCTTTTCTTCTTTCTTTCCTTCTTTCCTTCATTCCATCCTTCTTTACTTCTTTCTTTCATTCTTTCCTTCCTCCCTCCTTACTTTGTTTGTTTGTTTCTTTCTTTCTTTCTTTTTTCATTCTTTCATTCTTTCTTTCTTTCGTTCTTTCTTTCTCTCTCTCTTTCTTTCTTTCTCTCTTTCTTTCTCTCCTTCTGTCTTTGTTTCAATCTTGCTTTCTTTCTTTCTTTCTTTCTTTGTATGTTTCTTTCTTTCTTCCTTTCTTTATTTATTTCTTTCCTTCCTTCTTTCTTTCTTTCTTTCTTTCGTTCTTTCTTTCTTTCCTTCCTTTCTTTCTTTCCTTCCTTCCTTCTTTCTTTCTTTCGTTCTTTCATTTTTTCTTTCTTTCCTTGCTTTCTTTCTTTATTTCTTTCTTTCCTTCTTTCTTTCTTTCTTTCTTGCTCTCTGTCTTTCTCAGTCTCTTTCTTTCTTTGTTTCTTTCTCTCATTGTTTTTTCCTTTTTCTTTTTTTCTATATTGGTTTCTTTCTTCCTATCTTTCTTTTTTTCTTTCTTTCTTTCAGTTTGTCTTTCTTTCTTTCCTTCCGTATTTCTTTGTTTCTCTCTTTCTTTCATTCTTTCGTTCTTTCCTTCCTTCTTTCTTTCCTTCCTTCTTTCTTTCTTTCCTTCCTTCTTTCTTTCTTTAATTTTTTCTATCTTTCTCTCTTTCCTTCTTTCTTTAGTTCTTTCTTTCTCTCCTGCTATCTTTCTTTCTTTCTTTCTTTTTCTTTCTTTCTTTCTTTCTTTCTTTCTTCCTTTCGTTCCTTGTTTCTTTCATTCTCTCTTTCTTTTTCATTTTTTCTATCTTTCTTTCTTTCTATCTTTCTTTCTTTCCTTCATTCTTGGAAGCTTTTCTTCTTTCTTTCCTTCTTTCCTTCATTCCATCCTTATTTACTTCCTTCTTACATTCTTTCCTTCTTCCCTCATTACTTTGTTTGTCTGTTTGTTTGTTTCTTTCTTCCTTTTCTTTCTTTCTATCATTCATTCTTTCTTTCCTTCTTTCTTTCTTTCTGTCTTTCTTTCTTTCCTTCCTTCTTTCTTTCTTTCTTTCTTTCTTCCTTTCTCCCTCTCTTTCTTTCTTTCTCCCCTTCTCTCTTTCTTTCTTTCTCTCTTTCTCTTTTTCTTTCTCTCTTTGTTTCTCTCTCTCTTCCTTTCTATCTATCTTTCTTTCCTTCTTTCTTCCTTTCTTTATTTCCTTCTTTCTTTCTTTCTTTCTGCCTTTTGTCCTTTCTTTCTTTCTTTCCTTTTTTCGTTTCTTCCTTTCTTTCTTTCCTTCTTTCTTTCTTTCTCTCTTTCTTTCTCACTCTCTCTTTCTTTCTTTCTTTCTTTCTTTGTTTCTTTGTTTCTTTGTTTTTCTTTTTTTGTATCTTTCTTTCCTTCTTTCTATCTTTCTTTCTTTTTCTCTCTCTTTCCTTCTTTCTTTCTTCCTGTCTCCTTGCTTTCTTTGTTTCTTTCTTTCTTTCCTTGTTTGCTTGTTTGTTTGTTTCTTTCTTTCTTTATTTTTTTTTCTTTCTTTCATTCTTTCTTTTTCTCTTTCTTTCTTATTTTCTTCCTTTCTTTATTTCTTCCTTTCTTTATTTCTTTCTTTCGTTCTTTCTTTCTTTGTCTTTCTTTCTATCTTGGTTTTTTTCTTTCCTTCTTTCTTTCTTTCTTTCATTCTGTATTTGTTTCTCTCTTTCTTTCTTTCTTTCTTTCTATCTTTCTTTCTTTCTTTCTTTTTTTCTTCCTTTCTTTATTTCTTTCTTTCTTTCGTTCCTTCTTTCTTTTTCTTTTTTTCTATCTTGGTTTCTTTCTCTCTCTCTCTTTCTTTCTCTCTCTCGTTCTTACTTTCTTTTTTCTTTCTTTCTTTGTTTCTTATTTTCTTTCTCTCTCACTCTTTCTTTCTTTCTTTCTTTGTTTCCTTCTTTCATTCTTTCTTTCTTTGTTTCTATCTTTGTTTCTTTCTTTCTTTCTTCTTTCTTTCTTTCAGTTTTTCTTTCTTTCTTTCCCTCTTTCTTTCTTACTTTCTTTCCTTTTCTTTCTTTCTTTCTTTGCTTCTTTCTTTGTTTCTGTATTTCTTTCTCTCTTTCTTTCTTTCTCTCTCTTTCTTTCTTTCATTCTTTCTTTCTTTTTCATTTTTTCTATTTTTCTTCCTTTCTTGCTCTCTTCCTTACTTTCTTTCTTTCCTTCTTGCTTTCTTTCTTTCCTTCTTTCTTTCCTTCCTTTCTTTCTTATTTTCTTTCTTTCCTTCTTTCTTTGTTTCTTTCTTTCTTGCTTTCTTTCTTTCCTTCTTTCTTTCTTTCCTTCCTTTCTTTCTTACTTTCTTTCCTTCTTTCCTTCTTTCCCTTTCTCTCTTTCTTTCTTTCTTTGTTTCTTTCATTCTTTCTTTCCTTTTCTTTCTTTGTATCTTTCTTTCATTCTTTCATTTTCTTTTTTTATATCTTTGTTTCTTATTTCTTTATTTCTATGGTTCTTTCTTTCATTTTTTCTGTCTTTCTTTCCCTCTGTATATCTTTGTTTCTCTCTTTCTTTCTTTCTCTCTCTTTCTTTCTTTCTTTGTTTCATTCTTTCTTTGTTTCTTTCATACTTTCTTTCTTTGTTTCTTTCTCTCTCTCTTTCTTTCACCTATTGTTTCTTTTTTTCTTTCTTTCTTTCTTTCTTTCTTTCTTTCTTTCTTTCTTTCTCTCTTTCATTCCTTCTTTCTATCTTTCTTTGTTTCTTCCTTCCTTTCTTTCTTTCGTTCTTTCTTTCTTTCGTTCTTTCTTTCCTTATTTCTTTCCTTCCTTTCTTTTCTTCTTTCTTCCTTTCTTTCTGTCTTTCTTTCTTTCTTTCGTTCTTTCTTACCTTCATTTCTTTCGTTCTTTCTTTCTTTCCTTCATTCCTTCTTTCTTTTATTCTTTCCTTCTTTCTTTCCCTGCTTTCTTTCTTTCCTTCTTTCCTTCTTTCTTTCTTTCTTTCTTTCTCTCTCTGTTTCTTTCTCTCTCTTTCTTTCTTTCTTTATTTGTTTCTTTCTTTCATTCTTTCTTTCTTTTTTTCTATCTTAGTTTCCTTTTTCCATTCTTTCTTTCTACTTTCTTTCTTTCTTTCTTTCATTTTTTCTTTCTTTCCTTCTGTATTTCTTCCTTTCCCTCTTTCTTTCTTTCTCTCTCTCTTTCTTTCTTTTTTTCTGTCTTTCCTTCTTTCTTTCTTTTTTTCCTTCTTGCGTTCTTTCTTTCTTTCCTTCTTTCTCTCCTTACTTTCTTTCTTTCCTTCTTTCTTTCTTTCCTTCTTTCTTTCTTTCTTTCTTTCTTTAGTTCTTTCTTTCTTTCCTTCTTTCTTTCTTTCTTTCTTTTTCTTTCTTGCTTTCTTGCTTTCTTTCTTTCTTTCTTTCTTTCATTCTGTATTTGTTTGTTTCTTTCTTTCTTTCTCCTTCTCTTTCTTTCTTTCTTTCTTTGTTTTTTTCTTTCATTCTTTGTTTCTTTTTCTTTTTTTGTATCTTTCATTCTTTCCTTCTATCACTCTTTCATTCTTTCTTTCTTTCGTTCTTTCTTTTTTCTTTCTTTCTTTCTTTCATTCTTTCTTTCCTTCATTCTTTCTTTCTTTCCTTCTCTCTCTCTTTCTTTCTCTATTTCTCTCTTTCTTTCTTTCTCTCTTTCTTTCTGTCTTTCTTTCTCTATTTCTTTATATCTTTCTTTCTTCCTTTTTTTCTCTCTTTCCTTCTTTCTTTCATTCCTTCTTTCTTTCTCTCTCCCTTTCTTTCTCTCTTTCTTTCTTTCTTTTTTTCTCCCCTTCTCTCTTTCTTTCCCTCTTGCTTTCTCTGTTTCTATCTTTCTTTCTTTCTTTGCTGATTCCTTTAATTCTTCCTTTCGTTCTTTCTTTCTTTCTGTCCTTCTTTCTTTATTTCGTTCTCTCTTTCACTCCTTTCTTAGCTTCCTTTCTTTCTTTCCTTCTTTCTTTATTTTCTTCCTTCTTTCTTTCTTTCTTTCGTTTCTTTCTTCTCTCTTTCTTTCCTTCCTTCCTTCCTTTCTTTCTTTCTTTCTTTCTTTCCTTCTTTCTTTCTTTCTCTGTTTCTTTCTCTCTTTCTTTCTTTCATTCTTTCTTTCGTTCTTTCTTTCTTTTTTGCTTCTTTCTTTCATTCATTCATTCTTAAATTCTTTTTTTCTATCTTTGTTTCCCTTTTTATTTCTTTCTTTCATTTTTCTTTCTGTCTTTCCTTCTGTATTTCTTTCTTTACCTCTCTTTATTTCTTTCAATCTTTCTTTTTTCTCATTTTTTCTATTTTCTTCCTTTCTTGCTTTCTTTCTTTGTTTCTTTCTTTCTTACTTTCTTTCTTTCTTTCTTTCTTTCTTTCCTTCTTTCTTTCTCTGCCTCTCTCTTTCTTTCCTTCTCTCTCTCTTTCTTTCTTTTTTTTCTTTCTTTCCTAATTTCTTTCTTTTTTTCCTTCTTTCGTTCTTGCTTTCTTGACTTCTTTCTCTCCTTCCTTTATTTCTTTCCTTCTTTCTTTCCTTCTTTATTTCTGTCTTTCTTTATTTCTTTACTTCTTTCTTTCTTTCCTTCTTTCTTTATCTTTCTTGCTTTCTTTCTTTACTTCTTCCTTTCTTTCTTTGTTTTTTTCTTTCATTCTTTCTTTCTTTTTCTTTTTTTGTATCTTTCTTTCTTTCTTCCTATCACTCTTTGATTCTTTCTTTCTTTCGTTCTTTCTTTTTTTCCTTTCTTTCTTTCCTTCTTTCTTTCTTTCTTTCTTTCTTTCTTTCTTTCTTTCTTTCTTTCTTTCTTTCTTTCTTTCTTACTTTATTTCTTTCTTTCCCTCTTTCCTTCTTTCTTTCTTTCTCTCTCTTTCTCTCTCTTTCATTCTTTCTCTCTCTCTTTCTTTCTTTCCTTCTTTGTTTCTTTCTTTCTTTCTTTCTTTCTTTCTTTCTTTCTTTCTGTATTTCTTTCTTTCTCTCTTTCTTTCTCTCTCTTTCTCTTTCTTTCTTAATTTCTTTCTTTCTGTCTTTCCTTCTTTCTTTCTTTCTTTCCTTCTTTCGCTCTTTCTTTCTTTTTTTCCTTCTTTCCTTCCCTTCTTTCTTTCCTTCTTTCTTTCCTTCTTTCTTTCATTCTTTCTTTCTTTCCATCTTTCTTTCCTTCCTTTCCTTCTTACATTCTTTCTTTCTTTCTTTCTTTCCTTCTTTCTTTCTTTCCTTCTTTCTTTCGTTCTTTGTTTCTTCCTTTCCTTCTTTCCTTCCTTCCTTTCTTTCTTTCCTTCTTTCTTTGTTTCATTCAGTTTTTCCTTCTTTCTTTCTTTCTTTGTTTCCTTCTTTCTCTCTTTCTTTCTTTCTTTCTTTCCTTCTCCCTCTCTTTCTTTCTTTCTTTCTTTCTTTCTTTCTTTCTTTCTTTCTCTCTTTCTTTCTATCTTTTTTCTTTCTTTCTTTGTTTGTTTCTTTCTTTCGTTCTTTCTTTCCTGATTTCTTTCCTTCCTTTCTTTCTTTCCTTCTTTCTTTCCTTGATTTCCTACTTACTTTCTTTCTTTCTTTCCTTCTTTCTTTCTTTCTTCTTCTGTCTTTCTTTCGTTCTTTCCTTTCTTTCTTTCCTTCCTTTCTTTCCTTCTTTCCTTCTTTCTTTCTTTCTTTCTTTCTTTATGTCTTTCTTTCTTTTTTCTTTCTTTCCTTCTTTCTTTCTTTCTTCTTCTCTTTCTTTCTTTCTTTCTTTCTTTCTCTCCTTTCTTCTTTCTTTATCTTTCTTTCTTTCTTTCGTTCTTTCCTTCTTTCTTTCTTTAATTCATTTCTTTCTTTCTTTCCTTCTTTCTTTCTTTCTTTTTCTTTCTTTCTATCTTCCTTTGGTTCTTTCCTTCTTTCTTTCTTTCCATCCTTTCTTTCTTTCTTTCTTTCTCTCTTTCCTTCTTTCTCTCTCTCTCTTTCTTTCTTTCTCTTTCTCTTTCTTTCTTTCCTTCTTTCACTCTTTCTTCCTTTTTTCCTTCTTTCCTTCCTTTCTTTCTATCCTTCTTTCTTTCTTTCTTTCTTTCTTTCTTTCCATCTTTCTTTCTTTCCTTCTTACTTTCGTTCTTTGTTTCTTCCATTCCTTCTTTCCTTCCTTCCTTTCTTTCTTTCCTTATTTCTTTCTTTCCTTCTCTCTTTCTTTCTTTCATTCTTTCTTTCCTTCTTTATTTCCTTCTTTCCTCCCTTTCTTTCTTTCTTTCTTTCTTTCCTGCTTTCTTTCCTTTCTTTCCTTCTTTCTTTCCATCTTTCTTTCTTTCCTTCCTTTCCTTCTAACTTTCTTTCTTTCTTTCTTTCCTTCTTTCTTTCTCTCCTTCTTTCTTTCGTTCTTTGTTTCTTTCTCTCCTTCTTTCCTTCCTTCCTTTCTTTCTTTCTTTCTTTCTTTCTTTCCTTCTCTTTTTCTCTCCTTCTCTCTTTCTTTCTTTCTTTGTTTCCTTCTCTCTTTCTTTCTTTCTTTCTTTCTTTCTCTTTCTCTTTCTTTCTTAATGTTTTTCTTCCTTTCTTTTTTTCCTTCTTTCTTTCTCTCTGCCTTTCTATCTTTCTCTCTCTTTCTTCCTTTGCTTCTTTCTTTCTTTGTTTCTTTCTTTCTCTGCTTCTTTCTTTCTTAATTTCATTTCTTTTTTCCTTCTTTTTTTCTATCTTTCCTTCTTTCTTTCTTTCCTTTTTTCTTTCGTTCTTTACTTCTTTCTTTCTTTTTCTTTCTTTCTTTCTTTTCTTCTCTCTTTCGTTCTTTCTTTCCTGATTTCCTTCCTTCCTATCTTTCCTTCCTTCTTTCTTTCTTTCCTTCCTTTCCTTCTTACTTTCTTTCTTTCTTTCCTTCTTTCTTTGTGTCGTTCTTTCCTTCTCTCTTTCTTTCATTTCTTTCTTTCTTTCTTTCCTTTCTTCTTTCTTTCTTTCTTACTCTCTTTCTTTCCTTGCTTTCTTTCTCTGTTTCTTTCTTTCTTTCTTTCTCTCTCTTTCTTTCTTTCTTTGTTTGTTTCTTTCATTCTTTCTTTCCTTTTCTTTCTTTCTATCTTTATTTCTTTCTTTCTGTCTTTCTTTTCCTGCTTTCTTTCCTTCTTTCCTATCTTTCTTTCTTTCCTTCTTTCTATCATTGCTTTTTTCTTTCTTTCTTTCTGTATTTCTTTCTCTCTCTCTTTCTTTCTTTCTTTCTTTCTTTCTCTCTTTCTTTCAATCTCTCTGTTTTCCTTCTTTCTTCCTTCCTTTCTTTCTTGGTTTTGTTTCTTTCATTCTTTCCTTCTTTTTCTTTTTTAGTATCTTTGTTTCTTTCTTTCTCTTTTTCTTTCTGTCTTTCTCTCTCTTTATTTGTTTCATTCTTTCTTTCTTACTCACTCTCTCTTTCCTTCTTTGTTTCTTTCTTTCCTACTTTCTTTCCTTCTTTCTTTCTTTCCTTCTTTCCTCCTTTCCTCCTTTCTTTCGTTGTTTCTTTGTTTGTTTGTTTCTTTCTTTTTTTCTGTCTTTCTTTCTTTCTTTCTTTCTTTCTTTCTTTCTTTCTTTCTGTCTCTCTTTCTTTCTCTCTTTCTGTCTTTCTTTCTCTCTTTCTTTCTTTCTATCTTTCTTTCTTTCTTGCTTTCATTCTTTCTTTCTTTCTTTCGTTCTTTCTTTCTTTCCTTCCTTCTTTCCTTCCTTTCTTTCTTTCCTTGCTTTCTTTCTTTCCTTCCTTCTTTCTTTCTTTCTTTCTTTCCTTCTTTCTTTCTTTCCTTCTTTCTTTCTTTTTCTTTCTTTCTTTATTTCTTTCTTTCTTTCGTTCTTTCTTTGACGCTTTTCTTCTTTCTTTCCTTCTCTCCTTCATTCCATCCATCTCTACTTCTTTCTTTCATTCTTTCCTTCTTCCCTCCTTACTTTCATTGTTTCCTTGTTTGTTTGTTACTTTCTTTCTTTGTTTGTTCCTTTTTTCATTCTTTCTTTCTTTCTTTCCTTCCTTTCTTTCCTTTCTTCTTTCTTTCTTTCGTCCTTTCCTACTTTCTTTCTTTCTTTCTTTCTTTCTTTCTTTCTTTCTTTCTTTCTTTCTTTCTTTCCTTGCTTTCTTTCTTTCTTTCCTTGCTTCTTTCTTTCTTTCTTTCTGTCTCTCATTCTCTCTCTCTCACTTTCTTTCTTTACTTCTCTGTTTCTCTCTTTCTATATTTCTTTTTTTCTTTCTTTCATTTTGTCTTTCTTTCTTTCTTTCTTTCCTTCTGAATTTCTTTCCCTCTTTCTTTCTTTCTCTCTCTTTCTTTCTTTCATTCTTTCTTTCTTTTTCATTTTTTCTATCTTTCTTCCTTTCTTGCTTTCTTTCTTTGTTTCTTACTCTCTTTCTTACTTTCTTTCTCTCTTTCCTTCTTTCTTTCGTTCTTCCTTTCTTTCTTCCCTTCTTTCTTTGTTTTTTCTTTCCTTTCTTTGTTTCTTTCTTTCCTTCCTTCTTTCTTTCTATCTTTGTTTTTTTCTTTCTTTCCTTTCTTTCTTTCTTTCCTTCCTTCTTTCTTTCTTTCTTTCTTTCTGTATTTCTTTCTCTCTCTCTTTCTTTCTTTCTTTCTTTCTCTCTTTCTTTCAATCTCTCTGTTTTCCTTCTTTCTTCCTTTCTTTCTTGGTTTCTTTCTTTCATTCTTTCCTTCTTTTTCTTCTTTAGTATCTTTGTTTCTATCTTTCTCTCTTTCTTTCTGTCTTTCTCTCTCTTTATTTGTTTCATTCTTTCTTTCTTTTTCATTTTTTCTATCTTTCTTTGTTTCTTTGTTTCTTTCATTCATACTTTCTTTCTTTCTTTATTTCTCTCTCTTTCTTTATTTCTCTCTTTCTTTCCTTCTTTCTTTCTTTCGTTCTTTCTTTCTTTCCTTCTTTCCTTCGTTTCTTTCTTTCCTTCTTTCTTGCTTTCCTGCCTTCTTTCTTTCGTTCCTCCTTTCTTTCCTTCCTTCTTTCTTTCTTTCATTCTTTCTTCCTTTCTTTCTTTCTTTCTCTCTCTCTTTCTTTCTCCCTCTCTCTTTCTTTCTTTCTTTCTCTCTATCGTTCTTTCTTTCTTTCATTCTTTCTTTTTTTTCTTTCTTTCCTTCTTTCTCTCTTTCTCTCTTTCTTTCTATCTTTCTTTCCTTGCTTTCTTTCTATCTTTCCTTCTTTGTTTCTTTCTCTCTTTCTTTCATTCTCTCGATTATCCTTCTTTCTTTCTTTCTTTCTTTCTTGGTTTCTTTCTTTCATTCTTTCCTGCTTTTTTTAGTATCTTTGTTTCTTTATTTCTTTCTTTCTGCCTTTCTTTCGTTATTTCTTTCTTTCTTTCTTTCTTTCTTTCTTTCTCTCTTTCTTTCTTTCTTTCTTTCTCTCTCTTTCTTTCTTTTATTCTTTCTTTTTCATTTTTTCTACCTTTGTTTCTGCCTTTGTTTCTTTCCTGCTTTGTTTCTATCATACTTTCTTTCTTTCTCTCTCTCGCTTTCTCTTATTCTTTCTTTCTTCCTTTCTTTCTCTCTTTCTCTCTTTCTTTCTCTCTTTATTTCTCTCTTTCTTTCTTTCTTTCTTTCTATCTTTCTTTCTTTGTTTCTTCCTTTATTTCTTTCTTTCCTGCTTTCTTTCTTTCCTTCTTTCTTTCCTTCTTTTCTTAACTTCTTCCTTTCTTTCCTTCCATCTTTCTTTCGTTCTTTCCATCTTTGTTTCTTTGTTTCTTCCTTTCTTTCTTTCCTTCTTTCTTTCTTTCGACCTTTTTTCTTTCCTTCTGTCTTTCCTTCCTTGCTTTCCTTCTTTCTTTCTTTCCTTCCTTCGTTCTTTCTCTCGTTCTTTCCTTCTTGCATTCCTTGCTTTCTTTCTTTCTTTAATTATTTCTTTCTTTTTTCTGTCTTTGCTTCTTTCTTTCTTTGTTTCTTCTTTCTTTGTTTCTTTCATTTTTTCTTTCTTTCCTTCTGTATTTCTTTCTTTCTCTCTTTCTTTCTTTCATTCTTTCTTTCTTTTTCATTTTTTCTATTTTTCTTCCTTTCCTTCTTTCTTTCTTTCTTTCCTTCCTTTCCTACTTTCCTTCTTTCCTTCTTTCTCCCTCTCTTTTTCTTTCTTTCTTTCTTTCGTTCATTCCTTCTTTCCTTCTTTCTTTCCTTCCTTCCTTATTTTCTTTCCTTTCTTTCTTTCCTTCTTTTTTCTTTCTTTCTTTCCTTCTTTCTCTCTTTCCTTCTTTCTTTCTTTCTTTCTTTTTTCGTTCTTTCTTTCTTTTTTCTTTGTTTCTTTGTTTCAGTCTTTGTTTCCTTCTCTCTTTCTTTCGCCCCTTCTTTCTTTCTTTCTCTTTTCTTTCTTTTCATTCTTTCTTTCCTTCTTTCTTTCTTTCTTTCTTTATTTGTTTCTCTGTTTCTTTCTTTCTCTCTCTCACTCACTCTTTCTTTCTTTCATTCTTTCTTTCTATCTTCTATCTTTCTTTCTTTCTTTCGTTGTTTCTTTCTGTATTTCTTACTCTCTCTCTTTCGTTCTTTCATTGAAGCTTATCATATTTCTTTCCTTCTTTCTTTGTTTCTTTGTTTGTTTGTTTCTTTCTTGGTTTCCTTCTTCCTCTCTTTCCTTCTTTCTTTCTCTCTCTTTCTTTCTGTTTTCATTCTTTCTTTGTTTCTTTCTTTCTCTCTCTTTCTTTCTTTCTTTCTCTCACTCTTTCTCTCTATCTTTGTTTCTTTCTGTATTTCTTTTTTTCCTTCCGTTCCTTACTTTTTTTTTTCATTCTTTCCTTCTTCGCTCCTAACTCTTTTTGTTTCTTTGTTTGTTTCTTTTGTTCTCTCTTTCTTTCATTCTTTCTTGCTTTCTTTCATTCTCTCTTTCTTTCTCTCTCTCCTTCTTTCTTTCCTTTTTTCTTTCTTTCTTTCCTTCTTTCTTTCTTTCATTGTTTCTTTCTTTCTTTCTCTCTCTCTTTCTCTCCTTCTCTCTTTCTTTCTCTCTTTCATTCTTTATTTCTTTCTTTCTTTCTATCGTTCTTTCCTTCTTTCTTCCTTTTTCCTTTCTTTCTTTCCTTCTTTCTTTCGTTCTTTCCTTCCTTCTTTCTTTCTTTCCTTCTTTCCTTCTTTCTTTTTTTCGTTCTTTTTTTCTGTATTTCTTTCTCTCTCCCATTCCTTCTTTCATTGGAGATTTTTATCCTTCTTTCCTTCTTTCTTTGTTTGTTTGTTTGTTTCTTTGTTTCTTTCTTTCTTTCTTTCTTTCTTGGTTTCTTTCTTTCTCTCTTTCTTTCTCTCTTTCTTTCTTTCTCCCTCTCTCTTTCTTTCTTTTTTCTTTCTTTCTTTGTTTCTTTCTTTCTATCTTTCCTTCTTTCTTTCTTTATTTCTTTCTTTCTTTCTTTCTTTCTGTCTCTCTCTTTCTTTCTTTCTTTCTTTCTTTCTTTCTGTATTTCTTTCTTTCCTTCCTTTCATGCTTTCTTTCTTTTTCATTTTTCTATCCTTCTTTCTTTCCTTCTTTCTTACCTTCTTTCTTTCTTTCTTTCTCTCTCTCTTTTTCTTTCTCTCTTAATTTCTTTCTTTCTCTCTCTCTTTCCTTCTTTCTTTCTTTCCTTCTTTCTTTCTTTCTTTCTTTCTTTCTTTCTTTCTTTCGTTCTCTCTCTTTCTTTCTTATTTCTATCTTTCTTTCTTTTTTATTTCTTTCCTTCATTCTTTGACGCTTTTCTTCTTTCTTTCCTTCTCTCCTTCATTCCATCCATCTTTACTTCTTTCTTTCATTCTTTCCTTCTTCCCTCCTTACTTTCATTGCTTCCTTGTTTGTTTGTTTGTTTCTTTCTTTCTTTGTTCCTTTTTTCATTCTTTCTTTCTTTCTTTTCTTCCTTTCTTTCCTTTCTTCTTTCTTTCTTTCGTCCTTTCCTCCTTTCTTTCTTTCTTTCTTTCCTTGCTTTCTTTCTTTCTTTCTTTCCTTGCTTCTTTCTTTCTTTCTTTCTTTCTTTCTTTCTTTCTTTCTTTCTTTCTTTCTTTCTTTCTGTCTCTCTTTCTTTCTCTCTCTTTCTTTCTTTCTTTCTTTACTTCTCTGTTTCTTTCTTTCTATATTTCTTTTTTTCTTTCTTTCTTTCATTTTGTCTTTCTTTCTTTCCTTCTGAATTTCTTTCCCTCTTTCTTTCTTTCTCTCTCTTTCTTTCATTCTTTCTTTCTTTTTCATTTTTTTATCTTTGTTCCTTTCTTGCTTTCTTTCTTTGTTTCTTTGTTTCTTACTCTCTTTGTTACTTTATTTCTTTCTTTCCTTCTTTCTTTCTTTGTTTCTTACTTTCTTTCTCTCTCTCTCTTTCTTTCTCTCTAACTTTCTTTCTATCTCTCTCTTTCTTTCTCTCTTTTTCTTTCTTTCCTTCTTTCATTCTTTCTTTCTTTCTCTCGTTCTTACTTTCTTTCTGTCTTTCTTTCTTTCTTTCCTTGCGTTCTTTCCTTCTTTGTTTCTTTCTTCCTTTCTTTCTTTCCATCTTTCTTTCCTTTCTTTCTTTCCTTCTTTCTTTCTTTCTTTCTTTCCTCCTTTCTTTCTTTTTCTTTCTTTATTTCTTTCTTTCCTTCCTTCTTTCTTTCTTTGACGCTTTTGTTCTTTCTTTCCTTCTTTCCTATATTCCATCCTTCTTTACTTCTTTCTTTCATTCTTTCCTTCTTCCCTCCTTACTTTCTTTGTTTCTTTGTTTGTTTACTTGTTTCTTTTTTCCTTTCTTTCTTTCCTTCCTTTCTCTCTTTCTCTCTTTCTTTCTATCTTTCTTTCCTTGCTTTCTTTCTTTCTTTCCTTCTTTGTTTCTTTCTGTCTTTCTTTCATTCTCTCTGTTTTCCTTCTTTCTTCCTTTCTTTTATTCTTGGTTTCTTTCTTTCATTCTTTCCTTCTTTTTATTATTATCTTTGTTTCTTTATTTCTTTCTTTCTGTCTTTCTTTAATTATTTCTTTGTTTCTTTCTTTCTTTCTTTCTTTCTTTCTGTATTTCTTTCTTTCTCTCTTTCTTTCTTTCTCTCTCTTTCTTTCTTTCATTCTTTCTTTCTTTTCATTTTTTCTACCTTTCTTTCTGCCTTTGTTTCTTTCCTGCTTTGTTTCTATCATACTTTCTTTCTTTCTCTCTCTCTCTTTCTCTTATTCTTTCTTTCTTTCTTCCTTTCTTTCTCTCTTTCTCTCTTTCTTTCTCTCTTTCTTTCTCTCTTTCTTTCTATCTTTCTTTCTTTTTTCTTCCTTTATTTCTTTCTTTCCTGGTTTCTTTCTTTCCTTCTTTCTTTCCTTCTTTTCTTACCTTCTTCCTTTCTTTCCTTCCATATTTCTTTCTTTCGTTCTTTCCATCTTTGTTTCTTTGTTTCTTCCTTTCTTTCTTTCCTTCTTTCTTTCTTTCCTTCCTTCGTTCTTTCTTTCGTTCTTTCCTTCTTACTTTCCTTGCTTTCCTTCTTTCTTTCCTTCCTTCTTTCTTTCTCTCTCTCTTTCTCTCTTTCTTTCTCTCTTTCTTTCTTTCTATCTTTCTTTCTTTTTTCTTCTTTTATTTCTTTCTTTCCTGCTTTCTTTCTTTCCTTCTTTCTTTCCTTCTTTTCTTACCTTCTTCCTTTCTTTCCTTCCATATTTCTTTCTTTCGTTCTTTCCATCTTTGTTTCTTTGTTTCTTCCTTTCTTTCTTTCCTTCTTTCTTTCTTTCCTTCTTTCCTTCTTTCTTTCGTTCTTTCCTTCTTACTTTCCTTGCTTTCTTTCTTTCCTTCCTTCTTTCTTTCTCTCTCTCTTTCTTTCTTTAATTATTTCTTTCTTTTTTCTATCTTTGCTTCTTTCTTTCTTTCTTTGTTTCTTCTTTCTTTGTTTCTTTCATTTTTTCTTTCTTTCCTTCTGTATTTCTTTCTTTCTCTCTTTCTTTCCTTCATTCTTTCTTTCTTTTTCATTTTTTCTATTATTCTTCCTTTCCTTCTTTCTTTCTTTCTTTCCTTCCTTTCTTACTTTCTTTCTTTCCTTCTTTCTCCCTCTCTTTTTCTTTCTTTCTTTCTTTCTTTCGTTCATTCCTTCTTTCCTTCTTTCTTTCCTTCCTTCCTTATTTTCTTTCCTTTCTTTCTTACCTTCTTTTTTCTTTCTTTCTTTCCTTCTTTCTCTCTTTCCTTCTTTCTTTCTTTCTTTCCTTTTTTCGTTCTTTCTTTCTTTCTTTTTTCTTTCTTTCTTTGTTTCAGTCTTTCTTTCCTTCTCTCTTTCTTTCCCCCCTTCTTTCTTTCTTTCTCTTTTCTTTCTTTTCATTCTTTCTTTCCTTCTTTCTTTCTTTATTTGTTTCTCTGTTTCTTTCTTTCTCTCTCTCACTCACTCTTTCTTTCTTTCATTCTTTCTTTCTATCTTCTATCTTTCTTTCTTTCTTTCGTTGTTTCTTTCTGTATTTCTTACTCTCTCTCTTTCGTTCTTTCATTTAAGCTTATCATATTTCTTTCCTTCTTTCTTTCTTTCTTTCTGTATTTCTTTCTCTCTTTCTGTCTTTCTTGCTCTCTTTCTTTCTTTCTCCCTTTCTTTCCTTCTTTCTTTCTTTCTTTCTTTCTTTCTCCCTTTCTTTCTTTCTTTCTTTCTTTCGTTCTATCTTTCTTTCCTTCGTTCTTTCCTTCCTTTCCATCTTTCTTTACTTCCTTCTTTCTTTCGTCCTTTCCTTCTTTTTTCCTTTCTTTCTTTCCTTCCTTTCTCTCTTTCTCTCTTTCTTTCTATCTTTCTTTCCTTGCTTTCTTTCTTTCTTTCCTTCTTTGTTTCTTTCTCTCTTTCTTTCATTCTCTCTGTTTTCCTTCTTTCTTCCTTTCTTACTTTCTTGGTTTCTTTCTTTCATTCTTTCCTTCTTTTTATTTGTATCTTTGTTTCTTTATTTCTTTCTTTCTGTCTTGCTTTAATTATTTCTTTCTTTCTTTCTTTCTTTCTGTATTTCTTTCTTTTTCTCTTTCTTTCTTTCTCTCTCTTTCTTACTTTCATTGTTTCTTTCTTTTTCATTTTTTCTACCTTTCTGTCTGACTTTGTTTCTTTCCTGCTTTGTTACTATCATACTTTCTTTCTTTCTCTCTCTCTTTCAGTTATTCTTTCTTTCTTCCTTTCTTTCTCTCTTTCTCTCTTTCTTTCTCTCTTTCTTTCTCTCTTTCTTTCTATCTTTCTTTCTTTGTTTCTTCCTTTATTTCTTACTTTCCTGCTTTCTTTCTTTCCTTCCTTCTTTCCTTCTTTTCTTACCTTCTTCCTTTCTTTCCTTCCATCTTTCTTTCTTTCGTTCTTTCCATCTTTGTTTCTTTGTTTCTTCCTTTCTTTCTTTCCTTCTTTCTTTCGATCTTTTTTCTTTCCTTCTGGCTTTCCTTCCTTGCTTTCCTTCTTTCTTTCTTTCCTTCCTTCGTTCTTTCTTTCGTTCTTTCCTTCTTACTTTCCTTGCTTTCTTTCTTTCTTTCCTTCCTTCTTTCTTTCTTTCTTTCTCTCTCTTTCTTTCTTTCTTAAATTATTTCTTTGTTTTTTCTATCTTTGCTTCTTTCTTTCTTTCTTTCTTACTTTCTTTCTTTCCTTCTTTCTCCCTCTCTTTTTCTTTCTTTCTTTCATTCGTTCATTCCTTCCTGCTTTCTTTCCTTCCTTCCTTATTTTCTTTCCTTTCTTTCTTTCCTTCTTTTTTCTTTCTTTCTTTCCTTCTTTCTCTCTTTCCTTTCTTTCTTTCTTTCTTTCTTTAGTTCTTTCTTTTTCTTTCTTTCTTTCCTTCCTTCTTTCTTTCTTTCCTTCTTTGTTGCTTTCCTTCTTTCTTTCTTTCTTTCTTTCTTTCTTTCTTTCTTTCTGTCTCTCTCTTTCTTTCTTTCTTTCTTTCAGTATTTCTTTCTTTCCTTCCTTTCATGCTTTCTTTCTTTTTTATTTTTTCTATCCTTCTTTCTTTCCTTCTTTCTTACCTTCTTGCTTTCTTTCTTTCTTTTTATTCATTTATTTCTTTCTTTCGTTCCTTCTTTCTTTCTTTCTTTATGTATTTCTTTCTTTCTCTCTTTCTTTCTTTCTTTCTCTCTCCCTCTTTCTTTCTTTCTCTCTTTATTTCTTTCTTTCTCTCTATCTTTCCTTCTTTCTTTCTCTCTTTCGTTCTCTCTCTTTCTTTCTTTCTTTCTTATTTCTATCTTTCTTTCTTTTTTATTTCTTTCCTTCATTCTTTGAAGCTTTTCTTCTTTCTTTCCTTCTTTCCTTCATTCCATCCTTCTTTGATTCTTTCTTTCATTTTTTCCTTCCTCCCTCTTTACTTTCTTTGTTTCTTTGTTTGTTTGTTTGTTTGTTTCTTTCTTTCTTTCTTTCTTTCTTTCTTTCTTTCTTTCTATCTTTCTTTCTTTCTGTCTCTCTTTCTTTCCTTCTTTCTGTCTTTCTTTCTCTCTTTCTTTCTTTCTTTCTTTCTTTCTTTCTTTCTATCTTTCTTGCTTTCTTCCTTTCATTCTTTCTTTCTTTCGTTCTTTCTTTCTTTCCTTCCTTCTTTCCTTCCTTTCTTTCTTTCCTTGCTTTCTTTCTTTCTTTCCTTCCTTCTTCCTTTCTTTCCTTCTATCTTTCTTTCCTTCTTTCTTTCTTTTTCTTTCTTTCTTTATTTCTTTCTTTCTTTCGTTCTTTCTTTGACGCTTTTCTTCTTTCTTTCCTTCTCTCCTTCATTCCATCCATCTTTACTTCTTTCTTTCATTCTTTCCTTCTTCCCTCCTTACTTTCATTGCTTCCTTGTTTGTTTGTTTGTTTGTTTCTTTGTTTGTTCCTTTTTTTCATTCTTTCTTTCTTTCTTTCTTTCCTTCCTTTCTTTCCTTTCTTCTTTCTTTCCTTCGTCCTTTCCTCCTTTCTTTCTTTCTTTCTTTCCTTGCTTTCTTTCTTTCTTTCCTTGCTTCTTTCTTTCTTTCTTTCTTTCTTTCTTTCTTTCTTTCTTTCTTTCTTTCTGTCTCTCTTTCTTTCTCTCTCTTTCTTTCTTTCTTTCTTTACTTCTCTGTTTCTTTCTTTCTATATTTCTTTTTTTCTTTCTTTCTTTCATTTTGTCTTTCTTTCTTTCTTTCCTTCTGAATTTCTTTCCCTCTTTCTTTCTCTCTCTTTCTTTCTTTCATTCTTTCTTTCTTTTTCATTTTTTCTATCTTTCTTCCTTTCTTGCTTTCTTTCTTTGTTTCTTTGTTTCTTACTCTCTTTCTTACTTTCTTTCTTTCCTTCTTTCTTTCTTTCTTTCTTTCTTTCTTTGTTTCTTACTTTCTTTCTCTCTCTTTCTTTCATTCTTTCTTTCTTTTTTTTATTTTATCTATCTCTCTTTCTTTTTTCTTTCTTTATTTCTATATTTCTTACTTTTTTCTTGCTTTCTTTCCTTCTTTCTTTGTAGCTCTTCTTCTTTCTTTCCTTCTTTCCTTCTATCCATTCTAGTTTACTTCTTTCTTTCATTCTTTCCTTCTTCCCTCCTTACTTTCTTTGTTTCTTTGTTTGTTTACTTGTTTCTTTCTCTATTTCTTTGTTTCTTTGTTTCTTTCATTATTTCTTTCTTTCTTTCTCCCGTTCTCTCTTTCTGTCTCTCTGTCTCTTAATTTCTTTCTTTATTCCTTTCTTTCTTTCCTTCTTTCTTTCGTTCTTTCTCTCTTTCTTTATTTCTTTCTTTCCTTCTTTCTTTCCTTCCTTTCTTTCTTTCCATCTTTCTTTCCCTCCTTCTTTCTTTCTTTCGTTCTTTCCTTCCTTCTTTCTTTCCTTGCTTTCTTTCTTTCTTTCCTTCTTTGTTTCTTTCTCTCTTTCTTTCATTCTCTCGATTTTCCTTCTTTCTTCCTTTCCTTTATTCTTGGTTTCTTTCTTTCATTCTTTCCTTCTTTTTATTAGTATCTTTGTTTCTTTATTTCTTTCTTTCTGTCTTTCTTTAATTATTTCTTTGTTTCTTTCTTTCTTTCTTTCTTTCTTTCTGTATTTCTTTCTTTCTCTCTTTCTTTCTTTCTCTCTCTTTCTTTCTTTCATTCTTTCTTTCTTTTTCATTTTTTCTACCTTTCTTTCTGCCTTTGTTTCTTTCCTGCTTTGTTTCTAGCATACTTTCTTTCTTTCTCTCTCTCTCTTTCTCTTATTCTTTCTTTCTTTCTTTCTTCCTTTCTTTCTCTCTTTCTCTCTTTCTTTCTCTCTTTCTTTCTCTCTTTCTTTCTATCTTTCTTTCTTTTTTCTTCCTTTATTTCTTTCTTTCCTGCTTTCTTTCTTTCCTTCTTTCTTTCCTTCTTTTCTTACCTTCTTCCTTTCTTTCCTTCCATATTTCTTTCTTTCGTTCTTTCCATCTTTGTTTCTTTGTTTCTTCCTTTCTTTCTTTCCTTCTTTCTTTCTTTCCTTCCTAAGTTCTTTCTTTCGTTCTTTCCTTCTTACTTTCCTTGCTTTCCTTCTTTCTTTCCTTCCTTCTTTCTTTCTCTCTCTCTTTCTCTCTTTCTTTCTCTCTTTCTTTCTTTCTATCTTTCTTTCTTTTTTCTTATTTTATTTCTTTCTTTCCTGCTTTCTTTCTTTCCTTCTTTCTTTCCTTCTTTTCTTACCTTCTTCCTTTCTTTCCTTCCATATTTCTTTCTTTCGTTCTTTCCATCTTTGTTTCTTTGTTTCTTCCTTTCTTTCTTTCCTTCTTTCTTTCTTTCCTTCCTTCCTTCTTTCTTTCGTTCTTTCCTTCTTACTTTCCTTGCTTTCTTTCTTTCCTTCCTTCTTTCTTTCTCTCTATCTTTCTTTCTTTAACTATTTCTTTCTTTTTTCTATCTTTGCTTCTTTCTTTCTTTCTTTGTTTCTTCTTTCTTTGTTTCTTTCATTTTTTCTTTCTTTCCTTCTGTATTTCTTTCTTTCTCTCTTTCTTTCTTTCATTCTTTCTTTCTTTTTCATTTTTTCTACTTTTCTTCCTTTCCTTCTTTCTTTCTTTCTTTCCTTCCTTTCTTACTTTCTTTCTTTCCTTCTTTCTCCCTCTCTTTTTCTTTCTTTCTTTCTTTCTTTCGTTCATTCCTTCTTTCCTTCTTTCTTTCCTTCCTTCCTTATTTTCTTTCCTTTCTTTCTTACCTTCTTTTTTCTTTCTTTCTTTCCTTCTTTCTCTCTTTCCTTCTTTCTTTCTTTCTTTCCTTTTTTCGTTCTTTCTTTCTTTCTTTTTTTCTTTCTTTCTTTGTTTCAGTCTTTCTTTCCTTCTCTCTTTCTTTCCCCCCTTCTTTCTTTCTTTCTCTTTTCTTTCTTTTCATTCTTTCTTTCCTTCTTTCTTTCTTTATTTGTTTCTCTGTTTCTTTCTTTCTCTCTCACTCACTCTTTCTTTCTTTCATTCTTTCTTTCTATCTTCTATCTTTCTTTCTTTCTTTCGTTGTTTCTTTCTGTATTTCTTACTCTCTCTCTTTCGTTCTTTCATTGAAGCTTATCATATTTCTTTCCTTCTTTCTTTGTTTCTTTGTTTCTTTGTTTCTTTCTTGGTTTCCTTCTTCCTCTCTTTCCTTCTTTCTTTCTCTCTCTTTCTTTCTTTCTGTTTTCTTTCTTTCTTTCTTTGTTTCTTTCTTTCTCTCTCTCTCTTTCTTTCTTTCTTTCTCTCACTCTTTCTCTCTATCTTTGTTTCTTTCTGTATTTCTTTCTTTCCTTCCTTACTTCTCTCTTTCTTTCATTCTTTCCTTCTTCGCTCCTAACTCTTTTTGTTTCTTTGTTTGTTTCTTTTGTTCTCTCTTTCTTTCATTCTTTCTTGCTTTCTTTCTTTCTCTCTTTTTTCTCTCTCTCCTTCTTTCTTTCTTTTTTTCTTTCTTTCTGTCCTTCTTTCTTTCATTGTTTCTTTCTTTCTTTCACTCTCTCTTTCTCTCTTTCTATCTTTCTTTCTCTCTTTCATTCTTTATTTCTTTCTTTCTATCGTTCTTTCTTTCTTTCTTCCTTTTTCCTTTGTTTCTTTCCTTCTTTCTTTCGTTCTTTCCTCCCTTCTTTCTTTCTTTCCTTGCTTTCTTTCTTTCTTTCCTTCTTTGTTTTTTTCGTTCTTTTTTTCTGTATTTCTTTCTCTCTCCCATTCCTTCTTTCATTGAAGATTTTTATCTTTCATTCCTTCTTTCTTGGTTTGTTTGTTTGTTTGTTTCTTTCTGTCTTTCTTTCTTTCTTGGTTTCTTTCTTTCTCTCTTTCTTTCTTTCTCTCTCTCTCTTTCTTTCTTTTTTCTTTCTTTCTTTGTTTCTTTCTTTCTATCTCTCTTTCTTTCCTTCTTTCTTTCTTTCTTTCTTTCTTTCTTTCTTTCTTTCTGTCTCTCTCTTTCTTTCTTTCTTTCTTTCAGTATTTCTTTCTTTCCTTCCTTTCATGCTTTCTTTCTTTTTTATTTTTTCTATCCTTCTTTCTTTCCTTCTTTCTTACCTTCTTGCTTTCTTTCTTTCTTTTTATTTATTTATTTCTTTCTTTCGTTCCTTCTTTTTTCTTTCTTTATGTATTTCTTTCTTTCTCTCTTTCTTTCTTTCTTTCTTTCTCTCACTCTCTTTCTTTCTTTCTCTCTTTATTTCTTTCTTTCTCTCTATCTTTCCTTCTTTCTTTCTCTCTTTCGTTCTCTCTTTCTTTCTTTCTTTCTTATTTCTATCTTTCTTTCTTTTTTATTTCTTTCCTTCATTCTTTGAAGCTTTTCTTCTTTCTTTCCTTCTTTCCTTCATTCCATCCTTCTTTGATTCTTTCTTTCATTTTTTCCTTCCTCCCTCTTTACTTTCTTTGTTTCTTTGTTTGTTTGTTTGTTTCTTTCTTTCTATCTTTCTTTCTTTCTGTCTCTCTTTCTTTCCTTCTTTCTGTCTTTCTTTCTCTCTTTCTTTCTTTCTTTCTTTCTTTCTTTCTTTCTATCTTTCTTGCTTTCTTCCTTTCATTCTTCCTTTCTTTCGTTCTTTCTTTCTTTCCTTCCTTCTTTCCTTCCTTTCTTTCTTTCCTTGCTTTCTTTCTTTCTTTCCTTCCTTCTTTCTTTCTTTCCTTCTATCTTTCTTTCCTTCTTTCTTTCTTTTTCTTTCTTTCTTTATTTCTTTCTTTCTTTCGTTCTTTCTTTGACGCTTTTCTTCTTTCTTTCCTTCTCTCCTTCATTCCATCCATCTTTACTTCTTTCTTTCATTCTTTCCTTCTTCCCTCCTTACTTTCATTGCTTCCTTGTTTGTTTGTTTGTTTGTTTCTTTGTTTGTTCCTTTTTTTCATTCTTTCTTTCTTTCTTTCCTTCCTTTCTTTCCTTTCTTCTTTCTTTCCTTCGTCCTTTCCTCCTTTCTTTCTTTCTTTCTTTCCTTGCTTTCTTTCTTTCTTTCTTTCCTTGCTTCTTTCTTTCTTTCTTTCTTTCTTTCTTTCTGTCTTTCTTTCTGTCTCTCTTTCTTTCTCTCTCTTTCTTTCTTTCTTTCTTTCTTTCTTTCTTTACTTCTCTGTTTCTTTCTTTCTATATTTCTTTTTTTCTTTCTTTCTTTCATTTTGTCTTTCTTTCTTTCTTTCCTTCTGAATTTCTTACCCTCTTTCTTTCTCTCTCTTTCTTTCTTTCATTCTTTCTTTCTTTTTCATTTTTTCTATCTTTCTTCCTTTCTTTGTTTCTTTGTTTCTTACTCTCTTTCTTACTTTCTTTCTTTCCTTCTTTCTTTCTTTCTTTCTTTGTTTCTTACTTTCTTTCTCTCTCTTTCTTTCATTCTTTCTTTCTTTTTTTTATTTTTTCTATCTCTCTTTCTTTTTTCTTTCTTTATTTCTATATTTCTTACTTTTTTCTTGCTTTCTTTCCTTCTTTCTTTGTAGCTTTTCTTCTTTCTTTCCTTCTTTCCTTCTATCCATTCTAGTTTACTTCTTTCTTTCATTCTTTCCTTCTTCCCTCCTTACTTTCTTTGTTTCTTTGTTTGTTTACTTGTTTCTTTCTCTATTTCTTTGTTTCTTTGTTTCTTTCATTATTTCTTTCTTTCTTTCTCCCGTTCTCTCTTTCTGTCTCTCTGTCTCTTAATTTCTTTCTTTATTCCTTTCTTTCTTTCCTTCTTTCTTTCGTTCTTTCTCTCTTTCTTTATTTCTTTCTTTCCTTCTTTCTTTCCTTCCTTTCTTTCTTTCCTTCTTTCTTTCCCTCCTTCTTTCTTTCTTTCGTTCTTTCCTTCCTTTTTTCTTTCCTTGCTTTCTTTCTTTCCTTCTTTCTTTTTTCTTTGTTTCTTTCTTTCTGTCTTTATTTCAGTCTCTCTTTTTTCTTTCTTTCTTTCCTTCATTCTTTCTTTAGTTTTCTTTTTTTGTATCTTTGTTTCTTTATTTCCTTCTTTCTATCTTTCTTTCTTTCATTTTTTCTTTCTTTCTTTCTTTCTTTCCTTCTGTGTTTCTTTCTTTCTCTCTTTCTTTCTCTTTCTTTCTTTCGTTCTTTCAGTCTTTCTTTCTTTCTACCTTTCTTTCTTTCTTTCTTTCGTTCTTTCTTTCGTTCTTTCTTTTTTCCATCTTTCTTTCCTCCCTTTCTTTCGTTCCTTCTTTCGTTCTTACCTTCCTTTCTTTCTTTCTTTCTTTCTTTGTTTCGTTCTTCCTTTCTTTCTTTATTTCTCTCTTTCTCTTTCTTTCTTTCTTTCTTTCTTTTCCTTCTCTCTTTCCTTCTTTCTTTCTTTCTTTTTTACTTTCTTTCTTACTGTCCTTCTTTCTTTCCTTCTTTCTTTGTTTCTTCCTTTCCTTTCTTTCTTTCTTTCTTTCATTCTTTCTTTCTTTTTCATTTTTTCTATCTTTCTCTCTTTCTTTTTTTCTTTCTTAGTTTTCTTCTTTGTTTCTTTCCTTCTTTCTTTCTTTCTGTATTTCTTTCTCTCTTTCTGTCTTTCTTTCTCTCTTTCTTTCTTTCTCCCTTTCTTTCTTTCTTTCTTTCTTTCTTTCTCCCTTTCTTTCTTTCTTTCTTTCTTTCGTTCTTTCTTTCTTTCCTTCGTTCTTTCCTTCCTTTCCTTCTTCCTTTACTTCCTTCTTTCTTTCGTCCTTTCCTTCTTTCTTTCTTTCTTTCTTTCCTTGCTTTCTTTCTTTCTTTCCTTCCTTCTTTCTGTCTTTCATTCTTTCTTTCTTTCTCTCTCTCTTTCTTTCTTTCTCTCTAACTTTCTTTCTATCTCTCTCTCTTTCTCTCTTTTTCTTTCTTTCCTTCTTTCATTCTTTCTTTCTTTCTCTCTTTCTTACTTTCTTTCTGTCTTTCTTTCTTTCTTTCCTTGCGTTCTTTCCTTCTTTGTTTCTTTCTTCCTTTCTTTCTTTCCATCTTTCTTTCCTTTCTTTCTTTCTTTCCTTCTTTCTTTCTTTCTTTCCTCCTTTCTTTCTTTTTCTTTCTTTATTTCTTTCTTTCCTTCCTTCTTTCTTTGACGCTTTTGTTCTTTCTTTCCTTCTTTCCTATATTCCATCCTTGTTTACTTCTTTCTTTCATTCTTTCCTTCTTCCCTCCTTACTTTCTTTGTTTCTTTGTTTGTTTACTTGTTTCTTTTTTCCTTTCTTTCTTTCCTTCCTTTCTCTCTTTCTCTCTTTCTTTCTATCTTTCTTTCCTTGCTTTCTTTCTTTCTTTCCTTCTTTGTTTCTTTCTCTCTTTCTTTCATTCTCTCTGATTTCCTTCTTTCTTCCTTTCTTTCTTTCTTGGTTTCTTTCTTTCATTCTTTCCTTCTTTTTATTAGTATCTTTGTTTCTTTATTTCTTTCTTTCTGTCTTTCTTTAATTATTTCTTTCTTTCTTTCTTTCTCTCTTTCTTTCTTTCTTTCTGTATTTCTTTCTTTCTCTCTTTTTTTCTTTCTCTCTCTTTCTTACTTTCATTGTTTCTTTCTTTTTCATTTTTTCTACCTTTCTTTCTGCCTTTGTTTCTTTCCTGCTTTGTCTCTATCATACTTTCTTTCTCTCTCTCTCTTTCTCTTATTCTTTCTTTCTTTCTTCCTTTCTTTCTCTCTTTCTCTGTTTCTTTCTCTCTTTCTTTCTCTCTTTCTTTCTATCTTTCTTTCTTAGTTTCTTCCTTTATTTCTATCTTTCCTGCTTTCTTTCTTTCCTTCTTTCTTTCCTTCTTTTCTTACCCTCTTCCTTTCTTTCCTTCCATCTTTCTTTCTTTCGTTCTTTCCATCTTTGTTTCTTTGTTTCTTCCTTTCTTTCTTTCCTTCTTTCTTTCGATCTTTTTTCTTTCCTTCTGTCTTTCCTTCCTTGCTTTCATTCTTTCTTTCTTTTCTTCCTTCGTTCTTTCTTTCGTTCTTTCCTTCTTACTTTCCTTGCCTTCTTTCTTTCTTTCCTTCTTTCTTTCTTTCTTTCTCTCTCTCTTTCTTTAATTATTTCTTTGTTTTTTCTATCTTTGCTTCTTTCTTTCTTTCCTTCTTTCTTTCTTTCTTTCTTTCATTGTTTCTTTCTTTCTTTCTCTCTCTCTTTCTCTCTTTCATTCTCTCTTTCATTCTTTCTTTCTTTCTTTCTTTCTTTCTTTCTTTCTCTCTCTCTTTCTTTCTTTCTTTAATTATTTCTTTCTTTTTTCTAACTTTGCTTCTTTCTTTCTTTGTTTCTTCTTTCTTTGTTGCTTTCATTTTTACTTTCTTTCCTTCTGTATTTCTTTCTTTCTCTCTTTCTTTCTTTCTCTCTTTCTTTCATTCTTTCTTTCTTTTTCATTTTTTCTATTTTTCTTCCTTTTCTTCTTTCTTTCGTTCTTTCCTTCCATTCTTTCTTACTTTCTTTCTTTCCTTCTTTCTCCCTCTCTTTTTCTTTCTTTCTTTCATTCGTTCATTCCTTCCTTCTTTCTTTCCTTCCTTCCTTATTTTCTTTCCTTTCTTTCTTTCCTTCTTTTTTCTTTCTTTCTTTCCTTCTTTCTCTCTTTCCTTTCTTTCTTTCTTTAGTTCTTTCTTTTTCTTTCTTTCTTTCCTTCCTTCTTTCTTTCCTTCTTTGTTTCTTTCCTTCTTTCTTTCTTTCTTTCCTTTTTTCGTTCTTTCTTTCTTTTTTCTTTCCTTCTTTCTTTCTTTCTTTCCTTTTTTCGTTCTTTCTTTCTTTTTTCTTTCTTTCTTTGTTTCAATCTTTCTTTCCTTCTCTCTTTCTTTCCCCCCTTCTCTCTTTCTTTCTTTTGTCTTCCTTTCTTTGTTTCTGTCTTTCTCTTTTCTTTCTTTTCATTCTTTCTTTCTTTCCTTCTTTCTTTCTTTCTTTCTTTCTTTCTTTATTTGTTTCTCTGTTTCTTTCTTTCTCTCTCACTCACTCTTTCTTTCTTTCATTCTTTCTTTCTATCTTCTATCTTTCTTTCTTTCGTTGTTTCTTTCTGTATTTCTTACTCTCTCTCTTTCGTTCTTTCATTGAAGCTTATCATATTTCTTTCCTTCTTTCTTTGTTTCTTTGTTTGTTTGTTTCTTTCTTGGTTTCCTTCTTCCTCTCTTTCCTTCCTTCTTTCTCTCTCTTTCTTTCTTTCTGTTTTCTTTCTTTCTTTCTTTCTTTCTTTCATTCTTTCTTTCTTTTTCATTTTTTCTATCTTTCTCTCTTTCTTTTTTTCTTTCTTTGTTTTCTTCTTTGTTTCTTTAATTCTTTCTTTCTTTCTGTATTTCTTTCTCTCTTTCTGTCTTTCTTTCTCTCTTTCTTTCTTTCTCCCTTTCTTTCTTTCTTTCTTTCTTTCTTACTTTCTCCCTTTCTTTCTTTCTTTCTTTCGTTCTTTCTTTCTTTCCTTCGTTCTTTCCTACCTTTCCTTCTTTCTTTCGTCCTTTCCTTCTTTCTTTCTTTCTTTCCTTGCTTTCTTTCTTTCTTTCCTTCCTTCTTTCTTTCTTTCATTCTTTCTTTCTTTCTCTCTCTCTCTTTCTTTCTTTCTCTCTAACTTTCTTTCTATCTCACTCTTTCTTTCTCTCTTTTTCTTTCTTTCCTTCTTTCATTCTTTCCTTCTTTCTCTCTTTCTTACTTTCTTTCTGTCTTTCTTTCTTTCTTTCCTTGCGTTCTTTCCTTCTTTGTTTCTTTCTTCCTTTCTTTCTTTCCATCTTTCTTTCCTTTCTTTCTTTCCTTCATTCTTTCTTTCTTTCTTTCTCTCTTTCTTTCTTTCTTTCTTTCTTTCTTTAATTATTTCTTTCTTTTTTCTAACTTTGCTTCTTTCTTTCTTTGTTTCTTCTTTCTTTGTTGCTTTCATTTTTACTTTCTTTCCTTCTGTATTTCTTTCTTTCTCTCTTTCTTTCTTTCTCTCTTTCTTTCATTCTTTCTTTCTTTTTCATTTTTTCTATTTTTCTTCCTTTTCTTCTTTCTTTCGTTCTTTCCTTCCTTTCTTTCTTACTTTCTTTCTTTCCTTCTTTCTCCCTCTCTTTTTCTTTCTTTCTTTCATTCGTTCATTCCTTCCTTCTTTCTTTCCTTCCTTCCTTATTTTCTTTCCTTTCTTTCTTTCCTTCTTTTTTCTTTCTTTCTTTCCTTCTTTCTCTCTTTCCTTTTATTTCTTTCTTTAGTTCTTTCTTTTTCTTTCTTTCTTTCCTTCCTTCTTTCTTTCCTTCTTTGTTTCTTTCCTTCTTTCTTTCTTTCTTTCTTTCCTTTTTTCGTTCTTTCTTTCTTTTTTCTTTCTTTCTTTGTTTCAATCTTTCTTTCCTTCTCTCTTTCTTTCCCCCCTTCTCTCTTTCTTTCTTTTGTCTTCCTTTCTTTGTTTCTGTCTTTCTCTTTTCTTTCTTTTCATTCTTTCTTTCTTTCCTTCTTTCTTTCTTTCTTTCTTTCTTTCTTTCTTTATTTGTTTCTCTGTTTCTTTCTTTCTCTCTCACTCACTCTTTCTTTCTTTCATTCTTTCTTTCTATCTTCTATCTTTCTTTCTTTCGTTGTTTCTTTCTGTATTTCTTACTCTCTCTCTTTCGTTCTTTCATTGAAGCTTATCATATTTCTTTCCTTCTTTCTTTGTTTCTTTGTTTGTTTGTTTCTTTCTTGGTTTCCTTCTTCCTCTCTTTCCTTCCTTCTTTCTCTCTCTTTCTTTCTTTCTGTTTTCTTTCTTTCTTTCTTTGTTTCTTTCTTTCTCTCGCTCTCTTTCTTTCTTTCTTTCTCTCACTCTTTCTCTCTATCTTTGTTTCTTTCTGTATTTCTTTCTTTCCTTCCTTACTTCTTTCTTTCATTCTTTCCTTCTTCGCTCCTAACTCTTTTTGTTTCTTTGTTTGTTTCTTTTGTTCTCTCTTACTTTCATTCTTTCTTGCTTTCTTTCTTTCTCTCTTTCTTTCTCTCTCTCCTTCTTTCTTTCTTATTTTCTTTCTTTGTGTCCTTCTTTCTTTCTTTCATTGTTTCTTTCTTTCTTTCTCTCTCTCTTTCTCTCTTTCTCTCTTTCTTTCTCTCTTTCATTCTTTATTTCTTTCTTTCTATCGTTCTTCCTTTCTTTCTTTCCTTCTTTCTTTCGTTCTTTCCTTCCTTCTTTCTTTCCTTGCTTTCTTTCTTTCTTTCTTTCCTTCATTCTTTTTTTCGTTCTTTTTCTGTATTTCTTTCTCTCTCCCATTCCTTCTTTCATTGAAGATTTTTATCTTTCTTTCCTTCTTTGTTTGTTTGTTTGTTTGTTTGTTTGTTTCTTTCTTTCTTTCTTTCTTGGTTTCTTTCTTTCTCTCTTTCTTTCTTTCTCTCTCTCTCTTTCTTTCTTTTTTCTTTCTTTCTTTGTTTCTTTCTTTCTATCTCTCTTTCTTTCCTTCTTTCTTTCTTGCTTTCTTTCTTTCTTTCTTTCTGTCTCTCTCTCTCTTTCTTTCTTTCTTTCTGTATTTCTTTCTTTCCTTCCTTTCATGCTTTCTTTCTTTTTCATTTTTTCTATCCTTCTTTCTTTCCTTCTTTCTTACCTTCTTGCTTTCTTTCTTTCTTTCTTTCTTTTTATTTATTTATTTCTTTCTTTCGTTCCTTCTTTCTTTCTTTCTTTATGTATTTCTTTCTTTCTCTCTTTCTTTCTTTCTCTCTCTCTCTTTCTTTCTCTCTTTATTTCTTTCTTTCTCTCTCTCTTTCCTTCTTTCTTTCTTTCCTTCTTTCTTTCTTTCTTTCGTTCTCTCTCTTTCTTTCTTTCTTTCTTATTTCTATCTTTCTTTCTTTTTTATTTCTTTCCTTCATTCTTTGAAGCTTTTCTTCTTTCTTTCCTTCTTTCCTTCATTCCATCCTTCTTTACTTCTTTCTTTCATTTTTTCCTTCCTCCCTCTTTACTTTCTTTGTTTCTTTCTTTCTTTGTTTGTTTGTTTGTTTCTTTTTTTTTCTTTCTTTCTTTCTTTCTTTCTTTCTTTCTTTCTTTCTGTCTCTCTTTCCTTCTCTCTTTCTGTCTTTCTTTCTCTCTTTCTTTCTTTCTTTCTTTCTTTCTATCTTTCTTGCTTTCTTCCTTTCATTCTTTCTTTCTTTCGTTCTTTCTTTCTTTCCTTCCTTCTTTCCTTCCTTTCTCTCTTTCCTTGCTTTCTTTCTTTCTTTCCTTCGTTCCTTCTTTCTTTCCTTCTATCTTTCTTTTCCTCTTTCTTTCTTTTTCTTTCTTTCTTTATTTCTTTCTTTCTTTCGTTCTTTCTTTGACGCTTTTCTTCTTTCTTTCCTTCTCTCCTTCATTCCATCCATCTTTACTTCTTTCTTTCATTCTTTCCTTCTTCCCTCCTTACTTTCATTGCTTCCTTGTTTGTTTGTTTCTTTCTTTCTTTGTTTGTTCCTTTTTTTCATTCTTTCTTTCTTTCTTTCCTTCCTTTCTTTCCTTTCTTCTTTCTTTCCTTCGTCCTTTCCTCCTTTCTTTCTTTCTTTCTTTCTTTCTTTCCTTGCTTTCTTTCTTTCTTTCCTTGCTTTTTCTTTCTTTCTTTCTTTCTTTCTTTCTTTCTGTCTCTCTTTCTTTCTCTCTCTTTCTTTCTTTCTTTCTTTCCTTACTTCCCTGTTTCTTTCTTTCTATATTTCTTTTTTTCTTTCTTTCTTTCATTTTGTCTTTCTTTCTTTCTGAATTTCTTTCCCTCTTTCTGTCTCTCTCTTTCTTTCTTTCATTCTTTCTTTCTTTTTCATTTTTTCTATCTTTCTTCCTTTCTTGCTTTCTTTCTTTGTTTCTTTGTTTTTTACTCTCTTTCTTACTTTCTTTCTTTCCTTCTTTCTTTCTTTCTTTGTTTCTTACTTTCTTTCTCTCTCTTTCTTTCATTCTTTTTTTATTTTTTCTATCTCTCTTTCTTTTTTCTTTCTTTATTTCTATATTTCTTACTTTTTTCTTGCTTTCTTTCCTTCTTTCTTTGTAGCTTTTCTTCTTTCTTTCCTTCTTTCCTTCTATCCATTCTAGTTTACTTCTTTCTTTCATTCTTTCCTTCTTCCCTCCTTACTTTCTTTGTTTCTTTGTTTGTTTACTTGTTTCTTTCTCTATTTCTTTGTTTCTTTGTTTCTTTCATTATTTCTTTCTTTCTCTCGTTCTCTCTTTCTCTCTCTCTGTCTCTTAATTTCTTTCTTTATTCCTTTCTTTCTTTCCTTCTTTCTTTCGTTCTTTCTCTCTTTCTTTATTTCTTTCTTTCCTTCTTTCTTTCCTTCCTTTCTTTCTTTCCTTCTTTCTTTCCCTCCTTCTTTCTTTCTTTCGTTCTTTCCTTCCTTCTTTCTTTCCTTGCTTTCTTTCCTTCCTTCTTTCTTTTTTCTTTGTTTCTTTCTTTCTGTCTTTCTTTCAGTCTCTCTTTTTTCTTTCTTTCTTTCCTTCATTCCTTCTTTAGATTTCTTTTTTGTATCTTTGTTTCTTTATTTCCTTCTTTCTATCTTTCTTTCTTTCATTTTTTCTTTCTTTCTTTCTTTCTTCCCTTCTGTGTTTCGTTCTTTCTCTTTCTTTCTCTTTCTTTCTTTCGTTCTTTCAGTCTTTCTTTCTTTCTATCTTTCTTTCTTTCTTTCGTTCTTTCTTTCGTTCTTTCTTTTTTCCATCTTTCTTTCCTCCCTTTCTTTCGTTCCTTCTTTCGTTCTTACCTTCCTTTCTTTCTTTCTATCTTTGTTTCGTTCTTCCTTTCTTTCTTTATTTCTCTCTTTCTCTTTCTTTCTTTCTTTTTTTTCCTTCTCTCTTTCCTTCTTTCTTTCTTTTTTCTTTCTTTCTTACTTTCCTTCTTTCTTTCCTTCTTTCTTTGTTTCTTCCTTTCCTTTCTTTCTTTCTTTCTTTCTTTCTTTCTTTCTTTAATTCTTTCTTTCTTTTTCATTTTTTCTATCTTTCTCTCTTTCTTTTTTTCTTTCTTTGTTTTCTTCTTTGTTTCTTTAATTCTTTCTTTCTTTCTGTATTTCTTTCTCTCTTTCTGTCTTTCTTTCTCTCTTTCTTTCTCCCTTTCTTTCTTTCTTTCTTTCTTTCTTTCTCCCTTTCTTTCTTTCTTTCTTTCGTTCTTTCTTTCTTTCCTTCGTTCTTTCCTTCCTTTCCTTCTTTCTTTCGTCCTTTCCTTCTTTCTTTCTTTCTTTCCTTGCTTTCTTTCTTTCTTTCCTTCCTTCTTTCTTTCTTTCATTCTTTCTTTCTTTCTCTCTCTCTCTTTCTTTCTCTCTAACTTTCTTTCTATCTCTCTCTTTCTTTCTCTCTTTTTCTTTCTTTCCTTCTTTCATTCTTTCTTTCTTTCTCTCTTTCTTACTTTCTTTCTGTCTTTCTTTCTTTCTTTCCTTGCGTTCTTTCCTTCTTTGTTTCTTTCTTCCTGTCTTTCTTGCCATCTTTCTTTCCTTTCTTTCTTTCCTTCTTTCTTTCTTTCTTTCCTCCTTTCTTTCTTTTTCTTTCTTTATTTCTTTCTTTCCTTCCTTCTTTCTTTGACGCTTTTGTTCTTTGTTTCCTTCTTTCCTATATTCCATCCTTCTTTACTTCTTTCTTTCATTCTTTCCTTCTTCCCACCTTACTTTCTTTGTTTCTTTGTTTGTTTACTTGTTTCTTTTTTCCTTTCTTTCTTTCCTTCCTTTCTCTCTTTCTCTCTTTCTTTCTATCTTTCTTTGCTTGCTTTCTTTCTTTCTTTCTTTCCTTCTTTGTTTCCTTCTCTCTTTCTTTCATTCTCTCTGTTTTCCTTCTTTCTTCCTTTCTTTCTTGGTTTCTTTCTTTCATTCTTTCCTTCTTTTTATTAGTATCTTTGTTTCTTTATTTCTTTCTTTCCGTCTTTCTTTAATTATTTCTTTCTTTCTTTCTTTCTTTCTTTCTTTCTTTCTGTATTTCTTTCTTTCTCTCTTTCTTTCTTTCTTTCTCTCTCTTTCTTACTTTCATTGTTTCTTTCTTTTTCATTTTTTCTACCTTTCTTTCTGCCTTTGTTTCTTTCCTGCTTTGTTTCTATCATACTTTCTTTCTTTCTCTCTCTCTCTTTCTCTTATTCTTTCTTTCTTTCTTCCTTTCTTTCTCTCTTTCTCTCTTTCTTTCTCTCTTTCTTTCTCTCTTTCTTTCTATCTTTCTTTCTTTGTTTCTTCCTTTATTTCTTTCTTTCCTGCTTTCTTTCTTTCCTTCTTTCTTTCCTTCTTTTCTTACCTTCTTCCTTTCTTTCCTACCATCTTTCTTTCTTTCGTTCTTTCCATCTTTGTTTCTTTGTTTCTTCCTTTCTTTCTTTCCTTCTTTCTTTCGATCTTTTTTCTTTCCTTCTGTCTTTCCTTCCTTGCTTTCCTTCTTTCTTTCTTTCCTTCCTTCGTTCTTTCTTTCGTTCTTTCCTTCTTACTTTCCTTGCTTTCTTTCTTTCTTTCCTTCCTTCTTTCTTTCTTTCTCTCTCTTTCTTTCTTTCTTTAATTATTTCTTTGTTTATTCTATCTTTGCTTCTTTCTTTCTTTCTTTCCTTCTTTCTTTCTTTCTTTCTTTCTTTCATTGTTTCTTTCTTTCTTTCTCTCTCTCTTTCTCTCTTTCTTTCTCTCTTTCATTCTTTCTTTCTTTCTCTCTCTCTTTCTTTCTTTCTTTCTTTCTTTAATTATTTCTTTCTTTTTTCTAACTTTGCTTCTTTCTTTGTTTCTTCTTTCTTTGTTTCTTTCATTTTTACTTTCTTTCCTTCTGTATTTCTTTCTTTCTCTCTTTCTTTCTTTCTCTCTTTCTTTCTCTCATTCTTTCTTTCTTTTTCATTTTTTCTATTTTTCTTCCTTTCCTTCTTTCTTTCTTTCTTTCCTTGCTTTCTTTCTTACTTTCTTTCTTTCCTTCTTTCTCCCTCTCTTTTTCTTTCTTTCTTTCATTCGTTCATTCCTTCCTTCTTTCTTTCCTTCCTTCCTTATTTTCTTTCCTTTCTTTTTTTCCTTCTTTTTTCTTTCTTTCTTTCCTTCTTTCTCTCTTTCCTTTCTTTCTTTCTTTAGTTCTTTCTTTTTCTTTCTTTCTTTCCTTCCTTCTTTCTTTCTTTCCTTCTTTGCTTCTTTCCTTCTTTCTTTCTTTCTTTCCTTTTTTCGTTCTTTCTTTTTTCTTTCTTTCTTTGTTTCAATCTTCCTTTCCTTCTCTCTTTCTTTCCCCCTTCTCTCTTTCTTTCTTTTTTCTTTCTTTCTTTGTTTCTGTCTTTCTCTTTTCTTTCTTTTCATTCTTTCTTTCCTTCTTTCTTTCTTTCTTTCTTTCTTTATTTGTTTCTCTGTTTCTTTCTTTCTCTCTCTCACTCACTCTTTCTTTCTTTCATTCTTTCTTTCTATCTTCTATCTGTCTTTCTTTCTTTCGTTGTTTCTTTCTGTATTTCTTACTCCCTCTCTTTCGTTCTTTCATTGAAGCTTATCATATTTCTTTCCTTCTTTCATTGTTTCTTTGTTTGTTTGTTTCTTTCTTGGTTTCCTTCTTTCTCTCTTTCCTTCTTTCTTTCTCTCTCTTTCTTTCTTTCTGTTTTCTTTCTTTCTTTGTTTCTTTCTTTCTCTCTCTCTCTCCCTTTCTTTCTTTCTTTCTCTCACTCTTTCTCTCTATCTTTGTTTCTTTCTGTATTTCTTTCTTTCCTTCCTTCCTTACTTCTTTCTTTCTTTCATTCTTTCCTTCTTCGCTCCTAACTCTTTTTGTTTCTTTGTTTGTTTCTTTTGTTCTCTCTCTCTTTCATTTTTTCTTGCTTTCTTTCTTTCTCTCTTTCTTTCTCTCTCTCCTTCTTTCTTTCTTTTTTTCTTTCTTTCTTTCCTTCTTTCTTTCTTTCTTTCTTTCATTGTTTCTTTCTTTCTTTCTCTCTCTCTTTCTCTCTTTCTCTCTTTGTTTCTCTCTTTCATTCTTTCTTTCCTTCTTTCTTTCTTTCTTTCTTTCTTTCTCTCTTTCTTTCTTTCTTTCTTTTTTCTATCTTTGCTTCTTTCTTTCTTTGTTTCTTCTTTCTTTGTTTCTTTCATTTTTTCTTTCTTTGCTTCTGTATTTCTTTCTTTCTCTCTTTCTTTCTCTCTTTCTTTCTTTCATTCTTTCTTTCTTTTTCATTTTTTCTATTTTTCTTCCTTTCCTTCTTTCTTTCTTTCTTTCCTTCCTTTCTTACTTTCTTTCTTTCCTTCTTTCTCCCTCTCTTTTTCTTTCTTTCTTTCATTCGTTCATTCCTTCTTACCTTCTTCCTTTCTTTCCTTCCATCTTTCTTTCTTTCGTTCTTTCCATCTTTGTTTCTTTGTTTCTTCCTTTCTTTCTTTCCTTCTTTCTTTCGATCTTTTTTCTTTCCTTCTGTCTTTCCTTCCTTGCTTTCCTTCTTTCTTTCTTTCCTTCCTTCGTTCTTTCTTTCGTTCTTTCCTTCTTACTTTCCTTGCTTTCTTTCTTTCTTTCCTTCCTTCTTTCTTTCTTTCTCTCTCTTTCTTTCTTTCTTTAATTATTTCTTTGTTTATTCTATCTTTGCTTCTTTCTTTCTTTCTTTCCTTCTTTCTTTCTTTCTTTCTTTCTTTCATTGTTTCTTTCTTTCTTTCTCTCTCTCTTTCTTTCGTTCTTTCTCTCTTTCTTTATTTCTTTCTTTCCTTCTTTCTTTCCTTCCTTTCTTTCTTTCCTTCTTTCTTTCCCTCCTTCTTTCTTTCTTTCGTTCTTTCCTTCCTTCTTTCTTTCCTTGCTTTCTTTCCTTCCTTCTTTCTTTTTTCTTTGTTTCTTTCTTTCTGTCTTTCTTTCAGTCTCTCTTTTTTCTTTCTTTCTTTCCTTCATTCCTTCTTTAGATTTCTTTTTTGTATCTTTGTTTCTTTATTTCCTTCTTTCTATCTTTCTTTCTTTCATTTTTTCTTTCTTTCTTTCTTTCTTCCCTTCTGTGTTTCGTTCTTTCTCTTTCTTTCTCTTTCTTTCTTTCGTTCTTTCAGTCTTTCTTTCTTTCTATCTTTCTTTCTTTCTTTCGTTCTTTCTTTCGTTCTTTCTTTTTTCCATCTTTCTTTCCTCCCTTTCTTTCGTTCCTTCTTTCGTTCTTACCTTCCTTTCTTTCTTTCTATCTTTGTTTCGTTCTTCCTTTCTTTCTTTATTTCTCTCTTTCTCTTTCTTTCTTTCTTTTTTTTCCTTCTCTCTTTCCTTCTTTCTTTCTTTTTTCTTTCTTTCTTACTTTCCTTCTTTCTTTCCTTCTTTCTTTGTTTCTTCCTTTCCTTTCTTTCTTTCTTTCTTTCTTTCTTTCTTTCTTTAATTCTTTCTTTCTTTTTCATTTTTTCTATCTTTCTCTCTTTCTTTTTTTCTTTCTTTGTTTTCTTCTTTGTTTCTTTAATTCTTTCTTTCTTTCTGTATTTCTTTCTCTCTTTCTGTCTTTCTTTCTCTCTTTCTTTCTCCCTTTCTTTCTTTCTTTCTTTCTTTCTTTCTCCCTTTCTTTCTTTCTTTCTTTCGTTCTTTCTTTCTTTCCTTCGTTCTTTCCTTCCTTTCCTTCTTTCTTTCGTCCTTTCCTTCTTTCTTTCTTTCTTTCCTTGCTTTCTTTCTTTCTTTCCTTCCTTCTTTCTTTCTTTCATTCTTTCTTTCTTTCTCTCTCTCTCTTTCTTTCTCTCTAACTTTCTTTCTATCTCTCTCTTTCTTTCTCTCTTTTTCTTTCTTTCCTTCTTTCATTCTTTCTTTCTTTCTCTCTTTCTTACTTTCTTTCTGTCTTTCTTTCTTTCTTTCCTTGCGTTCTTTCCTTCTTTGTTTCTTTCTTCCTGTCTTTCTTGCCATCTTTCTTTCCTTTCTTTCTTTCCTTCTTTCTTTCTTTCTTTCCTCCTTTCTTTCTTTTTCTTTCTTTATTTCTTTCTTTCCTTCCTTCTTTCTTTGACGCTTTTGTTCTTTGTTTCCTTCTTTCCTATATTCCATCCTTCTTTACTTCTTTCTTTCATTCTTTCCTTCTTCCCACCTTACTTTCTTTGTTTCTTTGTTTGTTTACTTGTTTCTTTTTTCCTTTCTTTCTTTCCTTCCTTTCTCTCTTTCTCTCTTTCTTTCTATCTTTCTTTGCTTGCTTTCTTTCTTTCTTTCTTTCCTTCTTTGTTTCCTTCTCTCTTTCTTTCATTCTCTCTGTTTTCCTTCTTTCTTCCTTTCTTTCTTGGTTTCTTTCTTTCATTCTTTCCTTCTTTTTATTAGTATCTTTGTTTCTTTATTTCTTTCTTTCCGTCTTTCTTTAATTATTTCTTTCTTTCTTTCTTTCTTTCTTTCTTTCTTTCTGTATTTCTTTCTTTCTCTCTTTCTTTCTTTCTTTCTCTCTCTTTCTTACTTTCATTGTTTCTTTCTTTTTCATTTTTTCTACCTTTCTTTCTGCCTTTGTTTCTTTCCTGCTTTGTTTCTATCATACTTTCTTTCTTTCTCTCTCTCTCTTTCTCTTATTCTTTCTTTCTTTCTTCCTTTCTTTCTCTCTTTCTCTCTTTCTTTCTCTCTTTCTTTCTCTCTTTCTTTCTATCTTTCTTTCTTTGTTTCTTCCTTTATTTCTTTCTTTCCTGCTTTCTTTCTTTCCTTCTTTCTTTCCTTCTTTTCTTACCTTCTTCCTTTCTTTCCTACCATCTTTCTTTCTTTCGTTCTTTCCATCTTTGTTTCTTTGTTTCTTCCTTTCTTTCTTTCCTTCTTTCTTTCGATCTTTTTTCTTTCCTTCTGTCTTTCCTTCCTTGCTTTCCTTCTTTCTTTCTTTCCTTCCTTCGTTCTTTCTTTCGTTCTTTCCTTCTTACTTTCCTTGCTTTCTTTCTTTCTTTCCTTCCTTCTTTCTTTCTTTCTCTCTCTTTCTTTCTTTCTTTAATTATTTCTTTGTTTATTCTATCTTTGCTTCTTTCTTTCTTTCTTTCCTTCTTTCTTTCTTTCTTTCTTTCTTTCATTGTTTCTTTCTTTCTTTCTCTCTCTCTTTCTCTCTTTCTTTCTCTCTTTCATTCTTTCTTTCTTTCTCTCTCTCTTTCTTTCTTTCTTTCTTTCTTTAATTATTTCTTTCTTTTTTCTAACTTTGCTTCTTTCTTTGTTTCTTCTTTCTTTGTTTCTTTCATTTTTACTTTCTTTCCTTCTGTATTTCTTTCTTTCTCTCTTTCTTTCTTTCTCTCTTTCTTTCTCTCATTCTTTCTTTCTTTTTCATTTTTTCTATTTTTCTTCCTTTCCTTCTTTCTTTCTTTCTTTCCTTGCTTTCTTTCTTACTTTCTTTCTTTCCTTCTTTCTCCCTCTCTTTTTCTTTCTTTCTTTCATTCGTTCATTCCTTCCTTCTTTCTTTCCTTCCTTCCTTATTTTCTTTCCTTTCTTTTTTTCCTTCTTTTTTCTTTCTTTCTTTCCTTCTTTCTCTCTTTCCTTTCTTTCTTTCTTTAGTTCTTTCTTTTTCTTTCTTTCTTTCCTTCCTTCTTTCTTTCTTTCCTTCTTTGCTTCTTTCCTTCTTTCTTTCTTTCTTTCCTTTTTTCGTTCTTTCTTTTTTCTTTCTTTCTTTGTTTCAATCTTCCTTTCCTTCTCTCTTTCTTTCCCCCTTCTCTCTTTCTTTCTTTTTTCTTTCTTTCTTTGTTTCTGTCTTTCTCTTTTCTTTCTTTTCATTCTTTCTTTCCTTCTTTCTTTCTTTCTTTCTTTCTTTATTTGTTTCTCTGTTTCTTTCTTTCTCTCTCTCACTCACTCTTTCTTTCTTTCATTCTTTCTTTCTATCTTCTATCTGTCTTTCTTTCTTTCGTTGTTTCTTTCTGTATTTCTTACTCCCTCTCTTTCGTTCTTTCATTGAAGCTTATCATATTTCTTTCCTTCTTTCATTGTTTCTTTGTTTGTTTGTTTCTTTCTTGGTTTCCTTCTTTCTCTCTTTCCTTCTTTCTTTCTCTCTCTTTCTTTCTTTCTGTTTTCTTTCTTTCTTTGTTTCTTTCTTTCTCTCTCTCTCTCCCTTTCTTTCTTTCTTTCTCTCACTCTTTCTCTCTATCTTTGTTTCTTTCTGTATTTCTTTCTTTCCTTCCTTCCTTACTTCTTTCTTTCTTTCATTCTTTCCTTCTTCGCTCCTAACTCTTTTTGTTTCTTTGTTTGTTTCTTTTGTTCTCTCTCTCTTTCATTTTTTCTTGCTTTCTTTCTTTCTCTCTTTCTTTCTCTCTCTCCTTCTTTCTTTCTTTTTTTCTTTCTTTCTTTCCTTCTTTCTTTCTTTCTTTCTTTCATTGTTTCTTTCTTTCTTTCTCTCTCTCTTTCTCTCTTTCTCTCTTTGTTTCTCTCTTTCATTCTTTCTTTCCTTCTTTCTTTCTTTCTTTCTTTCTTTCTCTCTTTCTTTCTTTCTTTCTTTTTTCTATCTTTGCTTCTTTCTTTCTTTGTTTCTTCTTTCTTTGTTTCTTTCATTTTTTCTTTCTTTGCTTCTGTATTTCTTTCTTTCTCTCTTTCTTTCTCTCTTTCTTTCTTTCATTCTTTCTTTCTTTTTCATTTTTTCTATTTTTCTTCCTTTCCTTCTTTCTTTCTTTCTTTCCTTCCTTTCTTACTTTCTTTCTTTCCTTCTTTCTCCCTCTCTTTTTCTTTCTTTCTTTCATTCGTTCATTCCTTCTTACCTTCTTCCTTTCTTTCCTTCCATCTTTCTTTCTTTCGTTCTTTCCATCTTTGTTTCTTTGTTTCTTCCTTTCTTTCTTTCCTTCTTTCTTTCGATCTTTTTTCTTTCCTTCTGTCTTTCCTTCCTTGCTTTCCTTCTTTCTTTCTTTCCTTCCTTCGTTCTTTCTTTCGTTCTTTCCTTCTTACTTTCCTTGCTTTCTTTCTTTCTTTCCTTCCTTCTTTCTTTCTTTCTCTCTCTTTCTTTCTTTCTTTAATTATTTCTTTGTTTATTCTATCTTTGCTTCTTTCTTTCTTTCTTTCCTTCTTTCTTTCTTTCTTTCTTTCTTTCATTGTTTCTTTCTTTCTTTCTCTCTCTCTTTCTCTCTTTCTTTCTCTCTTTCATTCTTTCTTTCTTTCTCTCTCTCTTTCTTTCTTTCTTTCTTTCTTTAATTATTTCTTTCTTTTTTCTAACTTTGCTTCTTTCTTTGTTTCTTCTTTCTTTGTTTCTTTCATTTTTACTTTCTTTCCTTCTGTATTTCTTTCTTTCTCTCTTTCTTTCTTTCTCTCTTTCTTTCTTTCATTCTTTCTTTCTTTTTCATTTTTTCTATTTTTCTTCCTTTCCTTCTTTCTTTCTTTCTTTCCTTCCTTTCTTTCTTACTTTCTTTCTTTCCTTCTTTCTCCCTCTCTTTTTCTTTCTTTCTTTCATTCGTTCATTCCTTCCTTCTTTCTTTCCTTCCTTCCTTATTTTCTTTCCTTTCTTTTTTTCCTTCTTTTTTCTTTCTTTCTTTCCTTCTTTCTCTCTTTCCTTTCTTTCTTTCTTTAGTTCTTTCTTTTTCTTTCTTTCTTTCCTTCCTTCTTTCTTTCTTTCCTTCTTTGTTTCTTTCCTTGTTTCTTTCTTTCTTTCCTTTTTTCGTTCTTTCTTTTTTCTTTCTTTCTTTGTTTCAATCTTCCTTTCCTTCTCTCTTTCTTTCCCCCCTTCTCTCTTTCTTTCTTTTTTCTTTCTTTCTTTGTTTCTGTCTTTCTCTTTTCTTTCTTTTCATTCTTTCTTTCCTTCTTTCTTTCTTTCTTTCTTTCTTTCTTTCTTTATTTGTTTCTCTGTTTCTTTCTTTCTCTCTCTCACTCACTCTTTCTTTCTTTCATTCTTTCTTTCTATCTTCTATCTTTCTTTCTTTCGTTGTTTCTTTCTGTATTTCTTACTCTCTCTCTTTCGTTCTTTCTTTGAAGCTTATCATATTTCTTTCCTTCTTTCATTGTTTCTTTGTTTGTTTGTTTCTTTCTTGGTTTCCTTCTTTCTCTCTTTCCTTCTTTCTTTCTCTCTCTTTCTTTCTTTCTGTTTTCTTTCTTTCTTTGTTTCTTTCTTTCTCTCTCTCTCCCTTTCTTTCTTTCTTTCTCTCACTCTTTCTCTCTATCTTTGTTTCTTTCTGTATTTCTTTCTTTCCTTCCTTCCTTACTTCTTTCTTTCTTTCATTCTTTCCTTCTTCGCTCCTAACTCTTTTTGTTTCTTTGTTTGTTTCTTTTGTTCTCTCTCTCTTTCATTTTTTCTTGCTTTCTTTCTTTCTCTCGTTCTTTCTCTCTCTCCTTCTTTCTTTCTTTTTTTCTTTCTTTCTTTCCTTCTTTCTTTCTTTCTTTCTTTCTTTCATTGTTTCTTTCTTTCTTTCTCTCTCTCTTTCTCTCTTTCTCTCTTTCTCTCTTTGTTTCTCTCTTTCATTCTTTCTTTCCTTCTTTCTTTCTTTCTTTCTTTCTCTCTTTCTTTCTTTCTTTTTTCTATCTTTGCTTCTTTCTTTCTTTGTTTCTTCTTTCTTTGTTTCTTTCATTTTTTCTTTCTTTGCTTCTGTATTTCTTTCTTTCTCTCTTTCTTTCTCTCTTTCTTTCTTTCATTCTTTCTTTCTTTTTCATTTTTTCTAT
>CM060974.1:58137838-58142838 GCA_030765045.1 Tenodera sinensis | reverse complement strand
TCTTTCTTTCTTTCTGTCTCTCTTTCTCTCTCTTTCTTTCTTTCTTTACTTCTCTGTTTCTTTCTTTCTATATTTCTTTTTTTCTTTCTTTCTTTCATTTTGTCTTTCTTTCTTTCTTTCCTTCTGAATTTCTTTCCCTCTTTCTTTCTCTCTCTTTCTTTCTTTCATTCTTTCTTTCTTTTTCATTTTTTCTATCTTTCTTCCTTTCTTGCTTTCTTTCTTTGTTTCTTTGTTTCTTACTCTCTTTCTTACTTTCTTTCTTTCCTTCTTTCTTTCTTTCTTTCTTTCTTTGTTTCTTACTTTCTTTCTCTCTCTTTCTTTCATTCTTTCTTTCTTTTTTTTATTTTTTCTATCTCTCTTTCTATTTTCTTTCTTTATTTCTATATTTCTTACTTTTTTCTTGCTTTCTTTCCTTCTTTCTTTGTAGCTTTTCTTCTTTCTTTCCTTCTTTCCTTCTATCCATTCTAGTTTACTTCTTTCTTTCATTCTTTCCTTCTTCCCTCCTTACTTTCTTTGTTTCTTTGTTTGTTCACTTGTTTCTTTCTCTATTTCTTTGTTTCTTTCTTTCATTATTTCTTTCTTTCTTTCTCTCGTTCTCTCTTTCTGTCTCTCTGTCTCTTAATTTCTTTCTTTATTCCTTTCTTTTCTTCCTTCTTTCTTTCGTTCTTTCTCTCTTTCTTTATTTCTTTCTTTCCTTCTTTCTTTCCTTCCTTTCTTTCTTTCCTTCTTTCTTTCCCTCCTTCTTTCTTTCTTTCGTTCTTTCCTTCCTTCTTTCTTTCCTTCCTTTCTTTCTTTCCTTCTTTCTTTCCCTCCTTCTTTCTTTCTTTCTTTCGTTCTTTCCTTCCTTCTTTCTTTCCTTCCTTTCTTTCTTTCCTTCTTTCTTTTTTCTTTGTTTCTTTCTTTCTTTCTTTCATTCTTTCTTTCTCTTTCATTTTTTCTATCTTTCTCTCTTTCTTTTTTTCTTTCTTTGTTTTCTTCTTTGTTTCTTTCCTTCTTTCTTTCTCTCTGTATTTCTTTCTCTCTTTCTGTCTTTCTTTCTCTCTTTCTTTCTTTCTCCCTTTCTTTCCTTCTTTCTTTTTTCTTTGTTTCTTTCTTTCTTTCTTTCATTCTTTCTTTCTCTTTCATTTTTTCTATCTTTCTCTCTTTCTTTTTTTCTTTCTTTGTTTTCTTCTTTGTTTCTTTCCTTCTTTCTTTCTCTCTGTATTTCTTTCTCTCTTTCTGTCTTTCTTTCTCTCTTTCTTTCTTTCTCCCTTTCTTTCCTTCTTTCTTTCTTTCTTTCTTTCTCCCTTTCTTTCTTTCTTTCTTTCTTTCGTTCTACTTTCTTTTCTTCGTTCTTTCCTTCCTTTCCTTCTTTCTTTACTTCCTTCTTTCTTTCGTCCTTTCCTTCTTTTTTCCTTTCTTTCTTTCCTTCCTTTCTCTCTTTCTCTCTTTCTTTCTATCTTTCTTTCCTTGCTTTCTTTCTTTCTTTCCTTCTTTGTTTCTTTCTCTCTTTCTTTCATTCTCTCTGTTTTCCTTCTTTCTTCCTTTCTTTCTTTCTTGGTTTCTTTCTTTCATTCTTTCCTTCTTTTTATTAGTATCTTTGTTTCTTTATTTCTTTCTTTCTGTCTTTCTTTAATTATTTCTTTCTTTCTTTCTTTCTTTCTTTCTGTATTTCTTTCTTTTTCTCTTTCTTTCTTTCTCTCTCTTTCTTACTTTCATTGTTTCTTTCTTTTTCATTTTTTCTACCTTTCTGTCTGACTTTGTTTCTTTCCTGCTTTGTTTCTATCATACTTTCTTTCTTTCTCTCTCTCTTTCTCTTATTCTTTCTTTCTTTCTTCCTTTCTTTCTCTCTTTCTTTCTCTCTTTCTTTCTCTCTTTCTTTCTATCTTTCTTTCTTTGTTTCTTCCTTTATTTCTTACTTTCCTGCTTTCTTTCTTTCCTTCTTTCTTTCCTTCTTTTCTTACCTTCTTCCTTTCTTTCCTTCCATCTTTCTTTCTTTCGTTCTTTCCATCTTTGTTTCTTTGTTTCTTCCTTTCTTTCTTTCCTTCTTTCTTTCGATCTTTTTTCTTTCCTTCTGGCTTTCCTTCGTTGCTTTCCTTCTTTCTTTCTTTCCTTCCTTCGTTCTTTCTTTCGTTCTTTCCTTCTTACTTTCCTTGCTTTCTTTCTTTCTTTCCTTCCTTCTTTCTTTCTTTCTCTCTCTTTCTTTCTTTCTTTAATTATTTCTTTGTTTTTTCTATCTTTGCTTCTTTCTTTCTTTCTTTCTTTCTTACTTTCTTTCTTTCCTTCTTTCTCCCTCTCTTTTTCTTTCTTTCTTTCATTCGTTCATTCCTTCCTGCTTTCTTTCCTTCCTTCCTTATTTTCTTTCCTTTCTTTCTTTCCTTCTTTTTTCTTTCTTTCTTTCCTTCTTTCTCTCTTTCCTTTCTTTCTTTCTTTAGTTCTTTCTTTTTCTTTCTTTCTTTCCTTCCTTCTTTCTTTCTTTCCTTCTTTGTTTCTTTCCTTCTTTCTTTCTTTCTTTCTTTCTTTCCTTTTTTCGTTCTTTCTTTCTTTTTTCTTTCTTTCTTTGTTTCAATCTTTCTTTCCTTCTCTCTTTCTTTCCCCCTTCTCTCTTTCTTTCTTTTTTGTTTCTTTCTTTGTTTCTGTCTTTCTCTTTTCTTTCTTTTCATTCTTTCTCTCCTTCTTTCTTTCTTTCTTTCTTTCTTTATTTGTTTCTCTTTTTCTTTCTTTCTCTCTCTCTAACTAACTCTTTCTTTCTTTCATTCTTTCTTTCTATCTTCTATCTTTCTTTCTTTCGTTCTTTCCATCTTTGTTTCTTTGTTTCTTCCTTTCTTTCTTTCCTTCTTTCTTTCGATCTTTTTTCTTTCCTTCTGGCCTTCCTTCCTTGCTTTCCTTCTTTCTTTCTTTCCTTCCTTCGTTCTTTCTTTCGTTCTTTCCTTCTTACTTTCCTTGCTTTCTTTCTTTCTTTCCTTCCTTCTTTCTTTCTTCCTTTCTCTCTCTTTCTTTCTTTCTTTAATTATTTCTTTGTTTTTTCTATCTTTGCTTCTTTCTTTCTTTCTTTCTTTCTTACTTTCTTTCTTTCCTTCTTTCTCCCTCTCTTTTTCTTTCTTTCTTTCATTCGTTCATTCCTTCCTGCTTTCTTTCCTTCCTTCCTTATTTTCTTTCCTTTCTTTCTTTCCTTCTTTTTTCTTTCTTTCTTTCCTTCTTTCTCTCTTTCCTTTCTTTCTTTCTTTAGTTCTTTCTTTTTCTTTCTTTCTTTCCTTCTTTGTTTCTTTCCTTCTTTCTTTCTTTCTTTCTTTCTTTCTTTCCTTTTTTCGTTCTTTCTTTCTTTTTTCTTTCTTTCTTTGTTTCAATCTTTCTTTCCTTCTCTCTTTCTTTCCCCCTTCTCTCTTTCTTTCTTTTTTGTTTCTTTCTTTGTTTCTTTCTTTCTCTCTCTCTTTCTTTCTTTCTTTCTTTCTGTCACTCTTTCTCTCTATCTTTGTTTCTTTCTGTATTTCTTTCTTTCCTTCCTTCCTTCCTTACTTCTTTCTTTCTTTCATTCTTTCCTTCTTCGCTCCTAACTCTTTTTGTTTCTTTGTTTGTATCTTTTGTTCTCTCTCTCCTTCTTTCTTTCTTTTCTTCTTTCTTTCTTTCCTTCTTTCTTTCATTGTTTCTTTCTTTCTTTCTCTCTCTCTTTCTCTGTTTCTTTCTCTCTTTCATTCTTTCTTTCATTCTTTCTTTCTTTCTCTCTCTTTCTTTCTTTCTTTCTTTCTTTTTTCTATCTTTGCTTCTTTCTTTCTTTGTTTCTTCTTTCTTTGTTTCTTTCATTTTTTCTTTCTTTGCTTCTGTATTTCTTTCTTTCTCTCTTTCTTTCTTTCATTCTTTCTTTCTTTTTCATTTTTTCTATTTTTCTTCCTTTCCTTCTTTCTTTCTTTCTTTCCTTCCTTTCTTACTTTCTTTCTTTCCTTCTTTCTCCCTCTCTTTTTCTTTCTTTCTTTCATTCGTTCATTCCTTCTTTCCTTCTTTCTTTCCTTCCTTCCTTATTTTCTTTCCTTTCTTTCTTTCCTTCTTTTTTCTTTCTTTCTTTCCTTCTTTCTCTCTTTCCTTTCTTTCTTTCTTTAGTTCTTTCTTTTTCTTTCTTTCTTTCCTTCCTTCTTTCTTTCTTTCCTTCTTTGTTTCTTTCCTTCTTTCTTTCTTTATTTCCTTTTTTCGTTCTTTCTTTCTTTCTTTCTTTCTTTTTTCTTTCTTTCTTTGTTTCAGTCTTTCTTTCCTTCTCTCTTTCTTTCCCCCTTCTTTCTTTCTTTCTTTTTTCTTTCTTTCTTTCTTTTTTTCTTTTTATTTCTTTATTTCTTTCTTTCGTTCCTTCTTTCTTTCTTTCTTTATGTATTTCTTTCTCTCTTTCTTTCTTTCTTTCTCTCTCTCTCTCTCTTTCTTTTTTTCTCTCTTTATTTCTTTCTTTCTCTCTCTCTTTCCTTCTTTCTTTCTTTCCTTCTTTCTTTCTTTCTTTCTTTCGTTCTCTCTCTTTCTTTCTTATTTCTATCTTTCTTTCTTTCTTATTTCTTTCCTTCATTCTTTGAAGCTTTTCTTCTTTCTTTCCTTCTTTCCTTCATTCCATCCTTCTTTACTTCTTTCTTTCATTTATTCCTTCCTCCCTCTTTACTTTCTTTGTATCTTTCTTTGTTTCTTTGTTTGTTTCTTTCTTTTTTCTTTCTTTCTTTCTTTCTTTCTTTCTTTCTTTCTTTCTTTCTTTCTTTCATTCTTTCTTTCTTTTTCATTTTTTCTATCTTTCTCTCTTTCTTTTTTTCTTTCTTTGTTTTCTTCTTTGTTTCTTTAATTCTTTCTTTCTGTATTTCTTTCTCTCTTTCTTTCTTTCTCCCTTTCTTTCTTTCTTTCTTTCTTTCTTTCTTTCGTTCTTTCTTTCTTTCCTTCGTTCTTTCCTTCCTTTCCTTCTTTCTTTCGTCCTTTCCTTCTTTCTTTCTTTCTTTCCTTGCTTTCTTTCTTTCTTTCCTTCCTTCTTTCTTTCTTTCATTCTTTCTTTCTTTCTCTCT
>CM060974.1:58055338-58130338 GCA_030765045.1 Tenodera sinensis | reverse complement strand
TTGTTTCTTCCTTTCCTTTCTTTCTTTCTTTCTTTCTTTTTCATTTTTTCTATCTTTCTCTCTTTCTTTTTTTCTTTCTTTGTTTTCTTCTTTGTTTCTTTCCTTCTTTCTTTCTTTCTTTCTGTATTTCTTTCTCTCTTTCTGTCTTTCTTGCTCTCTTTCTTTCTTTCTCCCTTTCTTTCCTTCTTTCTTTCTTTCTTTCTTTCTCCCTTTCTTTCTTTCTTTCTTTCGTTCTATCTTTCTTTCCTTCGTTCTTTCCTTCCTTTCCTTCTTTCTTTACTTCCTTCTTTCTTTCGTCCTTTCCTTCTTTTTTCCTTTCTTTCTTTCCTTCCTTTCTCTCTTTCTCTCTTTCTTTCTATCTTTCTTTCCTTGCTTTCTTTCTTTCTTTCCTTCTTTGTTTCTTTCTCTCTTTCTTTCATTCTCTCTGTTTTCCTTCTTTCTTCCTTTCTTACTTTCTTGGTTTCTTTCTTTCATTCTTTCCTTCTTTTTATTAGTATCTTTGTTTCTTTATTTCTTTCTTTCTGTCTTGCTTTAATTATTTCTTTCTTTCTTTCTTTCTTTCTTTCTGTATTTCTTTCTTTTTCTCTTTCTTTCTTTCTCTCTCTTTCTTACTTTCATTGTTTCTTTCTTTTTCATTTTTTCTACCTTTCTGTCTGACTTTGTTTCTTTCCTGCTTTGTTACTATCATACTTTCTTTCTTTCTCTCTCTCTTTCTCTTATTCTTTCTTTCTTTCTTCCTTTCTTTCTCTCTTTCTCTCTTTCTTTCTCTCTTTCTTTCTCTCTTTCTTTCTATCTTTCTTTCTTTGTTTCTTCCTTTATTTCTTACTTTCCTGCTTTCTTTCTTTCCTTCTTTCTTTCCTTCTTTTCTTACCTTCTTCCTTTCTTTCCTTCCATCTTTCTTTCTTTCGTTCTTTCCATCTTTGTTTCTTTGTTTCTTCCTTTCTTTCTTTCCTTCTTTCTTTCGATCTTTTTTCTTTCCTTCTGGCTTTCCTTCCTTGCTTTCCTTCTTTCTTTCTTTCCTTCCTTCGTTCTTTCTTTCGTTCTTTCCTTCTTACTTTCCTTGCTTTCTTTCTTTCTTTCCTTCCTTCTTGCTTTCTTTCTTTCTCTCTCTTTCTTTCTTTCTTTCTTTAATTATTTCTTTGTTTTTTCTATCTTTGCTTCTTTCTTTCTTTCTTACTTTCTTTCTTTCCTTCTTTCTCCCTCTCTTTTTCTTTCTTTCTTTCATTCGTTCATTCCTTCCTGCTTTCTTTCCTTCCTTCCTTATTTTCTTTCCTTTCTTTCTTTCCTTCTTTTTTCTTTCTTTCTTTCCTTCTTTCTCTCTTTCCTTTCTTTCTTTCTTTAGTTCTTTCTTTTTCTTTCTTTCTTTCCTTCCTTCTTTCTTTCTTTCCTTCTTTGTTTCTTTCCTTCTTTCTTTCTTTCTTTCTTTCTTTCTTTCTTTCCTTTTTTCGTTCTTTCTTTCTTTCTTTGTTTCAATCTTTCTTTCCTTCTCTCTTTCTTTCCCCCCTTCTCTCTTTCTTTCTTTTTTCTTTCTTTCTTTGTTTCTGTCTTTCTCTTTTCTTTCTTTTCATTCTTTCTTTCCTTCTTTCTTTCTTTCTTTCTTTCTTTATTTGTTTCTCTTTTTCTTTCTTTCTCTCTCTCTCACTCACTCTTTCTTTCTTTCATTCTTTCTTTCTATCTTCTATCTTTCTTTCTTTCGTTGTTTCTTTCTGTATTTCTTACTCTCTCTCTTTCGTTCTTTCATTGAAGCTTATCATATTTCTTTCCTTCTTTCTTTGTTTCTCTGTTTGTTTTTTTCTTTCCTGGTTTCCTTCTTTCTCTCTTTCCTTCTTTCTTTCTCTCTCTTTCTTTCTTTCTGTTTTCTTTCTTTCTTTGTTTCTTTCTTTCTCTCTCTCTCTTTCTTTCTTTCTTTCTCTCACTCTTTCTCTCTATCTTTGTTTCTTTCTGTATTTCTTTCTTTCCTTCCTTCCTTCCTTACTTCTTTCTTTCTTTCATTCTTTCCTTCTTCGCTCCTAACTCTTTTTGTTTCTTTGTTTGTTTCTTTTGTTCTCTCTCTCCTTCTTTCTTTCTTTTTTTCTTTCTTTCTTTCCTTCTTTCTTTCTTTCTTTCTTTCATTGTTTCTTTCTTTCTTTCTCTCTCTCTTTCTCTCTTTCTTTCTCTCTTTCATTCTTTCTTTCATTCTTTCTTTCTTTCTCTCTCTTTCTTTCTTTCTTTCTTTCTTTTTTCTATCTTTGCTTCTTTCTTTCTTTGTTTCTTCTTTCTTTGTTTCTTTCATTTTTTCTTTCTTTGCTTCTGTATTTCTTTCTTTCTTTCTCTCTTTCTTTCTTTCTCTCTTTCTTTCTTTCATTCTTTCTTTCTTTTTCATTTTTTCTATTTTTCTTCCTTTCCTTCTTTCTTTCTTTCTTTCCTTCCTTTCTTACTTTCTTTCTTTCCTTCTTTCTCCCTCTCTTTTTCTTTCTTTCTTTCATTCGTTCATTCCTTCTTTCCTTCTTTCTTTCCTTCCTTCCTTATTTTCTTTCCTTTCTTTCTTTCCTTCTTTTTTCTTTCTTTCTTTCCTTCTTTCTCTCTTTCCTTTCTTTCTTTCTTTAGTTCTTTCTTTTTCTTTCTTTCTTTCCTTCCTTCTTTCTTTCTTTCCTTCTTTGTTTCTTTCCTTCTTTCTTTCTTTATTTCCTTTTTTCGTTCTTTCTTTCTTTCTTTCTTTTTTCTTTCTTTCTTTGTTTCAGTCTTTCTTTCCTTCTCTCTTTCTTTCCCCCTTCTTTCTTTCTTTCTTTTTTCTTTCTTTCTTTCTTTCTTTTTATTTCTTTATTTCTTTCTTTCGTTCCTTCTTTCTTTCTTTCTTTATGTATTTCTTTCTCTCTTTCTTTCTTTCTTTCTTTCTCTCTCTCTTTCTTTTTTTCTCTCTTTATTTCTTTCTTTCTCTCTCTCTTTTCTTCTTTCTTTCTTTCCTTCTTTCTTTCTTTCTTTCTTTCGTTCTCTCTCTTTCTTTCTTATTTCTATCTTTCTTTCTTTTTTATTTCTTTCCTTCATTCTTTGAAGCTTTTCTTCTTTCTTTCCTTCTTTCCTTCATTCCATCCTTCTTTACTTCTTTCTTTCATTTATTCCTTCCTCCCTCTTTACTTTCTTTGTTTCTTTCTTTGTTTCTTTGTTTGTTTGTTTCTTTTTTCTTTCTTTCTTTCTTTCTTTCTTTCTTTCTGTCTCTCTTTCTTTCTCTCTTTCAGTCTTTCTTTCTCTCTTTCTTTCTTTCTTTCTTTCTATCTTTCTTTCTTTCCTTCCTTCCTTATTTTCTTTCCTTTCTTTCCTTCCTTCTTTTTTCTTTCTTTCTTTCCTTCTTTCTCTCTTTCCTTTCTTTCTTTAGTTCTTTCTTTTTCTCTCTTTCTTTCCTTCCTTCTTTCTTTCTTTCCTTCTTTGTTTCTTTCCTTCTTTCTTTCTTTCTTTCCTTTTTTCGTTCTTTCTTTCTTTCTTTCTTTTTTCTTTCTTTCTTTGTTTCAGTCTTTCTTTCCTTCTCTCTTTCTTTCTCCCCTTCTTTCTTTCTTTCTTTTTTCTTTCTTTCTTTGTTTCTATCTTTCGTTGTTTCTTTCTGTATTTCTTACTCTCTCTCTTTCGTTCTTTCATTGAAGCTTATCATATTTCTTTCCTTCTTTCTTTGTTTCTTTGTTTGTTTGTTTCTTTCTTGGTTTCCTTCTTTCTCTCTTTCCGTCTTTCTTTCTCTCTCTTTCTTTCTTTTTGTTTTCTTTCTTTGTTTCTTTCTTTCTCTCTCTTTCTTTCTTTCTTTCTTTCTCTCACTCTTTCTCTCTATCTTTGTTTCTTTCTGTATTTGTTTCTTTCCTTCCTTCCTTACTTCTTTCTTTCTTTCTTTCATTCTTTCCTTCTTCGCTCCTAACTCTTTTTGTTTCTTTGTTTGTTTCTTTTGTTCTCTCTTTCTTTCATTCTTTCTTGCTTTCTTTCTCTCTTTCTTTCTCTCTCTCCTTCATTCTTTCTTTTTTTTCTTTCTTTCCTTCTTTCTTTCTTTCATTGTTTCTGTCTTTCTTTCTCTCTCTCTTTCTCTCTTTCTCTCTTTCTTTCTCCCCCTCCGAAGGAGTGTCGCCTTGTCGTGGCGGAGGGGCTCAGTACCTGAGCCAGACGGCCTACTAAGTGTTCTTTCGACTACTGGTAGGCAAGAGGTGAGGGGAAGCAAAGAACATTCCAAACGGGTAGATGGGGCTCGGTAGTCTTGGTCGACGACTCATCTAGGTGAAGAGGACTCCGAAATCAAACTCCCCCAGGGGCTCCTACTACGGTAGGTACGGGTTTGGCGTACCCGGGGCCCCGAGCCATACTCTCGACTGGGCTCCTCCAAGAGGTGAGAGGGCACATGCCAAACGCCCAATCAACTTTGGTCCACTTTTGTGTTTGACCTCCCACCTATTACCTCCCTGTACACAGTCTGACGGATAACCTACGCGCGGGTTGGAGGATGGGGTGACGCAAGGGGTGACTGGGTAATCGCGTAAGTCCCAGCCCCTGGTTATCATGTAGGATCTGTGTACGTATCCGCTGATAAAGGTCAGTCCCGGGCAGGGGCCATTGCATGAGCTGATGCACTCCTGAAGGCGATTGGGTCCCTCTGTCTATACATTGGGAGGTGAGACCCTAGGGTGAGCAAGGTCCAGGCCAGGACTCTCACCTAAGCCGGGGTGGCGCCCAGGAAGTGAGCATGCCATCGGAGACATCTGCAATGGTGGAGGATGACATCGCCATGAGTTCACAAAAAACTCATAACAAAAAAAATTTTAAAGTTTCTGTAAAGGAAGTAGCTGAGTCGAGTGGTCCTCGCTACTTAGTTATATCTCGAACTGAGGGAGATAAGAAATTTTTGTCGGTGAGCCCATTTACTATCCAAAAGGGTTTAGATAACATTGCTGGTCCAGTCAAGTCATGCACTAGATCTCGAAATGGCACGCTCCTGGTTGAAGCACATTCAGCTACCCAGGCAGCTAAAATACTGAAAGCGAACATGCTAGCAAGTTATCCTGTACGTGTCGAGATGCACAGAACCTTGAACTCCTCGCGCGGTGTGATAAACACCCGTGCATTGGAAGGATTATCCAATGAGGAGATTCAAGAGAATCTGACGGAGCAAGGCGTCATACACGTTTACCGGGTTCAACGTAAAGAAGCTGGTGAGTTAAAGCCAACTAATACCCTGTTCCTGACCTTTGATCGGGTAGATCTCCCGCAAAGGATTAAGGCAGGGTATGAATCCATCGAAGTTAGGCCGTTCATCCCGAACCCACTCAGGTGTTGTAAGTGCCAGCGCTTTGGACATACCAGCGAGCTTTGTAAGGGACTAGCTACATGCCCTCAATGTGGAGATGAATCCCACGATGGTGCATGTACTACAGCTCCTACATGTGTGAACTGCAGAGGTGAACATCCATCTAGTTCCCGAGACTGCCCCCGCTTTGTAGAGGAAAGAGCGATCCAAGAGATACGAGTCAAAGAGAAGGTGCCCTTCTCAGAAGCTCGGAAAATCTTGCGTCTACGCCAACCCTCTGTTCCTAGATCTGGAACCTATAGCTCAGTTGCAGCTAAAGCGGTAGCAAGCAGAGAGATCGCAACTCAGACCAGCGATTTCAATGGGGCAACAATTTCCGAAAAAACACTTGTTGCCCGCAGCTCTATACCAAAGCCCTCAACATCAGCGCGCACATCTGTATCAACGTGTACAAAATCTGTTGGTGAAAAAAATTCAACTGTTCGATCACCAACGAAAATGCCAAACTCGACACAGAAGACTAGTAAACCTGTTATTTACAATGCCTCGCCGATAAAATTTAAGAAGAACTACACAAAGAACGATTTCCTCAAGGAAGATAAGGCTCATCCCAGTACATCAAAGGGATATAAGAGTCCAAGGAGATCCCCTCGAAGATCCTCTTCTGGGGAATCCTCAGGGGTGGACTCAGACCGGCGTCTTTCATCTTCGCCGGTCCCCATTAGCAACCGGTTCGAGACACTCGAACCCAAGTTTGCTATGGGAAGACGCACGTCCTCGGCAGAGGACATGGAACTAGAATCTGCCCACACTGGAAGACCCCCAGTGGAAAAGAGGCGCGAAAAAGCGTCCGAAAAGAACGTCAGCCCAAGAGAGAAAAGGGCTAAATTAGTTCGACAACCGCCTGCTCCAAAGTAATGAAGATTTATCTTGGAATTACCTATCCCACACACAATGCAATATGACTATCCTACAATGGAACGTACGTGGCATTCGAACTCAAAGGCCAGAACTTGAGCTCTTGCTCAAAGACAACGAACCTCTGGTCGCATGTTTGCAAGAGACTAAGCTGCGTCCTCAAGACGCTTTCTATCTAAGGCGATACACCCCAGTACGGTGTGATGTTACACCAGAAGAGGGTGTTCCGGCACATGGCGGCGCTATGATACTTGTGAGAGATGACATATATATGCAAATTGTACCAATACAGTCTGATATCCAATCAGTTGCAATAAGGATTGTACTGCCAGACATCCATTTCACCATCTGTAATATGTATTTGCCTCCGTCACATGACCTCTCGCACATTGATTTAGAAGATCTAGTTTCCCAGTTGCCAACACCGTTTCTGTTGGTGGGAGACTTCAATGCGCACCACCCACTTTGGGGTTCAAGTCGCGCCTGTGCGAGAGGTAAACTCATTTCCGATTTCTTGGACAGTCACAACCTAGCTCTCCTCAACACTGGAGAGCCTACATTCATTTCGGACTCCCACAGCACCTTCTCACACCTTGATCTTGCAGTTTGTTCACCTCAGTTGGCAGTCTCCTTACAATGGAATGTCATCTCTGATTTACACTCTAGTGACCACTTCCCATGTCTTATTAGTCTCTTGACGCAACATACATACTCCACACGTATGCCCAGGTGGCGTTTGGACCATGCGAACTGGAACCTTTACACCCAGTTGGCTGTCTTTACCTACAACGAGCATGACTCAGTAAATAATTTGGCGCAGCATCTCACGGAGACGATTCTCTCTGCTGCTGAACAATCGATTCCGCGGTCGACTACACACCCCCGTCGATTTCCCGTTCCCTGGTGGACGGAAGAATGTCGGAATGCCATTCGTGCTCGAAGGCGTGCACTTAGGGTTTTCCAACGTCACCCTACTTTGGAAAACCTAATCGAGTACAAGAAAATGCGCGCCAGGTCCAGACAAGTCATTAAGGATAGCAAAAAGTCATCATGGAGCAAATTTGTAGCTTCATTTAACCGACACACACCTTCCTCGGTTGTGTGGGATAGATTAAGGCGTGTTGCAGCTAAAACGACCCAAATACCAATAGCGGGACTAAAAACAGCCACAGGAGCTGTTGTTGATTCATTTGAAGTGGCCAATACCTTTGGCAGTGCTTTCGCACAAGTGTCTAGCTCGGAAAACTACTCCCCTGAGTTCCTTCCAATTAAAACTCAGGTGGAATCTCAAGGCTTCTCGTTTCGTTCTAGAAACGTAGAAGATTACAATCGCCTTTTCACCATGGCAGAGCTGGAGTATTCACTGAAATCTTCGCGATGTTCAGCACCAGGACCGGACGGTATTCATGTACAAATGTTACAACAGCTCTCTCCTGAAGGTAAGGCATTCCTGCTCGAGGTCTATAACCGTGTTTGGGTTGACAGTATACTCCCAGAAAATTGGCGGGAGGCCACCGTTATTCCCATCTTGAAGGCTGGGAAGGACCGTCATCTTCCCTACAGCTATCGTCCTATTTCCCTCACCAGTTGCGTTTGCAAGGTGATGGAACGCATGATCAATGGACGATTGGTATGGTGGTTAGAAAGTCGTAACCTACTGACTAACATCCAGTGTGGTTTTCGACGACGCCGTTCAACTGTTGACCATCTTGTGTCAATATTGACACAGATAATGGACGGCTTTATGAAGAACTGTCAAACCGTTGGCATATTTTTCGATTTTGAGAAGGCTTATGATACGTGCTGGCGAGCAGGGATTCTACGTTCCCTGTATGCCTGGAACATACGTGGACGCCTACCACTTTTCATTCAGGAGTTTATGAAGGACCGCTTTTTCCGAGTAAGGGTCGGCTCGGTTTTTTCTAATTCTTTTGTTCAGGAGGAGGGAGTACCTCAGGGTTCGGTGCTAAGTGTCACGCTCTTTGCTATAGCAATTAACTCCATCTGGAAATGTGTTCCACCTGGAGTTTCGTCATGCCTATTCGTAGACGACTTCGCTGTCTATTGCACTTCTCAGCGCACGGCGTTTTTACAACGGCGCCTGCAGCAATGTTTGGACAACCTCAGAGAATGGAGCGTGAAAAACGGCTTCCGTTTCTCAACTGAGAAGACAATCTGCGTTAATTTCTGGCGCCGTAGGAGACGATTACCACCTTCGCTCCGATTTGGTCCAGATTCACTTCCCTTCGCAGAAGAGACGCGCTTCCTGGGTTTGATCTTAGACAGGAAGCTTAGTTGGTCGTCGCATATTGCACAGCTAAGAGCGAGATGTGACCGTTCCCTAAATATTATGCGAGTACTGAATGGCAAATCGTGGGGAGCGGATCGGACAATTTTGTTGCGAATATATCGCGCATCGGTCCGATCCAAGCTAGACTATGGGTGTATTGTTTATTCGTCAGCACGACCATCTGTGCTGAGAAGATTAGACGTGGTCCACAATCGGGGCATCCGCATTGCAACAGGAGCTTTTCCAACAAGCCCAGTGGTGAGCCTTTACGCCGAGTCCGCAGAAGCTCCTCTGCAATATCGGCGTGAGATTCTCTTGGCAAATTATGGTTGTGCGCTTAGATATATGCCTAAGCACCCAACGTTCGCTTCTTTTTTCACCACCACGCTAAGAGAACAATATAGAAATAGCTCCCTTAGTCCAAAGCCTGCGGGGTTCCGTTTCCAAGAGCTCCTAGTGAAGCTTGGAGTGGAACTGCCTGTGATGTTCGCCAAGGGTGAGAGACTTTACCCCCCTTGGCTATCTGGTACGCCCCATGTAGATCTTGGGATGACCATACACCAGAAGTCCACGATGCCTATTTCAAGTATCCGCACGTGTTTCTTAGAATTTTTGTCAGGTTACTCTGACCGTAGGCATATTTATACCGATGGATCAAAGAACACCAACGGTGTTGGATGTGCTTATGTTTATGGAACCGAACCATATACATTCGGTTTTCCAAATAGCACTTCCATTTTTACTGCAGAGCTTTATGCAATTTATCGAGCCGTTTTGTATGTTCGCCGTCGTAAATTAGGTGACTGCCTGATTTTGAGCGATTCCCTTAGTGCACTGCAGAGCCTTTGTCAGTTGTACAACCCCCACCCTATTGTACAACGTATCCAGGATGCCCTCCATGTTTTACACGCTTCTGGTGTTGATGTGGTGTGTGCATGGATTCCTGGTCACGTAGGTTTGCCTGGGAATGAAATGGCAGATTTAGCAGCAAAGACGGCAACTACAGAACCCAGAATTATCATCTCACGTGTTACTTCGGAAGACTTTAGGCTTGAAGTGCGGAGAGCGGTGCTGTCGTCCTGGCACGACGAGTGGTCAGCTCTCCGCGGTAATAAGCTTAGAGAAGTGAAAGAACTTCCGATAAACTGGGTAACTTCCTGTCGCACATCTCGTCGCGAGGAGGTTAGTTTGGCTCGATTAAGAATAGGGCACTGCAATTTTTCACATGGTTACCTATTTAAAAGGGACCCTGCGCCTCTATGTCCGCTGTGTGACAACGTTTTGTCGGTTCGCCACGTGCTCCTAGAGTGTTACTCTCTAGCGCACCTTCGGGATTCTCTGCAGCTGCCTGCCAGACTTGCAGAGGTCTTAGCGGACGACAAAACAGCGGTTGATAGAGTTTTTAATTTTTTAGCGCAGTGCAATATAAATTTGAGGATTTAAAATTTTTAATTATCTGTTTCTGATTTTGGACATATTTATCACTTTGTTTCATATCTGGCTATTGCCACTGCTTTTTACCTTTGTATATTTTTCTTGTTGCTAGTATTTTTATTTTTTGAGTGAAATTTATATCTGGCTATTGCCATGAGTCTCTTAAGGGCGCTAATGACCTAGAAGTTGAGCGCCCTTAAACCAAATCCAAATCCAAATCCAAATCTTTCTTTCTCTCTTTCTTTCTTTCTTTCTTTCTTTATTTCTATCGTTCTTTCTTTCTTTCTTCCTTTTTCCTTTCTTTCTTTCCTTCTTTCTTTCGTTCTTTCCTTCCTTCTTTCTTTCCTTGCTTTCTTTCTTTCTTTCCTTCTTTCTTTTTTTCGTTCTTTTTTTCTGTATTTCTTTCTCTCTCCCATTCCTTCTTTCATTGAAGATTTTTATCTTTCTTTCCTTCTTTCTTTGTTTGTTTGTTTGTTTCTTTCTTTCTTTCTTTCTTTCTTTGTTTCTTTCTTTCTTTCTCTCTCTCTCTCTTTCTTTCTTTTTTCTTTCTTTCTTTGTTTCTTTCTTTCTATCTCTCTTTCTTTCTTTCTCTCTTTCTTTCTGTCTCTCTCTCTCTTTCTTTCTTTCTGTATTTCTTTCTTTCCTTCCTTTCATGCTTTCTTTCATTTTCATTTTTTCTATCCTTCTTTCTTTCCTTCTTTCTTACCTTCTTGCTTTCTTTCTTTCTTTTTTTCTTTTTATTTCTTTATTTCTTTCTTTCGTTCCTTCTTTCTTTCTTTCTTTATGTATTTCTTTCTCTCTTTCTTTCTTTCTCTCTCTCTTTCTTTTTTTCTCTCTTTATTTCTTTCTTTCTCTCTCTCTTTCCTTCTTTCTTTCTTTCCTTCTTTCTTTCTTTCTTTCTTTCTTTCTTTCGTTCTCTCTCTTTCTTTCTTATTTCTATCTTTCTTTCATTTTTATTTCTTTCCTTCATTCTTTGAAGCTTTCTTCTTTCTTTCCTTCTTTCCTTCATTCCATCCTTCTTTACTTCTTTCTTTCATTTATTCCTTCCTCCCTCTTTACTTTCTTTGTTTCTTTCTTTGTTTCTTTGTTTGTTTCTTTCTTTTTTCTTTCTTTCTTTCTTTCTTTCTTTCTTTCTTTCTTTCTTTCTTTCTTTCTTTCTTTCTTTCTGTCTCTCTTTCTTTCTCTCTTTCAGTCTTTCTTTCTCTCTTTCTTTCTTTCTTTCTATCTTTCTTTCTTTCTTCCTTTCATTCTTTCTTTCTTTCGTTCTTTCTTTCCTTCCTTCTTTCCTTCCTTTCTTTCTTTCCTTGCTTTCTTTCTTTCTTTCCTTCCTTCTTTCTTTCTTTCTTTCCTTCTATCTTTCTTTCCTTCTTTCTTTCTTTTTCTTTCTTTATTTCTTTGTTGCTTTCGTTCATTCTTTGACGCTTTTCTTCTTTCTTTCCTTCTCTCCTTCATTCCATCCATCTTTACTTCTTTCTTTCATTCTTTCCTTCTTCCCTCCTTACTTTCATTGCTTCCTTGTTTGTTTTTTTGTTTCTTTCTTTGTTTGTTCCTTTTTTTCATTCTTTCTTTCTTTCCTTCCTTCCTTTCTTTCCTTCCTTCCTTCTTTCCTTTCTTCTTTCTTTCTTTCGTCCTTTCCTCCTTTCTTTCTTTCTTTCTTTCCTTGCTTTCTTTCTTTCTTTCCTTGCTTCTTTCTTTCTTTCTTTCTTTCTTTCTTTCTTTCTTTCTTTCTTTCTTTCTTTCTTTGTTTCTGTCTCTCCTTCTTTCTCTCTCTCTCTTTCTTTCTTTACTTCTCTGTTTCTTTCTTTCTATATATCTTTTTTCTTTCTTTCATTTTGTCTTTCTTTCTTTCCTTCTGAATTTCTTTCCCTCTTTCTTTCTCTCTCTTTCTATCTTTCATTCTTTCTTTCTTTTTCATTTTTTCTATCTTTCTTCCTTTCTTGCTTTCTTTCTTTGTTTCTTTGTTTCTTACTCTCTTTCTTACTTTCTTTCTTTCTTTCCTTCTTTCTTTCTTTCTTTCTTTGTTTCTTACTTTCTTTCTCTCTCTTTCTTTCATTCTTTCTTTCTTTTTTTATTTTTTCTATCTCTCTTTCTTTTTTCTTTCTTTATTTCTATATTTCTTACTTTTTTCTTGCTTTCTTTCCTTCTTTCTTTGTAGCTTTTCTTCTTTCTTTCCTTCTTTCCTTCTATCCATTCTAGTTTACTTCTTTCTTTCATTCTTTCCTTCTTCCCTCCTTACTTTCTTTGTTTCTTTGTTTGTTTACTTGTTTCTTTCTCTATTTCTTTGTTTCTTTCTCTCTTTCATTATTTCTTTCTTTCTCTCGTTCTCTCTTTCTGTCTCTCTGTCTCTTAATTTCTTTCTTTCTTTCTTTATTCCTTTCTTTCTTTCCTTCTTTCTTTCTTTCGTTCTTTCTCTCTTTCTTTATTTCTTTCTTTCCTTCTTTCTTTCCTTCCTTTCTTTCTTTCCTTCCTGCTTTCTTTCCTTTCTTTCTTTCTTTCTTTCTTTCATTCTTTCTTTCTTTTTCATTTTTTCTATCTTTCTTTCTTTCCTTTTTTTCTTTCTTTGTTTCCTTCTTTGTTTCTTTCCTTCTTTCTTTCTTTGTTTCTTTCTTTCTTTCTTTCTGTATTTCTTTCTGTCTTTCTTTCTTTCTTTCTGTATTTCTTTCTCTCTTTGTTTCTTTGTTTCTTTCTTTATTTCTCTCTTTCTTTCTTTGTTTCTTTCTTTCCTTCTTTCTTTCCTTCTTTCTTTCTTTCTTTCTTTCTTTGTTTCTTCCTTTCTTTCTTTCCTTCTTTCTTTCTTTCTTTCCTTCCTTCTTTCCTACTTGCTTTCTTACTTTCTTTCTTTCTTTTTTTCTTTCTCTTTTTGTTTCGTTCTTTCTTTCCTTCTTTCTTTCTTTCTTTCCTTCTTAATTTTTTTATTTCTTTTTTTATTTCTTTATTTGTTTCTTCCTTTCTTTCTTTCCTTCTTTCTTTCTTTCTTTACTTTTTTCTTTCTTTCTTTCCTTTCTTTCTTTCTTTCTTTCTTTCCTTCTTTCTTTCTTTCATTTTTTATTTCTTTTTCATTTTTTCTATCTTTCTTTCTTTCTTTCCTTCTTCTTTCTTTCGTTCTTTCTTTCTTTCCTTCTTTCTTTCCTTCCTTCCTTTCTTTCCTCCTTTCTTTCCTTCCTTTCTTTCTTTCATTCCTTTCTTTCCTCCTTTCTTTCTTTTCTTCTTTCTTTCTTTTCTTCCTTCCTTTCTTTCTTTTTTCTTTCTTTCTTTCTTTCTTTCCTTCTTTATTTGTATCTTTCTTTCTTTTTCTTTCTTTCTTTCTTTCCTTCTTTACTTTCTTTCTTTCTTTCCTTCTTTCTCTTTTTCTTTCTCTCTTTCTTTCCTTCTTTCTCTCTCTCTTTCTTTCTTTCTTTCATTGTTTCTTTCTTTTTCTGTTTTTTTGTATGTTTCTTTCTTTCATTCTTTCTATCTATCTTTGTTTTTTCTTTCTTTCTTTCCTTCTTTCTTTGAAGCTTTTCTTCTTTGTTTCCTTCTTTCCTTCATTACATCCTTGTTTATTTCTTTCTTTCTTTCATTCTTTCTTTCTTCCTTCCTTACTTTCTTTGTTTCTTTGTTTGTTTATTTGTTTGTTTGTTTGTTTCTTTCTTTCTTTCTTTGTTTCTTTCTCTCTCTTTCTTTCTTCTTTCTTTTGTTCTTTCTTTCTTTATTTCCATCTTTCTTTCCTTCTTTGTTTCTTTCTTTCCTACTTTCTTTCCTTCTTTCTTTCTTTCTTTCTTTCCTTCTTTCCTCCTTTCCTCCTTTCTTTCTTTTTTCTTTATTTGTTTCTTTGTTTCTTTCCTTCTTTCTTTCTTTCATTCTCTCTCTCTTTCTTTCCTTCTTTTTCCTTTCTTTCTTTTTTTCATTCTGTTTTTCTTTCTTTCGTTCTTTCTTCCTTTCTTCTCTCTCTCTTTCTTTCTTTCCCTCTTTCTTTCTTTATTTCTTCTCTCTCTTTCTTTCTTTCTCTCTTTCTTGTTTGTTTTTTTCTTTCTTTGTTTCTTTCTTTCTTTCATTCGTTCTTTCTGTCTTTCTTTCTTTCTTGTCTCTCTCTTTCTTTCTCTCTTTCTTTCTTTCTTTCTTTCTTTCTCTCCTTCTCTCGCTCTTTCTCTCTTTCTTCTTTCTATTTTTCTTTCTTTCTTCCTTCCCTTCTTTCTTTCCTTCTTTCTTTCTTTCTTTCTTTTTCTTTCTTTCTTTCTTTCCTTCTTTCTTTCTTTCTTTCTTTCTCGATTTCTTTCTCTCTTTCTTTCCTTCTTTCTCTCTTTCTTTCTTTCTTTCTTTGTTTCTTTCTTTCATTCTTTCTTTCTTTTTCTGTTTTTTCTATCTTTCTTTCATTCTTTCTTTCTTGGTCATTTTTTCTATCTTTCTTTCTTTCTTTCTTTCTTTCTATCTATCTTTGTTTTTTCTTTCTTTCTTTCCTTCTTTCTTTGAAGCTTTTCTTCTTTGTTTCCTTCTTTACTTCATTCCATCCTTGTCTATTTCTTTCTTTCTTTCATTCTTTCTTTCTTCCTTCCTTACTTTATTTGTTTCTTTGTTTATTTGTTTCTTTCTTTCTTTCTTTGTTTCTTTCTCTCTCTTTCTTTCTTCTTTCTTTCGTTCTTTCTTTCTTTATTTCCTTCTTTCTTTCCTTCTTTGTTTCTTTCTTTCCTACTTTCTTTCCTTCTTTCTTTCTTTCTTTCTTTCTTTCTTTCTTTCTTTCTTTCTTTCTTTCTTTCTTATCTTCTTTCCTCCTTTCTTTCTTTTTTTCTTTATTTGTTTCTTTCTTTCTTTCCTTCTTTCTTTCTTTCTTTCTTTCTTTCTTTCTTTCTCTCTTTCTTTCTTTCTTTCTTTCTTTTTTCTTTCCATCTTTTTTCATTCTGTCTTTCTTTCTTTCGTTCTTTCTTCCTTTCTTCTGTCTCTCTTTCTTTCTCTCTTTCTTTCTTTCTTTCTTTCTTTCTTTCTTTCTCTCTTTCTCTCGTTCTTTCTCTCTTCCTTTCTTTCTATTTTTCTTTCTTTCTTTCTTCCTTCCTCTCTTTCCTTCTGTCTTTCTTTCTTCTCTCTCTCTTTCTTTCCCTCTTTCTTTCTTTCTTTCTTTCTTCTCTCTCTTTCTTTCTTTCTTTCTTTCTCTCTTTCTTGTTTTTTTGTTACTTTCTTTCTTGGTTTCTTTCTTTCTTTCATTCGTTCTTTCTGTCTTTCTTTCTTTCTTCTCTTTCTTTCTCTTCTTCTTTCTTTCTTTCTCTCCTTCTCTCGTTCTTTCTCTCTTTCTTACATTCTATTTTTCTTTCTTTCTTCCTTTCTTTCTTTCCTTCTTTCTTTCTTTGGTTCTTTCTTTCTTTCCTTCGTTCTTTCTTTCTTTCTTTGTTTCTTTCTCTCTCTTTCTTTCTTTCTTTGTTTGTTTCTTTCATTCTTTCTTTCTTTTTCTTTTTTTCTATCGTTGTTTGTTTGTTTGTTTCTTTGTTTCTTTCTTTCTTTTTTTCTTTCTTTCTTTCATTTTGTCTTTCTTTCCTTCTGTATTTCTTTCTTTCTCTCTTTCTTTCTCTTTCTTTCATTCTTTCTTTCTTTTTCATTTTTTCTTTCTTTCTTTCTTTTTTTCTTTCATTCTTTCTTTCTCTCTTTCTTTCTTTCTTTCTTTCTCTCTGTTTCTTTCTTTCTCGGTTTCTTTCTTTCTTTCATTCTTTCATTCTTTCTTTCTCTCTCTCTCTCTTTCTTTCTTTTTCTCTTTCTTTATTTTGTTCTTTCCTTGCTTTCTTTCTTTCAGTGTCTCTGTTTTCTTTCGTCCTTTCTTTCTTACTTTCTTTGTTTCGATCTTTCGTTCTTTCTTTCTTTTTCTTTTTTGTATCATTGTTTCTTTATTTCTTTCTATCTTTCTATCTTTCTTTGTTTCCTTCTATCTATCTTTCCTTCCTTCCTTCTTTCTTTCTTTCTTTCTTTCTTTCTTTCTTTCTTTCTCTCTTTCTTTCAGTCTCTCTTTTTTCTTTCTTCCATTCTTTCCTTCTTTCTTTCTTTGCGTTCTTTCTCTGTTTCTTTCTTTCTTTCTCTCTCTTTCTTTCTTTCTTTGTTTGTTTCTTTCATTCTTTCTTTCTTTTTCTTTCTTTCTATCTTTGTTTCTTTCTTTCTGTCTTTCTTTTCCTGCTTTCTTTCCTTCTTTCCTATCTTTCTTTCTTTCCTTCTTTCTATCATTGCTTTTTTCTTTCTTTCTTTCTTTCTGTATTTCTTTCTCTCTCTCTTTCTTTCTTTCTTTCTTTCTTTCTTTCTCTCTTTCTTTCAATCTCTCTGTTTTCCTTCTTTCTTCCTTTCTTTCTTGGTTTTGTTTCTTTCATTCTTTCCTTCTTTTTCTCTTTTAGTATCTTTGTTTCTTTCTTTCTCTTTTTCTTTCTGTCTTTCTCTCTCTTTATTTGTTTCATTCTTTCTTTCTTACTCACTCTCTCTTTCCTTCTTTGTTTCTTTCTTTCCTACTTTCTTTCCTTCTTTCTTTCTTTCTTTCCTTCTTTCCTCCTTTCCTCCTTTCCTCCTTTCTTTCTTTTTTCTTTATTTGTTTCTTTGTTTCTTTCCTTCTTTCTTTCTTTCTTTCTTTCGTTCTCTCTCTCTTTCTTTCCTTCTTTTTTCTTTCTTTCTTTTTTTCATTCTGTTTTTCTTTCTTTCGTTCTTTCTTCCTTTCTTCTCTCTCTCTTTCTTTCTTTATTTCTTCTCTCTCTTTCTTTCTTTCTCTCTTTCTTGTTTGTTTCTTTCTTTCTTTGTTTCGTTCTTTCTTTCATTCATTCTTTCGTTTTCTTTTCTTGTATCTTTTTTCTTTATTTCTTTCTTTCTATGTTTCTTTCTTTCATTTTTTCTTGCTTCCTTTCTTTTCTTCTGTGTTTCTTTGTTTCTTTCTCTCTTTCTTTCTTTCTCTCTCTTTATTTCTTTCATTTTTCTTTCTTTTTCATTTGGTCTACCTTTCCTTGTTTCTTTGTTTCTTTCTTTCTTTCTTTCACACTTTCCTTCTTTCTTTATTTCTGTTTATCTTTCTTTATTTCTCTCTTTCTCTCCATCTTTCTTTCTTTCGTTCTTTCTTTCTTTCCTTCTTTCCTTCGTTTCTTTCTTTCCTTCTTTCTTTCCTTCCTTCCTTTCTTTCTTTCTTTCTTTCTTTCTTTCTCTCTCTCTCTTTCTTTCTTTCTTTCTTTCTTTCTTTTTCATTTCTTCTATCTTTCTTTTTTTCTTTCTTTGTTTCTTTCTTTCTGCATTCTTTCCTTGTTTCTTTCTTTCTTTCTTTCTTTCTTTCTTTCTTTCTTTCTTGCTTTCTGTATTTAGCTGTCCCTTTCTTTCTTTGCTTCTTTCCTTCTCTCTTTCTTTCTTCCTTTCTTTCTTTCTTTCCTTCCTTTCTTTCTTTCCTTCTTTCTTTCTTTCCTACCTTCCTTTCTTTCTTTCCTTCTTCCTTTCATTCTTTCCTTTTTTCTTTCTTTCTTTCCTTTCTTTCTTTCTTTCTTTCATTTTTTCTTTCTTTTTCATTTTTTCTATCTTTCTTTCTTTTTTTCTTTCTTTGTTTGTTTCTTTCTTTCTTTCCTTCTTTCTATCTTCCTTCCTTTCTTTCTTTCTTTCTTTCCTTCTTTCTATCTTTCGTTCTTTCTTTCTTTCCTTCCTTTCTTTCTTTCTTTCTTTCCTTCTTTCTTTCCTTCCTTTCTTTCTTTCCTCCTTTCTTTCCATCCTTCTTTCTTTCTTTCTTTCCTTCCTCTCTTTCTTTCTTTCTTTTCTTTCTTTCTTTCTTTCTTTCTTTCTTTCTTTCTTTTTCTTTCTTTCTTTCTTTCCTTCTTTCTTTCTTTCTCTATTTCTTTCTCTCTTTCTTTCGTTCTTTCTCTCTCTCTTTCTTTCTTTCTTTCTTTGTTTCTTTCTTTCATTCTTTCCTTCTTCTTCTGTTTTTTGTATCTTTCTTTCTTTCTTTCATTCTTTCTTTCTTTGTAATTTTTTCTATCTTTCTTTCTTTCAATCTATCTTTGTTTTTTCTTTCTTTCTTTCCTTCTTTCGTTCAAGCTTTTCTTCTTTGTTTCCTTCTTTCCTTCATTACATCCTTGTTTATTTCTTTCTTTCTTTCATTCTTTCTTTCTTCCTTCCTTACTTTCTTTGTTTCTTTGTTTCTTTATTTGTTTGTTTGTTTGTTTCTTTCTTTCTTTCTTTGTTTCTTTCTCTCTCTTTCTTTCTTCTTTCTTTTGTTCTTTCTTTCTTTATTTCCATCTTTCTTTCCTTCTTTGTTTCTTTCTTTCCTACTTTCTTTCCTTCTTTCTTTCTTTCTTTCCTTCTTTCCTCCTTTCCTCCTTTCTTTCTTTTTTCTTTATTTGTTTCTTTGTTTCTTTCCTTCTTTCTTTCTTTCAGTCTCTCTCTCTTTCTTTCCTTCTTTTTTCTTTCTTTCTTTTTTTCATTCTGTTTTTCTTTCTTTCGTTCTTTCTTCCTTTCTTCTCTCTCTCTTTCTTTCTTTCCCTCTTTCTTTCTTTATTACTTCTCTCTTTCTTTCTTTCTCTCTTTCTTGTTTGTTTCTTTCTTTCTTTGTTTCTTTCTTTCATTCGCTCTTTCTGTCTTTCTTTCTTTCTTGTCTCTCTCTTTCTTTCTCTCTTTCTTCCTTTCTTTCTCTCCTTCTCTCGTTCTTTCTCTCTTTCTTCTTTCTATTTTTCTTTCTTTCTTCCTTCCCTTCTTTCTTTCCTTCTTTCTTTCTTTCTTTCTTTTTCTTTCTTTCTTTCTTTCCTTCTTTCTTTCTTTCTTTATTTCTTTCTCTCTTTCTTTCCTTCTTTCTCTCTCTCTTTCTTTCTTTCTTTCTTTGTTTCTTTCATTCATTCTTTCTTTCTTTTTCTGTTTTTTGTATCTTTCTTTCATGCTTTCTTTCTTGGTCATTTTTTCTATCTTTCTTTCTTTCTTTCTTTCTATCTATCTTTGTTTTTTCTTTCTTTCTTTCCTTCTTTCTTTGAAGCTTTACTTCTTTGTTTCCTTCTTTCCTTCATTCCATCCTTGTCTATTTCTTTCTTTCTTTCATTCTTTCTTTCTTCCTTCCTTACTTTATTTGTTTCTTTGTTTATTTGTTTCTTTCTTTCTTTGTTTCTTTCTCTCTCTTTCTTTCTTCTTTCTTTCGTTCTTTCTTTCTTTATTTCCTTCTTTCTTTCCTTCTTTGTTTCTTTCTTTCCTACTTTCTTTCCTTCTTTCTTTCTTTCTTTCTTTCTTTCTTTCTTTCTTTCTTATCTTCTTTCCTCCTTTCTTTCTTTTTTTCTTTATTTGTTTCTTTCTTTCTTTTCTTCTTTCTTTCTTTCTTTCTTTCTTTCTTTCTCTCTTTCTTTCTTTCTTTCTTTCTTTTTTCTTTACTTCTTTTTTCATTCTGTCTTTCTTTCTTTCGTTCTTTCTTCCCTTCTGTTTCTCTTTCTTTCTCTCTTTCTTTCTTTCTTTCTCTCTTTCTCTCGTTCTTTCTCTCTTCCTTTCTTTCTATTTTTCTTTCTTTCTTTCTTCCTTCCTTTCTTTCCTTCCTTCTGTCTTTCTTCTCTCTCTCTTTCTTTCCTTCTTTCTTTCTTTCTCTCTTTCTTGTTTTTTTGTTTCTTTCTTTCTTTGTTTCTTTCTTTCTTTCATTCGTTCTTTCTGTCTTTCTTTCTTCTCTTTCTTTCTCTTCTTCTTTCTTTCTTTCTCTCCTTCTCTCGTTCTTTCTCTCTTTCTTACATTCTATTTTTCTTTCTTTCTTCCTTTCTTTCTTTCCTTCTTTCTTTCTTTGGTTCTTTCTTTCTTTCCTTCGTTCTTTCTTTCTTTCTTTGTTTCTTTCTCTCTCTTTCTTTCTTTCTTTGTTTGTTTCTTTCATTCTTTCTTTCTTTTTCTTTTTTTCTATCGTTGTTTGTTTGTTTCTTTCTTTCTTTCTATCTTTCTTTTTTTCTTTCTTTCATTTTGTCTTTCTTTCTTTCTGTATTTCTTTCTTTATCTCTTTCTTTCTCTTTCTTTCTCTTTCTTTCATTCTTTCTTTCTTTTTCATTTTTTCTTTCTTTCTTCCTTCCTTTCTTTCTTTCTTTGGTTCTTTCTTTCTTTCTTTCCTTCGTTCTTTCTTTCTTTCTTTGTTTCATTCTCTCTCTTTCTTTCTTTGTTTGTTTGTTTCTTTCATTCTTTCTTTCTTTTTCTTTTTTTCTATCTTTGTTTGTTTGTTTGTTTCTTTGTTTCTACCTTTCATTTTTTCTTTCTTTCATTTTGTCTTTCTTTCCTTCTGTATTTCTTTCTTTCTCTCTTTCTTTCTCTTTCTTTCATTCTTTCTTTCTTTTTCATTTTTTCTTTCTTTCTTTCTTTTTTTCTTTCATTCTTTCTTTCTCTCTCTCTTTCTTTCTTTCTTTCTCTCTGTTTCTTTCTTTCTCGGTTTCTTTCTTTCTTTCTTTCATTCTTTCATTCTTTCTTTCTCTCTCTCTTTCTTTCTTTTTCTCTTTCTTTATTTTGTTCTTTCCTTGCTTTCTTTCTTTCTTTCAGTGTCTCTGTTTTCTTTCTTCCTTTCTTTCTTACTTTCTTTGATTCGTTCTTTCATTCCTTCCTTCTTTTTCTTTTTTTGTATCATTGTTTCTTTATTTCTTTCTATCTTTCTATCTTTCTTTGTTTCCTTCTTTCTATCTTTCCTTCCGTCCTTCTTTCTTTCTTTCTTTATTTCTTTCTCTCTTTCTTTCAGTCTCTCTTTTTTCTTTCTTCCATTCTTTCCTTCTTTCTTTCTTTCTTTCCTTGCTTTCTTTCTCTGTTTCTTTCTTTCTTTCTTTCTTTCTCTCTCTTTCTTTCTTTCTTTGTTTGTTTCGTTCATTCTTTCTTTCTTTTTTCTTTCTTTCTATCTTTGTTTCTTTCTGTCTTTCTTTTCCTGCTTTCTTTCCTTCTTTCCTATCTTTCTTTCTTTCCTTCTTTCTATCATTGCTTTTTTCTTTCTTTCTTTCTTTCTGTATTTCTTTCTCTCTCTCTTTCTTTCTTTCTTTCTTTCTCTCTTTCTTTCAATCTCTCTGTTTTCCTTCTTTCTTCCTTTCTTTCTTGGTTTTGTTTCTTTCATTCTTTCCTTCTTTTTCATTTTTAGTATCTTTGTTTCTTTCTTTCTCTTTTTCTATCTGTCTTTCTCTCTCTTTATTTGTTTCATTCTTTCTTTCTTACTCACTCTCTCTTTCCTTCTTTGTTTCTTTCTTTCCTACTTTCTTTCCTTCTTTCTTTCTTTCTTTCTTTCCTTCTTTCCTCCTTTCCTCCTTTCTTTCTTTTTTCTTTATTTGTTTCTTTGTTTCTTTCCTTCTTTCTTTCTTTCTTTCTTTCTTTCTCTCTCTCTTTCTTTCCTTCTTTTTTCTTTCTTTCTTTTTTTCATTCTGTTTTTCTTTCTTTCGTTCTTTCTTCCTTTCTTCTCTCTCTCTTTCTTTCTTACCCTCTTTCTTTCTTTCTTTATTTCTTCTCTCTCTTTCTTTCTTTCTCTCTTTCTTGTTTGTTTCTTTCTTTCTTTGTTTCGTTCTTTCTTTCATTCATTCTTTCGTTTTCTTTTCTTGTATATTTTTTCTTTATTTCTTTCTTTCTCTGTTTCTTTCTTTCATTTTTTCTTGCTTCCTTTCTTTTCTTCTGTGTTTCTTTCTTTCTCTCTTTCTTTCTCTCTCTTTATTTCTTTCATTCTTTCTTTCTTTTTCATTTGGTCTACCTTTCCTTGTTTCTTTGCTTCTTTCTTTCTTTCACACTTTCCTTCTTTCTTTATTTCTGTCTATCTTTCTTTATTTCTCTCTTTCTCTCCATCTTTCTTTCTTTCGTTCTTTCTTTCTTTCCTTCTTTCCTTCGTTTCTTTCTTTCCTTCTTTCTTTCCTTCCTTTCTTTCTTTCTTTCTTTCTCTCTCTCTCTTTCTTTCTTTCTTTTTCATTTCTTCTATCTTTCTTTTTTTCTTTCTTTGTTTCTTTCTTTCTGCTTTCTTTCCTTGTTTCTTTCTTTCTTTATTTCTTGCTTTCTGTATTTAGTTGTCTCTTTCTTTCTTTGCTTCTTTCTTTCTCTCTTTCTTTCTTCCTTTCTTTCTTTCTTTCCTTTCTTTCTTTCCTTCTTTCTTTCTTTCCTTCCTTCCTTTCTTTCTTTCCTTCTTCGTTTCTTTCTTTCCTTTTTTCTTTCTTTCTTTCCTTTCTTTCTTTCTTTCTTTCATTTTTTCTTTCTTTTTCATTTTTTCTATCTTTCTTTCTTTTTTTCTTTCTTTGTTTGTTTCTTTCTTTCTTTCCTTCTTTCTATCTTCCTTTCTTTCTTTCTTTCTTTCTTTCTTTGTTTCTTTCTTTCTTTCCTTCTTTCTTTCTTTCTTTCTTTCTTTCTTTCTGTAATTCTTTCTCTCTTTCTTGCTTTCTTTCTTTCTCACTCTCTCTTTCTTTCTTTCTTTCTTTCTGTATTTCATTCTCTCTTTCTTTCTTTCTCACTCTCTCTCTTTCTTTCTTTCTTTGTTTCTTTCTTTCTTTCATTCTTTCTTTCTTTTTCTTTTTGTATCTTTCTTTCTTTCTTTCTATCTTTCTTTCTTTTTTTCTTTCTTTCCTTCTTCCTTTGAAGCTTTTCTTCTTTCTTTCCTTCTTTCCTTCATTCCATCCCTTTTACTTCTTCTTTCAGTCTGTCCTTCTTCATTCCTGACTTTACTTTACTTGTTTGTTTGTTTGTATCTTTTTCTTTGTTTCTTTCTCTCTTTCTTTCTGTCTTTCCTTCTCTTTTTCTTTCTTTCTATTTTTCTTTCTTTCTTTCTTTCTTTCTTTCTTTCTTTCTTCCTTTCTTTCTTTCTTTCTTTCTTTCTTTCTTTCCTTCTTTCTTTCTTTCTTTCTTTCTTTCTTTCTTTGGTTCCTTCTTTCTTTCCTTCCTTCATTCTTTCTTTCTTTCTTTCGTTCGTTCCTTACTTCTTTCTTCCTTTCCTTGCTTTCTTTCTTTCTTTCTTTCTTTCTTTCTTTCCTTCCTTCTTTCTTTCTTTGTTTCTTTCTCTCTCTCTTTCTTTCTTTCTCTCTTTCCTTCTTTCTTTCTTTCGTTCTTCCTTTCTTTCTTTCCTTCTTTCTTTGTTTTTTCTTTCCTTCCTTTGTTTCTTTCTTTCCTTCCTTTCTTTCTTTCTTTCTTTCTTTCTTTCTCTCTCTCTCTTTCTTTCTTTCTTTCTTTTTCATTTCTTCTATCTTTCTTTTTTTCTTTCTTTGTTTCTTTCTTTCTGCTTTCTTTCCTTGTTTCTTTCTTTCTTTCTTTCTTTCTTTCTTTCTTTCTTGCTTTCTGTATTTAGCTGTCCCTTTCTTTCTTTGCTTCTTTCCTTCTCTCTTTCTTTCTTCCTTTCTTTCTTTCTTTCCTTCCTTTCTTTCTTTCCTTCTTTCTTTCTTTCCTACCTTCCTTTCTTTCTTTCCTTCTTCCTTTCTTTCTTTCCTTTTTTCTTTCTTTCTTTCCTTTCTTTCTTTCTTTCTTTCATTTTTTCTTTCTTTTTCATTTTTTCTATCTTTCTTTCTTTTTTTCTTTCTTTGTTTGTTTCTTTCTTTCTTTCCTTCTTTCTATCTTCCTTCCTTTCTTTCTTTCTTTCTTTCCTTCTTTCTATCTTTCGTTCTTTCTTTCTTTCCTTCCTTTCTTTCTTTCTTTCTTTCCTTCTTTCTTTCCTTCCTTTCTTTCTTTCCTCCTTTCTTTCCATCCTTCTTTCTTTCTTTCTTTCCTTCCTCTCTTTCTTTCTTTCTTTCTTTCTTTTCTTTCTTTCTTTCTTTCTTTCTTTTTCTTTCTTTCTTTCTTTACTTCTTTCTTTCTTTCTCTATTTCTTTCTCTCTTTCTTTCGTTCTTTCTCTCTCTCTTTCTTTCTTTCTTTGTTTCTTTCTTTCATTCTTTCCTTCTTCTTCTGTTTTTTGTATCTTTCTTTCTTTCTTTCATTCTTTCTTTCTTTGTAATTTTTTCTATCTTTCTTTCTTTCAATCTATCTTTGTTTTTTCTTTCTTTCTTTCCTTCTTTCGTTCAAGCTTTTCTTCTTTGTTTCCTTCTTTCCTTCATTACATCCTTGTTTATTTCTTTCTTTCTTTCATTCTTTCTTTCTTCCTTCCTTACTTTCTTTGTTTCTTTGTTTCTTTATTTGTTTGTTTGTTGGTTTCTTTCTTTCTTTCTTTGTTTCTTTCTCTCTCTTTCTTTCTTCTTTCTTTTGTTCTTTCTTTCTTTATTTCCATCTTTCTTTCCTTCTTTGTTTCTTTCTTTCCTACTTTCTTTCCTTCTTTCTTTCTTTCTTTCCTTCTTTCCTCCTTTCCTCCTTTCTTTCTTTTTTCTTTATTTGTTTCTTTGTTTCTTTCCTTCTTTCTTTCTTTCAGTCTCTCTCTCTTTCTTTCCTTCTTTTTTCTTTCTTTCTTTTTTTCATTCTGTTTTTCTTTCTTTCGTTCTTTCTTCCTTTCTTCTCTCTCTCTTTCTTTCTTTCCCTCTTTCTTTCTTTATTACTTCTCTCTTTCTTTCTTTCTCTCTTTCTTGTTTGTTTCTTTCTTTCTTTGTTTCTTTCTTTCATTCGCTCTTTCTGTCTTTCTTTCTTTCTTGTCTCTCTCTTTCTTTCTCTCTTTCTTCCTTTCTTTCTCTCCTTCTCTCGTTCTTTCTCTCTTTCTTCTTTCTATTTTTCTTTCTTTCTTCCTTCCCTTCTTTCTTTCCTTCTTTCTTTCTTTCTTTCTTTCTTTCTTTTTCTTTCTTTCTTTCTTTCCTTCTTTCTTTCTTTCTTTATTTCTTTCTCTCTTTCTTTCCTTCTTTCTCTCTCTCTTTCTTTCTTTCTTTCTTTGTTTCTTTCTTTCATTCTTTCTTTCTTTTTCTGTTTTTTGTATCTTTCTTTCATGCTTTCTTTCTTGGTCATTTTTTCTATCTTTCTTTCTTTCTTTCTTTCTATCTATCTTTGTTTTTTCTTTCTTTCTTTCCTTCTTTCTTTGAAGCTTTTCTTCTTTGTTTCCTTCTTTCCTTCATTCCATCCTTGTCTATTTCTTTCTTTCTTTCATTCTTTCTTTCTTCCTTCCTTACTTTATTTGTTTCTTTGTTTATTTGTTTCTTTCTTTCTTTCTTTGTTTCTTTCTCTCTCTTTCTTTCTTCTTTCTTTCGTTCTTTCTTTCTTTATTTCCTTCTTTCTTTCCTTCTTTGTTTCTTTCTTTCCTACTTTCTTTCCTTCTTTCTTTCTTTCTTTCTTTCTTTCTTTCTTTCTTTCTTTCTTTCTTTCTTTCTTTCTTTCTTATCTTCTTTCCTCCTTTCTTTCTTTTTTTCTTTATTTGTTTCTTTCTTTCTTTTCTTCTTTCTTTCTTTCTTTCTTTCTTTCTTTCTCTCTTTCTTTCTTTCTTTCTTTCTTTCTTTTTTCTTTACTTCTTTTTTCATTCTGTCTTTCTTTCTTTCGTTCTTTCTTCCCTTCTGTTTCTCTTTCTTTCTCTCTTTCTTTCTTTCTTTCTCTCTTTCTCTCGTTCTTTCTCTCTTCCTTTCTTTCTATTTTTCTTTCTTTCTTTCTTCCTTCCTTTCTTTCCTTCCTTCTGTCTTTCTTCTCTCTCTCTTTCTTTCCTTCTTTCTTTCTTTCTCTCTTTCTTGTTTTTTTGTTTCTTTCTTTCTTTGTTTCTTTCTTTCTTTCATTCGTTCTTTCTGTCTTTCTTTCTTCTCTTTCTTTCTCTTCTTCTTTCTTTCTTTCTCTCCTTCTCTCGTTCTTTCTCTCTTTCTTACATTCTATTTTTCTTTCTTTCTTCCTTTCTTTCTTTCCTTCTTTCTTTCTTTGGTTCTTTCTTTCTTTCCTTCGTTCTTTCTTTCTTTCTTTGTTTCTTTCTCTCTCTTTCTTTCTTTCTTTGTTTGTTTCTTTCATTCTTTCTTTCTTTTTCTTTTTTTCTATCGTTGTTTGTTTGTTTCTTTCTTTCTTTCTATCTTTCTTTTTTTCTTTCTTTCATTTTGTCTTTCTTTCTTTCTGTATTTCTTTCTTTATCTCTTTCTTTCTCTTTCTTTCTCTTTCTTTCATTCTTTCTTTCTTTTTCATTTTTTCTTTCTTTCTTCCTTCCTTTCTTTCTTTCTTTGGTTCTTTCTTTCTTTCTTTCCTTCGTTCTTTCTTTCTTTCTTTGTTTCATTCTCTCTCTGTCTTTCTTTGTTTGTTTGTTTCTTTCATTCTTTCTTTCTTTTTCTTTTTTTCTATCTTTGTTTGTTTGTTTGTTTCTTTGTTTCTACCTTTCTTTTTTTCTTTCTTTCATTTTGTCTTTCTTTCCTTCTGTATTTCTTTCTTTCTCTCTTTCTTTCTCTTTCTTTCATTCTTTCTTTCTTTTTCATTTTTTCTTTCTTTCTTTCTTTTTTTCTTTCATTCTTTCTTTCTCTCTCTCTTTCTTTCTTTCTTTCTCTCTGTTTCTTTCTTTCTCGGTTTCTTTCTTTCATTCTTTCATTCTTTCTTTCTCTCTCTCTTTCTTTCTTTTTCTCTTTCTTTATTTTGTTCTTTCCTTGCTTTCTTTCTTTCTTTCAGTGTCTCTGTTTTCTTTCTTCCTTTCTTTCTTACTTTCTTTGTTTCGTTCTTTCATTCTTTCCTTCTTTTTCTTTTTTTGTATCATTGTTTCTTTATTTCTTTCTATCTTTCTATCTTTCTTTGTTTCCTTCTTTCTATCTTTCCTTCCGTCCTTCTTTCTTTCTTTCTTTCTTTATTTCTTTCTCTCTTTCTTTCAGTCTCTCTTTTTTCTTTCTTCCATTCTTTCCTTCTTTCTTTCTTTCTTTCCTTGCTTTCTTTCTCTGTTTCTTTCTTTCTTTCTTTCTTTCTCTCTCTTTCTTTCTTTCTTTGTTTGTTTCTTTCATTCTTTCTTTCTTTTTTCTTTCTTTCTATCTTTGTTTCTTTCTGTCTTTCTTTTCCTGCTTTCTTTCCTTCTTTCCTATCTTTCTTTCTTTCCTTCTTTCTATCATTGCTTTTTTCTTTCTTTCTTTCTTTCTGTATTTCTTTCTCTCTCTCTTTCTTTCTTTCTTTCTTTCTCTCTTTCTTTCAATCTCTCTGTTTTCCTTCTTTCTTCCTTTCTTTCTTGGTTTTGTTTTTTTCATTCTTTCCTTCTTTTTCATTTTTAGTATCTTTGTTTATTTCTTTCTCTTTATCTATCTGTCTTTCTCTCTCTTTATTTGTTTCATTCTTTCTTTCTTACTCACTCTCTCTTTCCTTCTTTGTTTCTTTCTTTCCTACTTTCTTTCCTTCTTTCTTTCTTTCTTTCTTTCCTTCTTTCCTCCTTTCCTCCTTTCTTTCTTTTTTCCTTATTTGTTTCTTTGTTTCTTTCCTTCTTTCTTTGTTTCTTTCTTTCTTTCTCTCTCTCTTTCTTTCCTTCTTTTTTCTTTCTTTCTTTTTTTCATTCTGTTTTTCTTTCTTTCGTTCTTTCTTCCTTTCTTCTCTCTCTCTTTCTTTCTTTCCCTCTTTCTTTCTTTCTTTATTTCTTCTCTCTCTTTCTTTCTTTCTCTCTTTCTTGTTTGTTTCTTTCTTTCTTTGTTTCGTTCTTTCTTTCATTCATTCTTTCGTTTTCTTTTCTTGTATATTTTTTCTTTATTTCTTTCTTTCTCTGTTTCTTTCTTTCATTTTTTCTTGCTTCCTTTCTTTTCTTCTGTGTTTCTTTCTTTCTCTCTTTCTTTCTCTCTCTTTATTTCTTTCATTCTTTCTTTCTTTTTCATTTGGTCTACCTTTCCTTGTTTCTTTGCTTCTTTCTTTCTTTCACACTTTCCTTCTTTCTTTATTTCTGTCTATCTTTCTTTATTTCTCTCTTTCTCTCCATCTTTCTTTCTTTCGTTCTTTCTTTCTTTCCTTCTTTCCTTCGTTTCTTTCTTTCCTTCTTTCTTTCCTTCCTTTCTTTCTTTCTTTCTTTCTTTCTCTCTCTCTCTCTCTTTCTTTCTTTCTTTTTCATTTCTTCTATCTTTCTTTTTTTCTTTCTTTGTTTCTTTCTTTCTGCTTTCTTTCCTTGTTTCTTTCTTTCTTTATTTCTTGCTTTCTGTATTTAGTTGTCTCTTTCTTTCTTTGCTTCTTTCTTTCTCTCTTTCTTTCTTCCTTTCTTTCTTTCTTTCCTTTCTTTCTTTCCTTCTTTCTTTCTTTCCTTCCTTCCTTTCTTTCTTTCCTTCTTCGTTTCTTTCTTTCCTTTTTTCTTTCTTTCTTTCCTTTCTTTCTTTCTTTCTTTCATTTTTTCTTTGTTTTTCATTTTTTCTATCTTTCTTTTTTTCTTTCTTTGTTTGTTTCTTTCTTTCTTTCCTTCTTTCTATCTTCCTTTCTTTCTTTCTTTCTTTCTTTCCTTGTTTCTTTCTTTCTTTCCTTCTTTCTTTCTTTCTTTCTTTCTTTCTTTCTTTCTTTCTGTAATTCTTTCTCTCTTTCTTGCTTTCTTTCTTTCTCACTCTCTCTTTCTTTCTTTCTTTCTTTCTGTATTTCATTCTCTCTTTCTTTCTTTCTCACTCTCTCTCTTTCTTTCTTTCTTTGTTTCTTTCTTTCTTTCATTCTTTCTTTCTTTTTCTTTTTGTATCTTTCTTTCTTTCTTTCTTTCTATCTTTCTTTCTTTTTTTCTTTCTTTCCTTCTTCCTTTGAAGCTTTTCTTCTTTCTTTCCTTCTTTCCTTCATTCCATCCCTTTTACTTCTTCTTTCAGTCTGTCCTTCTTCATTCCTGACTTTACTTTACTTGTTTGTTTGTTTGTATCTTTTTCTTTGTTTCTTTCTCTCTTTCTTTCTGTCTTTCCTTCTCTTTTTCTTTCTTTCTATTTTTCTTTCTTTCTTTCTTTCTTTCTTCCTTTCTTTCTTTCTTTCTTTCTTTCTTTCTTTCCTTCTTTCTTTCTTTCTTTCTTTCTTTCTTTCTTTCTTTGGTTCCTTCTTTCTTTCCTTCCTTCATTCTTTCTTTCTTTCTTTCGTTCGTTCCTTACTTCTTTCTTCCTTTCCTTGCTTTCTTTCTTTCTTTCTTTCTTTCTTTCTTTCTTTCCTTCCTTCTTTCTTTCTTTGTTTCTTTCTCTCTCTCTTTCTTTCTTTCTCTCTTTCCTTCTTTCTTTCTTTCGTTCTTCCTTTCTTTCTTTCCTTCTTTCTTTGTTTTTTCTTTCCTTCCTTTGTTCCTTTCTTTCCTTCCTTCTTTCTATCTTTGTTTCTTTCTTTCTTTCGTTCTTTCTTTCGTTCTTTCCTTCTTTCTTTCTTTCTGTCCTTTCTTTCTTTCTTTCCTACCTTCTTTCTTTCTTCATTTCTTTCTCTCTTTCTTTCTTTCTTTCTTTCTTTCTTTCTTTCTTTCTTTCTTTCTCTCTTTCTTTCAATCTCTCTGTTTTCCTTCTATCTTCCTTTCTTTCTTTCTTTCATTCTTTCCTTCTTTTTCTTTTTTAGTATCTTTGTTTCTTTCTTTCTCTCTTTCTTTCTGTCTCTCTCTCTTTATTTGTTTCATTCTTTCCTTCTTTTTCATTTTTTTCTATCTTTCTTTGTTTCTTTGTTTCTTTCTTTCTTTCATACTGTCTTTCTTTATTTCTCTCTCTCTTTCTTTATTCCTCTCTTTCTTTCATTCTTTCTTTCTTTCGTTCTTTCTTTCTTTCCTTCTTTCCTTCGTTTCTTACTTTCCTTCTTTCTTGCTTTGCTTCCTTCTTTCTTTCCTTCCTCCTTTCTTTCCTTCCTTCTTTCTTTCTTTCTTTCTTTCATTCTTTCTTTCTTTCTTTCTTTCTTTCTTTCTTTCTTTCTCTCTCTCTTTCTTTCTCCCTCTCTCTTTCATTCTTTCTCTCTATCGTTCTTTCTTTCTTCCATTCATTCTTTTTTTCTTTCTTTCCTTCTTTCTCTCTTTCTCTCTTTCTTTCTATCTTTCTTTCCTTGCTTTCTTTCTTTCTTTCCTTCTTTCTGTCTTTCTCTCTTTCTTTCATTCTCTCTGTTTTCCTTCTTTCTTCCTTTCTTTCTTTCTTGGTTTCTTTCTTTCATTCTTTCCTTCTTTTTTTAGTATCTTTGTTTCTTTATTTCTTTCTTTCTGTCTTTCTTTAATTATTTCTTTCTTTCTTTCTGTATTTCTTTCTTTCCCTCTTTCTTTCTTTCTCTCTCTTTCTTTCTTTCATTCTTTCTTTCTTTTTCATTTTTTCTACCTTTCTTTCTGCCTTTGTTTCTTTCCGGCCCTGTTTCTATCATACTTTCTTTCTTTCTCTCTCTCTCTTTCTGTTATTCTTTCTTTCTTTCTTCCTTTCTTTCTCTCTTTCTCTCTTTCTTTCTCTCTTTCTTTCTCTCTTTCTTTCTTTCTATCTTTCTTTCTTTATTTCTTCCTTTATTTCTTTCTTTCCTGCTTTCCTTCTTTCCTTCTTTCTTTCCTTCTTTTCTTACCTTCTTCCTTTCTTTCCTTCCATCTTTCTTTCTTTCGTTCTTTCCATCTTTGTTTCCTTGTTTCTTCCTTTCTTTCTTTCCTTCTTTCTTTCTTTCGTTCTTTTTTCTTTCCTTCTGTCTTTCCTTCCTTGCTTTCCTTCATTCTTTCTTTCCTTCCTTCGTTCTTTCTTTCGTTCTTTCCTTCTTACTTTCCTTGCTTTCTTTCTTTCTTTCCTTCCTTCTTTCTTTCTTGCTTTCTCTCTCTCTTTCTTTCTTTCTTTCTTTAATTATTTCTTTCTTTTTTCTATCTTTGCTTCTTTCTTTCTTTGTTTCTTCTTTCTTTGTTTCTCTCATTTTTTCTTTCTTTCCTTCTGTATTTCTTTCTTTCTCTCTTTCTTTCTTTCTCTCTTTCTTTCTTTCATTCTTTCTTTCTTTTTCATTTTTTCTATTTTTCTTCCTTTCCTTCTTTCTTTCTTTCTTTCCTTCCTTTCTTACTTTCTTTCTTTCCTTCTTTCTCCCTCTCTTTTTCTTTCTTTCTTTCATTCGTTCATTCCTTCTTTCCTTCTTTCTTTCCTTCCTTATTTTCTTTCCTTTCTTTCTTTCCTTCTTTTTTCTTTCTTTCTTTCCTTCTTTCTCTCTTTCCTTTCTTTCTTTCTTTAGTTCTTTCTTTTTCTTTCTTTCTTTCCTTCCTTCTTTCTTTCTTTCCTTCTTTGTTTCTTTCCTTCTTTCTTTCTTTCTTTCCTTTTTTCGTTCTTTCTTTCTTTCTTTTTTCTTTCTTTCTTTGTTTCAATCTTTCTTTCCTTCTCTCTTTCTTTCCCCCCTTCTTTCTTTCTTTCTTTTTTCTTTCTTTCTTTGTTTCTGTCTTTCTCTTTTCTTTCTTTTCATTCTTTCTTTCCTTCTTTCTTTCTTTCTTTCTTTCTTTCTTTCTTTCTTTATTTGTTTCTCTGTTTCTTTCTTTCTCTCTCTCACTCACTCTTTCTTTCTTTCATTCTTTCTTTCTATCTTCTATCTTTCTTTCTTTCTATTTTCGTTGTTTCTTTCTTTATTTCTTACTCTCTCTCTTTCGTTCTTTCATTGAAGCTTATCATATTTCTTTCCTTCTTTCTTTGTTTGTTTGTTTGTTTCTTTCTTGGTTTCCTTCTTTCTCTCTTTCCATCTTTCTTTCTCTCTCTTTCTTTCTTTCTGTTTTCTTTCTTTCTTTCTTTGTTTCTTTCTTTCTCTCTCTCTTTCTTTCTTTCTCTCACTCTTTCTCTCTATCTTTGTTTCTTTCTGTATTTCTTTCTTTCCTTCCTTCCTTACTTCTTTCTTTCCTTCATTCTTTCCTTCTTCCCTCCTAACTCTTTATGTTTCTTTGTTTGTTTCTTTTGTTCTCTCTTTCTTTCATTCTTTCTTGCTTTCTTTCTTTCTCTCTTTCTTTCTCTCTCTCCTTCTTTCTTTCTTTTTTCTTTCTTTCTTTCCTTCTTTCTTTCTTTCATTGTTTCTTTCTTTCTTTCTCTCTCTTTCTCTCTTTCTCTCTTTCTTTCTCTCTTTCATTCTTTCTTTCTCTCTTTCTTTCTTTCTATCGTTCTTTCTTTCTTTCTTCCTTTTTCCTTTCTTTCTTTCCTTCTTTCTTTCGTTCTTTCCTTCCTTCTTTCTTTCTTTCCTTGCTTTCTTTCTTTCTTTCCTTCTTTCTTTTTTTCGTTCTTTCTTTCTGTATTTCTTTCTCTCTCCCATTCCTTCTTTCATTGAAGATTTTTATCTTTCTTTCCTTCTTTCTTTGTTTCTTTGTTTGTTTCTTTCTTTCTTTCTTGGTTTCTTTCCTTCTCTCTTTCTTTCTTTCTCTCTTTCTTTCTTTCTTTCTTTTTTCTTTCTTTCTTTGTTTCTTTCTTTCTATCTCTCTTTCTTTCTTTCTTTCTGTCTCTCTCTCTCTCCTTCTTTCTTTCTTTCTTTCATTGTTTCTTTCTGTATTTCTTTCTTTCCTTCCTTTCATGCTTTCTTTCTTTTTCGTTTTTCTATCCTTCTTTCTTTCCTTCTTTCTTACCTTCTTGCTTTCTTTCTTTCTTTCTTTCTTTTTCTTTCTTTATTTCTTTCTTTCGTTCCTTCTATCTTTCTTTCTTTATGTATTTCTTTCTCTCTTTCTTTCTTTCTTTCCCTCTCTCTCTTTCTTTCTTTCTCTCTTTATTTCTCTCTTTCTCTCTCTCTTTCCTTCTTTCTTTCTTTCCTTCTTTGTTTCTTTCTGTCTTTCTTTCTTTCTTTCGTTCTCTTTCTTTCTTTCTTATTTCTATCTTTCTTTCTTTTTTATTTCTTTCCTTCATTCTTTGAAGCTTTTCTTCTTTCTTTCCTTCTTTCCTTCATTCCATCCTTCTTTACTTCTTTCTTTCATTTTTTCCTTCCTCCCTCTTTACTTTCTTTGTTTCTTTCTTTGTTTCTTTGTTTGTTTGTTTCTTTCTTTTTTTCTGTCTTTCTTTCTTCCTTTCTTTCTTTCTTTCTTTCTTTCTTTCTTTCTGTCTCTCTTTCTTTCTCTCTTTCTGTCTTTCTTTCTCTCTTTCTTTCTTTCTATCTTTCTTTCTTTCTTGCTTTCATTCTTTCTTTCTTTCTTTCGTTCTTTCTTTCTTTCCTTCCTTCTTTCCTTCCTTTCTTTCTTTCCTTGCTTTCTTTCTTTCCTTCCTTCTTTCTTTCTTTCCTTCTTTCTTTCTTTCTTTCTTTTTCTTTCTTTCTTTATTTCTTTCTTTCTTTCGTTCTTTCTTTGACGCTTTTCTTCTTTCTTTCCTTCTCTCCTTCATTCCATCCATCTTTACTTCTTTCTTTCATTCTTTCCTTCTTCCCTCCTTACTTTCATTGTTTCCTTGTTTGTTTGTTACTTTCTTTCTTTGTTTGTTCCTTTTTTCATTCTTTCTTTCTTTCCTTCCTTCCTTTCTTTCCTTTCTTCTTTCTTTCTTTCGTCCTTTCCTACTTTCTTTCTTTCTTTCTTTCTTTCCTTGCTTTCTTTCTTTCTTTCGTTGCTTCTTTCTTTCTTTCTTTCTGTCTCTCTTTCTCTCTCTCTCTCTTACTTTCTTTCTTTACTTCTCTGTTTCTCTCTTTCTATATTTCTTTTTTTCTTTCTTTCTTTCATTTTGTCTTTCTTTCTTTCTTTCCATCTGAATTTCTTTCCCTCTTTCTTTCTTTCTCTCTCTTTCTTTCTTTCATTCTTTCTTTCTTTTTCATTTTTTCTATCTTTCTTCCTTTCTTGCTTTCTTTCTTTGTTTCTTACTCTCTTTCTTACTTTCTTTCTCTCTTTCCTTCTTTCTTTCGTTCTTCCTTTCTTTCTTCCCTTCTTTCTTTGTTTTTTCTTTCCTTCCTTTGTTTCTTTCTTTCCTTCCTTCTTTCTTTCTATCTTTGTTTTTTTCTTTCTTTCCTTTCTTTCTTTCCTTCCTTCTTTCTTTCTTTCTTTCTTTCTGTATTTCTTTCTCTCTCTCTTTCTTTCTTTCTTTCTCTCTTTCTTTCAATCTCTCTGTTTTCCTTCTTTCTTCCTTTCTTTCTTGGTTTCTTTCTTTCATTCTTTCCTTCTTTTTCTTCTTTAGTATCTTTGTTTCTATCTCTCTTTCTTTCTGTCTTTCTCTCTCTTTATTTGTTTCATTCTTTCTTTCTTTTTCATTTTTTCTATCTTTCTTTGTTTCTTTGTTTCTTTCTTTCTTTCATACTTTCTTTCTTTCTTTATTTCTCTCTCTCTTTCTTTATTTCTCACTTTCTTTCCTTCTTTCTTTCTTTCGTTCTTTCTTTCTTTCCTTCTTTCCTTCGTTTCTTTCTTTCCTTCTTTCTTGCTTTCCTTCCTTCTTTCTTTCGTTCCTCCTTTCTTTCCTTCCTTCTTTCTTTCTTTCATTCTTTCTTCCTTTCTTTCTATCTTTCTCTCTCTCTTTCTTTCTCCCTCTCTCTTTCTTTCTCTCTCTCTATCGTTCTTTCTTTCTTTCATTCTTTCTTTTTTTTCTTTCTTTCCTTCTTTCTCTCTTTCTCTCTTTCTTTCTATCTTTCTTTCCTTGCTTTCTTTCTTTCTTTCCTTCTTTGTTTCTTTCTCTCTTTCTTTCATTCTCTCGATTTTCCTTCTTTCTTTCTTTCTTGGTTTCTTTCTTTCATTCTTTCCTTCTTTTTTTTAGTATCTTTGTTTCTTTATTTCTTTCTTTCTGCCTTTCTTTCATTATTTATTTCTTTCTTTCTTTCTTTCTCTCTTTCTTTCTTTCTCTCTCTTTCTTTCTTTCTCTCTCTTTCTTTCTTTTATTCTTTCTTTTTCATTTTTTCTACCTTTCTTTCTGCCTTTGTTTCTTTCCTGCTTTGTTTCTATCATACTTTCTTTCTTTCTCTCTCTCTCTTTCTCTTATTCTTTCATTCTTCCTTTCTTTCTCTCTTTCTCTCTTTCTTTCTCTCTTTATTTCTCTCTTTCTTTCTTTCTATCTTTCTTTCTTTGTTTCTTCCTTTATTTCTTTCTTTCCTGCTTTCTTTCTTTCCTTCTTTCTTTCCTTCTTTTCTTACCTTCTTCCTTTCTTTCCTTCCATCTTTCTTTCGTTCTTTCCATCTTTGTTTCTTTGTTTCTTCCTTTCGTTCTTTCCTTCTTTCTTTCTTTCGATCTTTTTTCTTTCCTTCTGTCTTTCCTTCCTTGCTTTCCTTCTTTCTTTCTTTCCTTCCTTCGTTCTTTCTTTCGTTCCTTCCTTCTTACATTCCTTGCTTTCTTTCTTTCTTTATTTAATTATTTCTTTCTTTTTTCTATCTTTGCTTCTTTCTTTCTTTGTTTCTTCTTTCTTTGTTTCTTTCATTTTTTCTTTCTTTCCTTCTGTATTTCTTTCTTTCTCTCTTTCTTTCTTTCATTCTTTCTTTCTTTTTCATTTTTTCTATTTTTCTTCCTTTCCTTCTTTCTTTCTTTCTTTCCTTCCTTTCTTACTTTCCTTCTTTCCTTCTTTCTCCCTCTCTTTTTCTTTCTTTCTTTCTTTCGTTCATTCCTTCTTTCCTTCTTTCTTTCCTTCCTTCCTTATTTTCTTTCCTTTCTTTCTTTCCTTCTTTTTTCTTTCTTTCTTTCCTTCTTTCTCTCTTTCCTTCTTTCTTTCTTTCTTTTTTCGTTCTTTCTTTCTTTTTTCTTTCTTTCTTTGTTTCAGTCTTTGTTTCCTTCTCTCTTTCTTTCGCCCCTTCTTTCTTTCTCTTTTCTTTCTTTTCATTCTTTCTTTCCTTCTTTCTTTCTTTCTTTCTTTATTTGTTTCTCTGTTTCTTTCTTTCTCTCTCTCACTCACTCTTTCTTTCTTTCATTCTTTCTTTCTATCTTCTATCTTTCTTTCTTTCTTTCGTTGTTTCTTTCTGTACTTCTTACTCTCTCTCTTTCGTTCTTTCATTGAAGCTTATCAAATTTGTTTCCTTCTTTCTTTGTTTCTTTGTTTGTTTGTTTCTTTCTTGGTTTCCTTCTTCCTCTCTTTCCTTCTTTCTTTCTCTCTCTTTCTTTCTTTCTGTTTTCTTTCTTTGTTTCTTTCTTTCTCTCTCTTTCTTTCTTTCTTTCTCTCACTCTTTCTCTCTATCTTTGTTTCTTTCTGTATTTCTTTTTTTCCTTTCTTCCTTACTTTTTTTTTCTTTCATTCTTTCCTTCTTCGCTCCTAACTCTTTTTGTTTCTTTGTTTGTTTCTTTTGTTCTCTCTTTCTTTCATTGTTTCTTGCTTTCTTTCATTCTCTCTTTCTTTCTCTCTCTCCTTCTTTCTTTCTTTTTTTCTTTCTTTCTTTCCTTCTTTCTTTCTTTCATTGTTTCTTTCTTTCTTTCTCTCTCTCTTTCTCTCCTTCTCTCTTTCTTTCTCTCTTTCATTCTTTATTTCTTTCTTTCTTTCTATCGTTCTTTCCTTCTTTCTTCCTTTTTCCTTTCTTTCTTTCCTTCTTTCTTTCGTTCTTTCCTTCCTTCTTTCTTTCTTTCCTTGCTTTCTTTCTTTCCTTCTTTCCTTCTTTCTTTTTTTCGTTCTTTTTTTCTGTATTTCTTTCTCTCTCCCATTCCTTCTTTCATTGAAGATTTTTATCTTTCTTTCCTTCTTTCTTTGTTTGTTTGTTTGTTTGTTTCTTTCTTTCTTTCTTTCTTGGTTTCTTTCTTTCTCTCTTTCTTTCTCTCTTTCTTTCTTTCTTTCTCTCTCTCTCTTTCTTTCTTTTTTCTTTCTTTCTTTGTTTCTTTCTTTCTGTCTTTCTTTCTTTCTTTCTTTCTTTCTTTATTTCTTTCTTTCTTTCTTTCTTTCTTTCTTTCTTTCTTTCTGTCTCTCTCTTTCTTTCTTTCTTTCTTTCTTTCTTTCTGTATTTCTTTCTTTCCTTCCTTTCATGCTTTCTTTCTTTTTCATTTTTCTATCCTTCTTTCTTTCCTTCTTTCTTACCTTCTTGCTTTCTTTCTTTCTTTCTTTTTATTTATTTATTTCTTTCTTTCGTTCCTTCTTTCTTTCTTGTCTTTATGTAGTTCTTTCTTTCTCTCTTTCTTTCTTTCTCTCTCTCTCTTTCTTTCTCTCTTTATTTCTTTCTTTCTCTCTCTCTTTCCTTCTTTCTTTCTTTCCTTCTTTCTTTCTTTCTTTCTTTCTTTCTTTCGTTCTCTCTCTTTCTTTCTTATTTCTATCTTTCTTTCTTTTTTATTTCTTTCCTTCATTCTTTGAAGCTTTTCTTCTTTCTTTCCTTCTTTCCTTCATTCCATCCTTCTTTACTTCTTTTTTTCATTTTTTCCTTCCTCCCTCTTTACTTTCTTTGTTTCTTTCTTTGTTTCTTTGTTTGTTTGTTTCTTTATTTTTTTCTTTCTTTCTTTCTTTCTTTCTTTCTTTCTTTCTGTCTCTCTTTCTTTCTCTCTTTCTGTCTTTCTTTCTCTCTTTCTTTCTTTCTTTCTTTCTTTCTATCTTTCTTACTTTCTTCCTTTCATTCTTTCTTTCTTTCGTTCTTTCTTTCTTTCCTTCCTTCTTTCCTTCCTTTCTTTCTTACCTTGCTTTCTTTCTTGCTTTCCTTCCTTCTTTCTTTCTTTCCTTCTATCTTTCTTTCCTTCTTTCTTTTTCTTTCTTTCTTTATTTCTTTCTTTCTTTCGTTCTTTCTTTGACGCTTTTCTTCTTTCTTTCCTTCTCTCCTTCATTCCATCCATCTTTACTTCTTTCTTTCATTCTTTCCTTCTTCCCTCCTTACTTTCATTGTTTCCTTGTTTGTTTGTTACTTTCTTTCTTTGTTTGTTCCTTTTTTTCATTCTTTCTTTCTTTCCTTCCTTCCTTTCTTTCCTTTCTTCTTTCTTTCTTTCGTCCTTTCCTACTTTCTTTCTTTCTTTCTTTCTTTCCTTGCTTTCTTTCTTTCTTTCCTTGCTTCTTTCTTTCTTTCTTTCTGTCTCTCTTTCTCTCTCTCTCTTACTTTCTTTCTTTACTTCTCTGTTTCTCTCTTTCTATATTTCTTTTTTTCTTTCTTTCTTTCATTTTGTCTTTCTTTCTTTCCTTCTGAATTTCTTTCCCTCTTTCTTTCTTTCTCTCTCTTTCTTTCTTTCATTCTTTCTTTCTTTTTCATTTTTTCTATCTTTCTTCCTTTCTTGCTTTCTTTCTTTGTTTCTTACTCTCTTTCTTACTTTCTTTCTCTCTTTCCTTCTTTCTTTCGTTCTTCCTTTCTTTCTTCCCTTCTTTCTTTGTTTTTTCTTTCCTTCCTTTGTTTCTTTCTTTCCTTCCTTCTTTCTTTCTATCTTTGTTTTTTTCTTTCTTTCCTTTCTTTCTTTCTTTCCTTCCTTCTTTCTTTCTTTCTTTCTTTCTTTCTGTATTTCTTTCTCTCTCTCTTTCTTTCTTTCTTTCTCTCTTTCTTTCAATCTCTCTGTTTTGCTTCTTTCTTCCTTTCTTTCCTGGTTTCTTTCTTTCATTCTTTCCTTCTTTTTCTTCTTTAGTATCTTTGTTTCTATCTTTCTCTCTTTCTTTCTGTCTTTCTCTCTCTTTATTTGTTTCATTCTTTCTTTCTTTTTCATTTTTTCTATCTTTCTTTGTTTCTTTGTTTCTTTCTTTCTTTCTTTCATACTTTCTTTCTTTCTTTCTTTATTTCTCTCTCTCTTTCTTTATTTCTCTCTTTCTTTCCTTCTTTCTTTCTTTCGTTCTTTCTTTCTTTCCTTCTTTCCTTCGTTTCTTTCTTTCCTTCTTTCTTGCTTTCCTTCCTTCTTTCTTTCGTTCCTCCTTTCTTTCCTTCCTTCTTTCTTTCTTTCATTCTTTCTTCCTTTCTTTCTTTCTTTCTTTCTCTCTCTCTTTCTTTCTCCCTCTCTCTTTCTTTCTTTCTCTCTATCGTTCTTTCTTTCTTTCATTCTTTCTTTTTTTTTCTTTCTTTCCTTCTTTCTCTCTTTCTCTCTTTCTTTCTATCTTTCTTTCCTTGCTTTCTTTCTTTCTTTCCTTCTTTGTTTCTTTCTCTCTTTCTTTCATTCTCTCGATTTTCCTTCTTTCTTTCTTTCTTGGTTTCTTTCTTTCATTCTTTCCTTCTTTTTTTTAGTATCTTTGTTTCTTTATTTCTTTCTTTCTGCCTTTCTTTCATTATGTCTTTCTTTCTTTCTTTCTTTCTCTCTCTTTCTTTCTTTCTCTCTCTTTCTTTCTGTTATTCTTTCGTTTTCATTTTTTCTACCTTTCTTTCTGCCTTTGTTTCTTTCCTGCTTTGTTTCTATCATACTTTCTTTCTTTCTCTCTCTCTTTCTCTTATTCTTTCTTTCTTCCTTTCTTTCTCTCTTTCTCTCTTTCTTTCTCTCTTTATTTCTCTCTTTCTTTCTTTCTATCTTTCTTTCTTTGTTTCTTCCTTTATTTCTTTCTTTCCTGCTTTCTTTCTTTCCTTCTTTCTTTCCTTCTTTTCTTACCTTCTTCCTTTCTTTCCTTCCATCTTTCTTTCGTTCTTTCCATCTTTGTTTCTTTGTTTCTTCCTTTCTTTCTTTCCTTCTTTCTTTCGATCTTTTTTCTTTCCTTCTGTCTTTCCTTCCTTGCTTTCCTTCTTTCTTTCTTTCCTTCCTTCGTTCTTTCTTTCGTTCTTTCCTTCTTACATTCCTTGCTTTCTTTCTTTCTTTATTTAATTATTTCTTTCTTTTTTCTATCTTTGCTTCTGTATTTCTTTCTTTCTCTCTTTCTTTCTTTCATTCTTTCTTTCTTTTTCATTTTTTCTATTTTTCTTCCTTTCCTTCTTTCTTTCTTTCCTTCCTTTCTTACTTTCCTTCTTCCTTCTTTCTCCCTCTCTTTTTCTTTCTTTCTTTCTTTCGTTCATTCCTTCTTTCCTTCTTTCTTTCCTTCCTTCCTTATTTTCTTTCCTTTCTTTCTTTCCTTCTTTTTTCTTTCTTTCTTTCCTTCTTTCTCTCTTTCCTTCTTTCTTTCTTTCTTTTTTCGTTCTTTCTTTCTTTTTTCTTTCTTTCTTTGTTTCAGTCTTTGTTTCCTTCTCTCTTTCTTTCGCCCCTTCTTTCTTTCTCTTTTCTTTCTTTTCATTCTTTCTTTCCTTCTTTCTTTCTTTATATATTTGTTTCTCTGTTTCTTTCTTTCTCTCTCTCAACTCACTCTTTCTTTCTTTCATTCTTTCTTTCTATCTTCTATCTTTCTTTCTTTCTTTCGTTGTTTCTTTCTGTATTTCTTACTCTCTCTCTTTCGTTCTTTCATTGAAGCTTATCATATTTCTTTCCTTCTTTCTTTGTTTCTTTGTTTGTTTCTTTCTTGGTTTCCTTCTTCCTCTCTTTCCTTCCTTCTTTCTCTCTCTTTCTTTCTTTCTGTTTTCTTTCTTTCTTTCATTGTTTCTTTCTTTCTTTCTCTCTCTCTTTCTCTCCTTCTCTCTTTCTTTCTCTCTTTCATTCTTTATTTCTTTCTTTCTATCGTTCTTTCCTTCTTTCTTCCTTTTTCCTTTCTTTCTTTCCTTCTTTCTTTCGTTCTTTCCTTCCTTCTTTCTTTCTTTCCTTGCTTTCTTTCTTTCCTTCTTTCCTTCTTTCTTTTTTTCGTTCTTTTTTTCTGTATTTCTTTCTCTCTCCCATTCCTTCTTTCATTGAAGATTTTTATCTTTCTTTCCTTCTTTGTTTGTTTGTTTGTTTGTTTGTTTGTTTGTTTGTTTCTTTCTTTCTTGGTTTCTTTCTTTCTCTCGTTCTTTCTCTCTTTCTTTCTTTCTTTCTCTCTCTCTCTTTCTTTCTTTTTTCTTTCTTTCTTTGTTTCTTTCTTTCTATCTTTCTTTCTTTCTTTCTTTCTTTCTTTCTTTCTTTCTTTCTTTATATCTTTCTTTCTTTCTTTCTTTCTTTCTTTCTGTCTCTCTCTTTCTTTCTTTCTTTCTTTCTTTCTGTATTTCTTTCTTTCCTTCCTTTCATGCTTTCTTTCTTTTTCATTTTTCTATCCTTCTTTCTTTCCTTCTTTCTTACCTTCTTGCTTTCTTTCTTTCTTTCTTTTTATTTATTTATTTCTTTCTTTCGTTCCTTCTTTCTTTCTTCTCTTTATGTAGTTCTTTCTTTCTCTCTTTCTTTCTTTCTCTCTCTCTCATTCTTTCTCTCTTTATTTCTTCCTTTCTCTCTCTCTTTCCTTCTTTCTTTCTTTCCTTCTTTCTTTCTTTCTTTCTTTCGTTCTCTCTCTTTCTTTCTTATTTCTATCTTTCTTTCTTTTTTATTTCTTTCCTTCATTCTTTGAAGCTTTTCTTCTTTCTTTCCTTATTTCCTTCATTCCCTCCTTCTTTACTTCTTTTTTTCATTTTTTCCTTCCTCCCTCTTTACTTTCTTTGTTTCTTTCTTTGTTTCTTTGTTTGTTTGTTTCTTTCTTTCTTTTTTTCTTTCTTTCTTTCTTTCTTTCTTTCTTTCTTTCTTTCTTTCTTTCTGTCTCTCTTTCTTTCTCTCTTTCTGTCTTTCTTTCTCTCTTTCTTTCTTTCTTTCTTTCTATCTTTCTTTCTTTCTTCCTTTCATTCTTTCTTTCTTTCGTTCTTTCTTTCTTTCCTTCCTTCCTTCTTTCCTTCCTTTCTTTCTTTCCTTGCTTTCTTTCTTGCTTTCCTTCCTTCTTTCTTTCTTTCCTTCTATCTTTCTTTCCTTCTTTCTTTCTTTTTCTTTTTTTCTTTATTTCTTTCTTTCGTTCTTTCTTTGACGCTTTTCTTCTTTCTTTCCTTCTCTCCTTCATTCCATCCATCTTTACTTCTTTCTTTCATTCTTTCCTTCTTCCCTCCTTACTTTCAAATGCTTCCTTGTTTGTTTCTTTCTTTGTTTGTTCTTTTTTTTCATCCTTTCTTTCTTTCTTTTCTTCCTTTCTTTCCATTCTTCTTTCTTTCTTTCTTTCCTTGCTTTCTTTCTTTCTTTCCTTGCTTCTTTCTTTCTTTCTTTCTTTCTTTCTTTCTTTCTTTCTTTCTGTCTCTCTTTCTTTCTCTCTCTTTCTTTCTTTCTTTACTTCTCTGTTTCTTTCTTTCTATATTTCTTTTTTTCTTTCTTTCTTTCATTTTGTCTTTCTTTCTTTCCTTCTGAATTTCTTTCCCTCTTTCTTTCTTTCTCTCTCTTTCTTTCATTCTTTCTTTCTTTTTCATTTTTTCTATCTTTCTTCCTTTCTTGCTTTCTTTCTTTGTTTCTTTGTTTCTTACTCTCTTTCTTACTTTATTTCTTTCTTTCCTTCTTTCTTTCTTTCTTTCTTTCTTTGTTTCTTACTTTCTTTCTCTCTCTCTCTTTCTTTCTTTCTCTCTAACTTTCTTTCTATCTCTCTCGTTCTTTCTCTCTTTTTCTTTCTTTCCTTCTTTCATTCTTTCTTTCTTTCTCTCTTTCTTACTTTCTTTCTGTCTTTCTTTCTTTCTTTCCTTGCGTTCTTTCCTTCTTTGTTTCTTTCTTCCTTTCTTTCTTTCCATCTTTCTTTCCTTTCTTTCCTTCTTTCTTTCTTTCTTTCCTCCTTTCTTTCTTTTTCTTTCTTTATTTCTTTCTTTCCTTCCTTCTTTCTTTCTTTGACGCTTTTGTTCTTTCTTTCCTTCTTTCCTATATTCCATCCTTCTTAACTTCTTTCTTTCATTCTTTCCTTCTTCCCTCCTTACTTTCTTTGTTTCTTTGTTTGTTTACTTGTTTCTTTTTTCCTTTCTTTCTTTCCTTCCTTTCTCTCTTTCTCTCTTTCTTTCTATCTTTCTTTCCTTGCTTTCTTTCTTTCTTTCCTTCTTTGTTTCTTTCTCTCTTTCTTTCATTCTCTCTGTTTTCCTTCTTTCTTCCTTTCTTTTATTCTTGGTTTCTTTCTTTCATTATTTCCTTCTTTTTATTAGTATCTTTGTTTCTTTATTTCTTTCTTTCTGTCTTTCTTTAATTATTTCTTTGTTTCTTTCTTTCTTTCTTTCTTTCTTTCTTTCTTTCTGTATTTCTTTCTTTCTCTCTTTCTTTCTTTCTCTCTCTTTCTTTCTTTCAATCTTTCTTTCTTTTTCATTTTTTCTACCTTTCTTTCTGCCTTTGTTTCTTTCCTGCTTTGTTTCTATCATACTTTCTTTCTTTCTCTCTCTCTCTTTCTCTTATTCTTTCTTTCTTTCTTCCTTCCTTTCTCTCGTTCTCTCTTTCTTTCTCTCTTTCTTTCTATCTTTCTTTCTTTTTTCTTCCTTTATTTCTTTCTTTCCTGCTTTCTTTCTTTCCTTCTTTCTTTCCTTCTTTTCTTACCTTCTTCCTTTCTTTCCTTCCATATTTCTTTCTTTCGTTCTTTCCATCTTTGTTTCTTTGTTTCTTCCTTTCTTTCTTTCCTTCTTTCTTTCTTTCCTTCCTTCGTTCTTTCTTTCGTTCTTTCCTTCTTACTTTCCTTGCTTTCCTTCTTTCTTTCCTTCCTTCTTTCTTTCTCTCTCTCTTTCTCTCTTTCTTTCTCTCTTTCTTTCTTTCTATCTTTCTTTCTTTTTTCTTCCTTTATTTCTTTCTTTCCTGCTTTCTTTCTTTCCTTCTTTCTTTCCTTCTTTTCTTACCTTCTTCCTTTCTTTCCTTCCATATTTCTTTCTTTCCTTCTTTCTTTCTTTCCTTCCTTCGTTCTTTCTTTCGTTCTTTCCTTCTTACTTTCCTTGCTTTCTTTCTTTCTTTCCTTCCTTCTTTCTTTCTCTCTCTCTTTCTTTCTTTAATTATTTCATTCCTTTTTCTATCTTTCCTTCTTTCTTTCTTTCTTTGTTTCTTCTTTCTTTGTTTCTTTCATTTTTTCTTTCTTTCCTTCCGTATTTCTTTCTCCCTCTCTTTTTCTTTCTTTCTTTCGTTCATTCCTTCTTTCCTTCTTTCTTTCCTTCCTTCCTTATTTTCTTTCCTTTCTTTCTTACCTTCTTTTTTCTTTCTTTCTTTCCTTCTTTCTCTCTTTCCTTCTTTCTTTCTTTCTTTCCTTTTTTCGTTCTTTCTTTCTTTCTTTTTTCTTTCTTTCTTTGTTTTAGTCTTTCTTTCCTTCTCTCTTTCTTTCCCCCCTTCTTTCTTTCTTTCTCTTTTCTTTCTTTTCATTCTTTCTTTCCTTCTTTCTTTCTTTATTTGTTTCTCTGTTTCTTTCTTTCTCTCTCTCACTCACTCTTTCTTTCTTTCATTCTTTCTTTCTATCTTCTATCTTTCTTTCTTTCTTTCGTTGTTTCTTTCTGTATTTCTTACTCTCTCTCTTTCGTTCTTTCATTGAAGCTTATCATATTTCTTTCCTTCTTTCTTTGTTTCTTTGTTTGTTTGTTTCTTTCTTGGTTTCCTTCTTCCTCTCTTTCCTTCTTTCTTTCTCTCTCTTTCTTTCTTTCTGTTTTCTTTCTTTCTTTCTTTGTTTCTTTCTTTCTCTCTCTCTCTACCTTTCTTTCTTTCTCTCACTCTTTCTCTCTATCTTTGTTTCTTTCTGTATTTCTTTCTTTCCTTCCTTACTTCTTTCTTTCTTTCATTCTTTCCTTCTTCGCTCCTAACTCTTTTTGTTTCTTTGTTTGTTTCTTTTGTTCTCTCTTTCTTTCATTCTTTCTTGCTTTCTTTCTTTCTCTCTTTTTTCTCTCTCTCCTTCTTTCTTTTTTTCTTTCTTTCTGTCCTTCTTTCTTTCATTGTTTCTTTCTTTCTTTCTCTCTCTCTTTCTCTCTTTCTATCTTTCTTTCTCTCTTTCATTCTTTATTTCTTTCTTTCTATCGTTCTTTCTTTCTTTCTTCCTTTTTGCTTTCTTTCTTTCCTTCTTTCTTTCGTTCTTTCCTTCCTTCATTCTTTCTTACCTTGCTTTCTTTCTTTCTTTCCTTCTTTGTTTTTTTCGTTCTTTTTTTCTGTATTTCTTTCTTTCTTTCTTGGTTACTTTCTTTCTCTCTTTCTTTCTTTCTCTCTCTCTCTCTTTCTTTCTTTTTTCTTTCTTTCTTTGTTTCTTTCTTTCTATCTCTCTTTCTTTCCTTCTTTCTTTCTTTGTGTGTCTCTCTCTCTTTCTTTCTTTCTTTCTTTCTTTCAGTATTTCTTTCTTTCCTTCCTTTCATGCTTTCTTTCTTTTTCATTTTTTCTATGCTTCTTTCTTTCCTTCTTTCTTACCTTCTTGCTTTCTTTCTTTCTTTTTATTTATTTATTTCTTTCTTTCGTTCCTTCTTTCTTTCTTTCTTTATGTATTTCTTTCTTTCTCTCTTTCTTTCTTTCTTTCTCTCTCTCTTTCCTTCTTTCTTTCTGTCTTTCGTTCTCTCTCTTTCTTTCTTTCTTTCTTATTTCTATCTTTCTTTCTTTTTTATTTCTTTCCTTCATTCTTTGAAGCTTTTCTTCTTTCTTTCCTTCTTTCCATCATTCCATCCTTCTTTACTTCTTTCTTTCATTTTTTCCTTCCTCCCTCTTTACTTTCTTTGTTTCTTTGTTTGTTTGTTTGTTTCTTTCTTTCTTTCTTTCTTTCTTTCTTTCTTTCTTTCTTTCTTTCTTCCTTTCTTTCTTTCTTTCTTTCTTTCTTTCTTTCTGTCTCTCTTTCTTTCCTTCTTTCTGTCTTTCTTTCTCTCTTTCTTTCTTTCTGTCTTTCTTTCTTTCTTTCTTTCTTTCTATCTTTCTTGCTTTCTTCCTTTCATTCTTTCTTTCCTTCGTTCTTTCTTTCTTTCCTTCCTTCTTTCCTTCCTTTCTTTCTTTCCTTGCTTTCTTTCCTTCTTTCCTTCCTTCTTTCTTTCTTTCCTTCTATCTTTCTTTCCTTCTTTCTTTCTTTTTCTTTCTTTCTTTATTTCTTTCTTTCTTTCGTTCTTTCTTTGACGCTTTTCTTCTTTCTTTCCTTCTCTCCTTCATTCCATCCATCTTTACTTCTTTCTTTCATTCTTTCCTTCTTCCCTCCTTACTTTCATTGCTTCCTTGTTGGTTTGTTTGTTTCTTTCTTTGTTTGTTCCTTTTTTCATTCTTTCTTTCTTTCTTTCCTTCCTTTCTTTCCTTTCTTCTTTCTTTCCTTCGTCCTTTCCTCCTTTCTTTCTTTCTTTCTTTCTTTCTTTCCTTGCTTTCTTTCTTTCTTTCCTTGCTTCTTTCTTTCTTTCTTTCATTGTTTCTTTCTTTCTTTCTCTCTCTCTTTCTCTCTTTCTTTCTCTCTTTCATTCTTTCTTTCTTTCTTTCTTTCTCTCTCTTTCTTTCTTTCTTTCTTTAATTATTTCTTTCTTTTTTCTAACTTTGCTTGTTTCTTTCTTTGTTTCTTCTTTCTTTGTTGCTTTCATTTTTACTTTCTTTCCTTCTGTATTTCTTTCTTTCTCTCTTTCTTTCTCTCTTTCTTTCATTCTTTCTTTCTTTTTCATTTTTTCTATTTTTCTTCCTTTCCTTCTTTCTTTCGTTCTTTCCTTCCTTTCTTTCTTATTTTCTTTCTTTCCTTCTTTCTCCCTCTCTTTTTCTTTCTTTCTTTCATTCGTTCATTCCTTCCTTCTTTCTTTCCTTCCTTCCTTATTTTCTTTCCTTTCTTTCTTTCCTTCTTTTTTCTTTCTTTCTTTCCTTCTTTCTCTCTTTCCTTTCTTTCTTTCTTTAGTTCTTTCTTTTTCTTTCTTTCTTTCCTTCCTTCTTTCTTTCCTTCTTTGTTTCTTTCCTTCTTTCTTTCTTTCTTTCCTTTTTTCGTTCTTTCTTTCTTTTTTCTTTCTTTCTTTGTTTCAATCTTTCTTTCCTTCTCTCTTTCTTTCCCCCCTTCTCTCTTTCTTTCTTTTTTCGTTTCTGTCTTTCTCTTTTCTTTCTTTTCATTCTTTCTTTCCTTCTTTCTTTCTTTCTTTCTTTATTTGTTTTTCTGTTTCTTTCTTTCTCTCTCTCACTCACTCTTTCTTTCTTTCATTCTTTCTTTCTATCTTCTATCTTTCTTTCTTTCTTTCGTTGTTTCTTTCTGTATTTCTTACTCTCTCTCTTTCGTTCTTTCATTGAAGCTTATCATATTTCTTTCCTTCTTTCATTGCTTCTTTGTTTGTTTGTTTCTTTCTTGGTTTCCTTCTTTCTCTCTTTCCTTCTTTCTTTCTCTCTCTTTCTTTCTGTTTTCTTTCTTTCTTTCTTTGTTTCTTTCTTTCTCTCTCTCTCTCTTTCTTTCTTTCTTTCTCTCACTCTTTCTCTCTATCTTTGTTTCTTTCTGTATTTCTTTCTTTCCTTCCTTCCTTACTTCTTTCTTTCTTTCATTCTTTCCTTCTTCGCTCCTAACTCTTTTTGTTTCTTTGTTTGTTTCTTTTGTTCTCTCTCTCTTTTATTTTTCTTGCTTTCTTTCTTTCTCTCTTTCTTTCTCTCTCTCCTTCTTTCTTTCTTTTTTTCTTTCTTTCTTTCCTTCTTTCTTTCTTTCTTTCTTTCATTGTTTCTTTCTTTCTTTCTCTCTCTTTCTCTCTTTCTTTCTCTCTTTCATTCCTTCTTTCCTTCATTCTTTCTTTCTTTCTTTCTTTCTCTCTCTCTTTCTTTCTTTCTTTCTTTTTTCTATCTTTGCTTCTTTTTTTCTTTGTTTCTTCTTTCTTTGTTTCTTTCATTTTTTCTTTCTTTGCTTCTGTATTTCTTTCTTTCTCTCTTTCTTTCTTTCTCTCTTTCTTTCTTTCATTCTTTCTGTCTTTTTCATTTTTTCTATTTTTCTTCCTTTCCTTCTTTCTTTCTTTCTTTCCTTCCTTTCTTACTTTCTTTCTTTCCTTCTTTCTCCCTCTCTTTTTCTTTCTTTCTTTCATTCGTTCATTCCTTCTTTCCTTCTTTCTTTCCTTCCTTCCTTATTTTCTTTCCTTTCTTTCTTTTCTTCTTTTTTCTTTCTTTCTTTCCTTCTTTCTCTCTTTCCTTTCTTTCTTTCTTTAGTTCTTTCTTTTTCTTTCTTTCTTTCCTTCCTTCTTTCTTTCTTTCCTTCTTTGTTTCTTTCCTTCTTTCTTTCTTTCCTTTTTTCGTTCTTTCTTTCTTTCTTTTTTCTTTCTTTCTTTGTTTCAATCTTTCTTTCCTTCTCTCTTTCTTTCCCCCTTCTTTCTTTCTTTCTTTTTTCTTTCTTTCTTTGTTTCTGTCTTTCTCTTTTCTTTCTTTTCATTCTTTCTTTCCTTCTTTCTTTCTTTCTTTACTTGTTTCTCTGTTTCTTTCTTTCTCTCTCTCTCTCACTCACTCTTTCTTTCTTTCATTCTTTCTTTCTATCTTCTATCTTTCTTACTTTCGTTGTTTCTTTCTGTATTTCTTACTCTCTCTCTTTCGTTCTTTCATTGAAGCTTATCATATTTCTTTCCTTCTTTCTTTGTTTCTTTGTTTGTTTGTTTCTTGCTTGGTTTCCTTCTTTCTCTCTTTCCTTCTTTCTCTCTCTTTCTTTCTTTCTGTTTTCTTTCTTTCTTTCTTTGTTTCTTTCTTTCTCTCTCTCTCTCTCTTTCTTTCTTTCTTTCTCTCACTCTTTCTCTCTATCTTTGTTTCTTTCTGTATTTCTTTCTTTCCTTCCTTGCTTACTTCTTTCTTTCTTTCATTCTTTCCTTCTTCGCTCCTAACTCTTTTTGTTTCTTTGTTTGTTTCTTTTGTTCTCTCTTTCTTTCATTCTTTCTTGCTTTCTTTCTTTCTCTCTTTCTTTCTCTCTCTCCTTCTTTCTTTCTTTTTTTCTTTCTTTCTGTCCTTCTTTCTTTCATTGTTTCTTTCTTTCTTTCTCTCTCTCTTTCTCTCTTTCTATTTTCTTTCTCTCTTTCATTCTTTATTTCTTTCTTTCTATCGTTCTTTCTTTCTCTCTTCCTTTTTCCTTTCTTTCTTTCCTTATATCTTTCGTTCTTTCCTTCCTTCTTTCTTTCTTTCCTTGCTTTCTTTCTTTCTTTCCTTCTTTGTTTTTTTCGTTCTTTTTTTCTGTATTTCTTTCTCTCTCGCATTCCTTCTTTCATTGAAGATTTTTATCTTTCTTTCCTTCTTTCTTTGTTTGTTTGTTTGTTTCTTTCTTTCTTTCTTTGTTTCTTTCTTTCTTTCTCTCTTTCTTTCTTTCTCTCTCTCTTTCTTTCTTTTTTCTTTCTTTCTTTGTTTCTTTCTTTCTATCTCTCTTTCTTTCCTTCTTTCTTTCTTTCCTTCTCTCTCTCTCTCTTTCTTTCTTTCTTTCTTTCCTTCATTCTTTCTTTAGTTTTCTTTTTTTGTATCTTTGTTTCTTTATTTCCTTCTTTCTATCTTTCTTTCTTTCATTTTTTCTTTCTTTCTCTCTTTCTCTCTTTCTTTCTCTTTCTTTCTTTCGTTCTTTCAGTCTTTCTTTCTTTCTTTCTTTCTTTCTATCTTTCTTTCTTTCTTTCGTTCTTTCTATCGTTCTTTCTTTTTTCCATCTTTCTTTCCTCCCTTTCTTTCGTTCCTTCTTTCGTTCTTACCTTCCTTTCTTTCTTTCTTTGTTTCGTTCTTCCTTTCTTTTTTATTTCTCTCTTTCTCTTTCTTTCTTTCTTTCTTTCTTTCTTTCTTTTTTTTCCTTCTCTCTTTCCTTCTTTCTTTCTTTCTTTTTTTCTTTCGTTCTTACTTTTCTTCTTTCTTTCCTTCTTTCTTTGTTTCTTCCTTTCCTTTCTTTCTTTCTTTCTTTCTTTCATTCTTTCTTTCTTTTTCATTTTTTCTATCTTTCTCTCTTTCTTTTTTTCTTTCTTTGTTTTCTTCTTTGTTTCTTTCCTTCTTTCTTTCTTTCTGTATTTCTTTCTCTCTTTCTGTCTTTCTTTCTCTCTTTCTTTCTTTCTTTCTCCCTTTCTTTCCTTCTTTCCCTCTTTCTTTCTTTCTCCCTTTCTTTCTTTCTCTCTTTCTTTCGTTCTATCTTTCTTTCCTTCGTTCTTTCCTTCCTTTCCTTCTTTCTTTACTTCCTTCTTTCTTTCGTCCTTTCCTTCTTTCTTTCTTTCTTTCTTTCTTTCCTTGCTTTCTTTCTGTCTTTCCTTCCTTCTTTCTTTCATTCTTTCTTTCTTTCTCTCTCTCTCTTTCTTTCTTTCTCTCTAACTTTTCTTTCTATCTCTCTCTTTCTTTCTCTCTTTTTCTTTCTTTCCTTCTTTCATTCTTTCTTTCTTTCTCTCTTTCTTACTTTCTTTCTGTCTTTCTTTCTTTCTTTCCTTGCGTTCTTTCCTTCTTTGTTTCTTTCTTCCTTTCTTTCTTTCCATCTTTCTTTCCTTTCTTTCTTTCCTTCTTTCTTTCTTTCTTTCCTCCTTTCTTTCTTTTTCTTTCTTTATTTCTTTCTTTCCTTCCTTCTTTCTTTGACGCTTTTGTTCTTTCTTTCCTTCTTTCCTATATTCCATCCTTCTTTACTTCTTTCTTTCATTCTTTCCTTCTTCCCTCCTTACTTTCTTTGTTTTTTTGTTTGTTTACTTGTTTCTTTTTTCCTTTCTTTCTTTCCTTCCTTTCTCTCTTTCTCTCTTTCTTTCTATCTTTCTTTCCTTGCTTTCTTTCTTTCTTTCCTTCTTTGTTTCTTTCTCTCTTTCTTTCATTCTCTCTGTTTTCCTTCTTTCTTCCTTTCTTTCTTTCTTGGTTTCTTTCTTTCATTCTTTCCTTCTTTTTATGAGTATCTTTGTTTCTTTATTTCTTTCTTTCTGTCTTTCTTTAATTATTTCTTTCTTTCTTTCTTTCTTTCTTTCTTTCTGTATTTCTTTCTTTTTCTCTTTCTTTCTTTCTCTCTCTTTCTTACTTTCATTGTTTCTTTCTTTTTCATTTTTTCTACCTTTCTGTCTGACTTTGTTTCTTTCCTGCTTTGTTTCTATCATACTTTCTTTCTTTCTCTCTCTCTTTCTCTTATTCTTTCTTTCTTTCATCCTTTCTTTCTCTCTTTCTCTCTTTCTTTCTCTCTTTCTTTCTCTCTTTCTTTCTATCTTTCTTTCTTTGTTTCTTCCTTTATTTCTTACTTTCCTGCTTTCTTTCTTTCCTTCTTTCTTTCCTTCTTTTCTTACCTTCTTCCTTTCTTTCCTTCCATCTTTCTTTCTTTCGTTCTTTCCATCTTTGTTTCTTTGTTTCTTCCTTTCTTTCTTTCCTTCTTTCTTTCGATCTTTTTTCTTTCCTTCTGTCTTTCCTTCCTTGCTTTCCTTCTTTCTTTCTTTCCTTCCTTCGTTCTTTCTTTCGTTCTTTCCTTCTTACTTTCCTTGCTTTCTTTCTTTCTTTCCTTCCTTCTTTCTTTCTTTCTTTCTTTCTTTCTTTCTCTCTCTTTCTTTCTTTCTTTAATTATTTCTTTGTTTTTTCTATCTTTGCATCTTTCTTTCTTTCTTTCTTTCTTTCTTTCTTTCTTTCTTTCATTGTTTCTTTCTTTCTTTCTCTCTCTCTTTCTCTCTTTCTTTCTCTCTTTCATTCTTTCTTTCTTTCTTTCTCTCTCTCTTTCTTTCTTTCTTTTCTTTAATTATTTCTTTCTTTTTTCTAACTTTGCTTCTTTCTTTCTTTGTTTCTTTCATTTTTACTTTCTTTCCTTCTGTACTTCTTTCTTTCTCTCTTTCTTTCTTTCTCTCTTTCTTTCTTTCATTCTTTCTTTCTTTTTCATTTTTTCTATTTTTCTTCCTTTCCTTCTTTCTTTCTTTCTTTCCTTCCTTTCTTTCTTACTTTCTTTCTTTCCTTCTTTCTCCCTCTCTTTTTCTTTCTTTCTTTCATTCGTTCATTCCTTCCTGCTTTCTTTCCTTCCTTCCTTATTTTCTTTCCTTTCTTTCTTTCCTTCTTTTTTCTTTGTTTCTTTCCTTCTTTCTCTCTTTCCTTTCTTTCTTTCTTTAGTTCTTTCTTTTTCTTTCTTTCTTTCCTTCCTTCTTTCTTTCTTTCCTTCTTTGTTTCTTTCCTTCTTTCTTTCTTTCTTTCTTTCTTTCCTTTTTTCGTTCTTTCTTTCTTTTTTCTTTCTTTCTTTGTTTCAATCTTTCTTTCCTTCTCTCTTTCTTTCCCCCCTTCTCTCTTTCTTTCTTTTTTCTTTCTTTCTTTGTTTCTGTCTTTCTCTTTTCTTTCTTTTCATTCTTTCTTTCCTTCTTTCTTTCTTTCTTTCTTTCTTTATTTGTTTCTCTGTTTCTTTCGTTCTCTCTCTCTCACTCACTCTTTCTTTCATTCTTTCTTTCTATCTTCTATCTTTCTTTCTTTCGTTGTTTCTTTCTATATTTCTTACTCTCTCTCTTTCGTTCTTTCATTGAAGCTTATCATATTTCTTTCCTTCTTTCTTTGTTTCTTTGTTTGTTTGTTTCTTTCCTGGTTTCCTTCGTTCTCTCTTTCCTCCTTTCTTTCTCTCTCTTTCTTTCTTTCTGTTTTCTTTCTTTCTTTCTTTGTTTCTTTCTTTCTCTCTCTCTCTTTCTTTCTTTCTTTCTCTCACTCTTTCTCTCTATCTTTGTTTCTTTCTGTATTTCTTTCTTTCCTTCCTTCCTTACTTCTTTCTTTCTTTCATTCTTTCCTTCTTCGCTCCTAACTCTTTTTGTTTCTTTGTTTGTTTCTTTTGTTCTCTCTCTCCTTCTTTCTTTCTTTTTTTCTTTCTTTCTTTCCTTCTTTCTTTCTTTCTTTCATTGTTTCTTTCTTTCTTTCTCTCTCTCTTTCTCTCTTTCTTTCTCTCTTTCATTCTTTCTTTCTTTCTTTCTCTCTCTTTCTTTCTTTCTTTCTTTCTTTCTTTCTTTTTTCTATCTTTGCTTCTTTCTTTCTTTGTTTCTTCTTTTTTTGTTTCTTTCATTTTTTCTTTCTTTGCTTCGGTATTTCTTTCTTTCTCTCTTTCTTTCTTTCTCTCTTTCTTTCTTTCATTCTTTCTTTCTTTCTCATTTTTTCTATTTTTCTTCCTTTCCTTCTTTCTTTCTTTCCTTCCTTTCTTACTTTCTTTCTTTCCTTCTTTCTCCCTCTCTTTTTCTTTCTTTCTTTCATTCGTTCATTCCTTCTTTCCTTCTTTCTTCCCTTCCTTCCTTATTTTCTTTGCTTTCTTTCTTTCCTTCTTTTTTCTTTCTTTCTTTCCTTCTTTCTCTCTTTCCTTTCTTTCTTTCTTTAGTTCTTTCTTTTTCTTTCTTTCTTTCCTTCCTTCTTTCTTTCTTTCCTTCTTTGTTTCTTTCCTTCTTTCTTTCTTTCTTTCCTTTTTTCGTTCTTTCTTTCTTTCTTTTTTCTTTCTTTCTTTGTTTCAATCTTTCTTTCCTTCTCTCTTTCTTTCCCCCCTTCTTTCTTTCTTTCTTTTTTCTTTCTTTCTTTGTTTCTGTCTTTCTCTTTTCTTTCTTATCATTCTTTCTTTCCTTCTTTCTTTCTTTCTTTATTTGTTTCTCTGTTTCTTTGTTTCTCTCTCTCTCACTCACTCTTTCTTTCTTTCATTCTTTCTTTCTATCTTCTATCTTTCTTTCTTTCTTTCGTTGTTTCTTTCTGTATTTCTTACTCTCTCTCTTTCGTTCTTTCATTGAAGCTTATCATATTTCTTTCCTTCTTTCTTTGTTTCTTTGTTTGTTTCTTGCTCGGTTTCCTTCGTTCTCTCTTTCCTTCTTTCTTTCTCTCTCTTTCTTTCTTTCTGTTTTCTTTCTTTCTTTCTTTGTTTCTTTCTTTCTCTCTCTCTCTCTTTCTTTCTTTCTTTCTTTCTCTCACTCTTTCTCTCTATCTTTGTTTCTTTCTGTATTTCTTTCTTTCCTTCCTTACTTCTTTCTTTCTTTCATTCTTTCCTTCTTCGCTCCTAACTCTTTTTGTTTCTTTGTTTGTTTCTTTTGTTCTCTCTTTCTTTCATTCCTTCTTGCTTTCTTTCTTTCTCTCTTTCTTTCTTTTTTTCTTTCTTTCTTTCCTTCTTTCTTTCTTTCATTGTTTCTTTCTTTCTTTCTCTCTCTCTTTCTCTCTTTCTCTCTTTCTTTCTCTCTTTCATCCTTTCTTTCTTTCTTTCTTTCTATCGTTCTTTCTTTCTTTCTTTCTTCCTTTTTCCTTTCTTTCTTTCCTTCTTTCTTTCGTTCTTTCCTTCCTTCTTTCTTTCTTCCCTTGCTTTCTTTCTTTCCTTCTTTCTTTTTTTCGTTCTTTCTTTCTGTATTTCTTTCTCTCTCCCATTCCTTCTTTCATTGAAGATTTTAATCTTTCTTTCCTTCTTTCTTTGTTTCTTTGTTTGTTTGTTTCTTGCTTTCTTATTTTGTTTCTTTCTCTCTTTCTTTCTCTCTCTCTTTCTTTCTTTCTTTTTTCTTTCTTTCTTTGTTTCTTTCTTTCTTTCTATCTCTCTCTCCTTCTTTCTTTCTTTCTTTCTGTCTCTCTCTCTTTCTTTCTTTCTTTCTTTCTTTGTTCCTGTATTTCTTTCTTTCCTTCCTTTCATGCTTTCTTTCTTTTTCATTTTTTCTATCCTTCTTTCTTTCCTTCTTTCTTACCTTCTTCCTTTCTTTCTTTCCTTCTTTCTTTTTCTTTCTTTATTTCTTTCTTTCGTTCCTTCTTTCTTTCTTTCTTTATGTATTTCTTTCTCTCTTTCTTTCTTTCTTTCTCTCTCTTTCTTTCTTTCTCTCTTTATTTCTTTCTTTCTCTCTCTCTTTCCTTCTTTCGTTCTTTCCTTGAAGCTTATCATATTTCTTTCCTTCTTTCTTTGTTTCTTTGTTTGTTTGTTTCTTTCCTGGTTTCCTTCGTTCTCTCTTTCCTCCTTTCTTTCTCTCTCTTTCTTTCTTTCTGTTTTCTTTCTTTCTTTCTTTGTTTCTTTCTTTCTCTCTCTCTCTTTCTTTCTTTCTTTCTCTCACTCTTTCTCTCTATCTTTGTTTCTTTCTGTATTTCTTTCTTTCCTTCCTTCCTTACTTCTTTCTTTCTTTCATTCTTTCCTTCTTCGCTCCTAACTCTTTTTGTTTCTTTGTTTGTTTCTTTTGTTCTCTCTCTCCTTCTTTCTTTCTTTATTTCTTTCTTTCGTTCCTTCTTTCTTTCTTTCTTTCTTTCTTTCTTTCTTTCTTTCTTTCTTTCGTTCTCTCTCTTTCTTTCTTATTTCTATCTTTCTTTCTTTTTTATTTCTTTCCTTCATTCTTTGAAGCTTTTCTTCTTTCTTTCCTTCTTTCCTTCATTCCATCCTTCTTTACTTCTTTCTTTCATTTTTTCCTTCCTCCCTCTTTACTTTCTTTGTTTCTTTCTTTGTTTCTTTGTTTGTTTGTTTCTTTCTTTTTTTCTTTCTTTCGTTCTTTCTTTCTTTCTTTCTTTCTGTCTCTCTTTCTTTCTCTCATTCTGTCTTTCTTTCTCTCTTTCTTTCTGTCTTTCTATCTTTCTTTCTTTCTTCCTTTCATTCTTTCTTTCTTTCGTTCTTTCTTTCTTTCCTTCCCTCTTTCCTTCCTTTCTTTCTTTCCTTGCTTTCTTTCTTTCTTTCCTTCCTTCTTCCTTTCTTTCCTTCTTTCTTTCTTTCTTTCCTTCTTTCTTTTTCTTTCTTTCTTTATTTCTTTCTTTCTTTCGTTCTTTCTTTGACGCTTTTCTTCTTTCTTTCCATCTCTCCTTCATTCCATCCATCTTTACTTCTTTCTTTCATTCTTTCCTTCTTCCCTCCTTACTTTCATTGTTTCCTTGTTTGTTTGTTTGTTTCTTTCTTTCTTTGTTTGTTCCTTTTTCATTCTTTCTTTCTTTCTTTCCTTCCTTTCTTTCCTTTCTTCTTTCTTTCTTTCGTCCTTTCTTCCTTGCTTTCTTTCCTTGCTTTCTTTCTTTCCTTGCTTCTTTCTTTCTTTCTTTCTTTCTGTCTCTCTTTCTCTCTCTCTTTCTTTCTTTCTTTACTTCTCTGTTTCTTTCTTTCTATATTTCTTTTTTTCTTTCTTTCTTTCATTTTGTCTTTCTTTCCTTCTGAATTTCTTTCCCTCTTTCTTTCTTTCTCTCTCTTTCTTTCTTTCATTGTTTTTTTCTTTTTCGTTTTTTCTATGTTTCTTCCTTTCTTGCTTTCTTTCTTTGTTTCTTTGTTTCTTACTCTCTTTCTTACTTTCTTTCTCTCTTTCCTTCTTTCTTTCTTTCGTTCTTCCTTTCTTTGTTTCCTTCTTTCCTTGTTTTTTCTTTCTTTCCTTTCTTTATTTCTTTCCTTCCTTCTTTCTTTCTTTCTTTCTTTCTTTCTTTCTTTCTTTCTGTATTTCTTTCTCTCTCTCTTTCTTTCTTTCTTTCTTTCTCTCTTTATTTCAATCTCTCTGATTTCCTTCTTTCTTCCTTTCTTTCTTTCTTTCTAGGTTTCTTTCTTTCATTCTTTCCTTCTTTTTCTTTTTTAGTATCTTTGTTTCTTTCTTTCTCTCTTTCTTTCTGTCTTTCTGTCTCTTTATTTGTTTCATTCTTTCTTTCTTTTTCATTTTTTCTATCTTTCTTTGTTTCTTTGTTTCTTTCTTTCTTTCATACTTTCTTTCTTTCTTTATTTCTCTCTCTCTCTTTCTTTATTTCTCTCTTTCTTTCCTTCTTTCTTTCTTTCGTTCTTTCTTTGTTTCCTTCGTTTCTTTCCTTCCTTCTTTCTTTCGTTCCTCCTTTCTTTCTTTCCTTCCTTCTTTCTTTCTTTCATTCTTTTTCTTTTTTCTTTCTTTCCTTCTTTCTCTCTTTCTCTCTTTCTTTCTATCTTTCTTTCCTTGCTTTCTTTCTTTCTTTCCTTCTTTGTTTCTTTCTCTCTTTCTATCATTCTCTCTGTTTTCCTTCTTTCTTCCTTTCTTTCTTTCTTGGTTTCTTTCTTTCATTCTTTCCTTCTTTTTTTTAGTATCTTTGTTTCTTTATTTCTTTCTTTCTGTCTTTCTTTCATTATTTCTTTCTATCTTTCTTTCTTTCTTTCTTTCTGTATTTCTTTCTTTCTCTCTTTCTTTCTTTCTCTCTCTTTCTTTCTTTAATTCTTTCTTTTTCATTTTTTCTACCTTTCTTTCTGCCTCTGTTTCTTTCCTGCTTTGTTTCTATCATACTTTCTTTCTTTCTCTCTCTCTCTTTCTCTTATTCTTTCTTTCTTTCTTCCTTTCTTTCTCTCTTTCTCTCTTTCTTTCTCTCTTTCTTTCTCTCTTTCTTTCTTTCTTTCATTCTTTCTTTCTTTTTCATTTTTTCTATTTTTCTTCCTTTCCTTCTTTCTTTCTTTCTTTCTTTCCTTCCTTTCTTACTTTCTTTCCTTCCTTCTCCCTCTCTTCTTCTTTCTTTCTTTCGTTTATTCCTTCTTTCCTTCTTTCTTTCCTTCCTTCCTTCTTTTCTTTCCTTTCTCTCCTTCCTTCTTTTTTCTTTCTTTCTTTCCTTCTTTCTCTCTTTCCTTTCTTTCTTTAGTTCTTTCTTATCTCTCTTTCTTTCCTTCCTTCTTTCTTTCTTTCCTTCTTTGTTTCTCTCCTTCTTTCTTTCTTTCTTTCCTTTTTTCGTTCTTTGTCTCTTTCTTTCTTTCTTTCTTTTTTCATTCTTTCTTTTTTTCCGGCATTTTTTTCCTTCTCTCTTTCTTTCCCCCCTTCTTTCTTTCTTTCTTTTTTCTTTCTTTCTTTGTTTCTATCTTTCGTTGTTTCTTTCTGTATTTCTTACTCTCTCTCTCTTTCGTTCTTTCATTGAAGCTTATCATATTTCTTTCCTTCTTTCTTTGTTTCTTTGTTTGTTTGTTTCAATCTTGGTTTCCTTCTTTCTCTCTTTCCGTCTTTCTTTCTCTCTCTTTCTTTCTTTTTGTTTTCTTTCTTTCTTTCTTTGTTTCTTTCTTTCTCTCTCTTTCTTTCTTTCTTTCTCTCACTCTTTCTCTCTATCTTTGTTTCCTTCTGTATTTGTTTCTTTCCTTCCTTCCTTACTTCTTTCTATCTTTCTTTCATTCTTTCCTTCTTCGCTCCTAACTCTTTTTGTTTCTTTGTTTGTTTCTTTTGTTCTCTCTTTCTTTCATTCTTTCTTGCTTTCTTTCTCTCTTTCTTTCTCTCTCTCCTTCATTCTTTCTTTTTTTCTTCCTTTCTTTCCTTCTTTCTTTCTTTCATTGTTTCTGTCTTTCTTTCTCTCTCTCTTTCTCTCTTTCTCTCTTTCTTTCTCTCTTTGTTTCTTTCTTTCTTTCTTTCTTTCTATCGTTCTTTCTTTCTTTCTTCCTTTTTCCGTTCTTTCTTTCCTTCTTTCTTTCGTTCTTTCCTTCCTTCTTTCTTTCTTTCCTTGCTTTCTTTCTTTCTTTCCTTCTTTCTTTTTTTCGTTCTTTTTTCTGTATTTCTTTCTCTCTCCCATTCCTTCTTTCATTGAAGATTTTTATCTTTCTTTCCTTCTTTGTTTGTTTGTTTGTTTGTTTCTTTCTTTCTTTCTTTGTTTCTTTCTTTCTCTCTCTCTCTTTCTTTCTTTTTTCTTTCTTTCTTTGTTTCTTTCTTTCTATCTCTCTTTCTTTCTTTCTTTCTTTCTGTCTCTCTCTCTCTTTCTTTCTTTCTGTATTTCTTTCTTTCCTTCCTTTCATGCTTTCTTTCATTTTCATTTTTTCTATCCTTCTTTCTTTCCTTCTTTCTTACCTTCTTGCTTCTTTCTTTCTTTCTTTCTTTCTTTTTATTTCTTTATTTCTTTCTTTCGTGCCTTCTTTCTTTCTTTCTTTATGTATTTCTTTATCTCTTTCTTTCTTTCTCTCTCTCTCTTTCTTTTTTCTCTCTTTATTTCTTTCTTTCTCTCTCTCTTTCCTTCTTTCTTTCTTTCCTTCTTTCTTTCTTCCTTTGTTTCGTTCTCTCTCTTTCTTTCTTATTTCTATCTTTCTTTCTTTCTTTCTTTCTTTCCTTCTTTATTTGTATCTTTCTTTCTTTTTCTTTCTTTCTTTCTTTCTTTCTTTCCTTCTTTACTTTCTTTCTTTCTTTCTTTCTTTCCTTCTTTCTCTATTTCTTTCTCTCTTTCTTTCCTTCTTTCTCTCTCTCTTTCTTTCTTTCTTTCATTCTTTCTTTCTTTTTCTGTTTTTTGTATGTTTCTTTCTTTCTTTCTTTCTATCTATGTTTGTTTTTTCTTTCTTTCTTTCCTTCTTTCTTTGAAGCTTTTCTTCTTTGTTTCCTTCTTTCCTTCATTCCATCCTTGTTTTATTTCTTTATTTTCTTTCATTCTTTCTTTCTTCCTTCCTTACTTTCCGTGTTTCTTTGTTTGTTTCTTTGTTTCTTTCTTTCTTTGTTTCTTTCTCTCTTTCTTACTTCTTTCTTTCTTTCTTTGTTTCTTTCTTTCCTTCCTTCCTTCTTTCTTTCTTTCTTTCTTTCCTTCTTAATTTTTTTCTTTCTTTTTTTCTTTCTTTCTTTGTTTCTTTCTTTTTTCTTTCTTTTTTTCTTTCTTTCTTTGTTTCTTTCTTTCCTTCCTTCTTTCTTTCTTTCTTTCTTTCTTTCTTTCTTTCTTTCAGTATTTCTTTCTCCTTTTCTTTCTTTCTCTCTCTCACTCTTTCTTTCCTTCTATGTTTCTTTCTTTCTTTTTCTTTCTTTCTTCTTTATTTCTTTCTTTCTCTCCTTCTTTCTCTCGCTCTCTTGCTTTCTTTCATTCTTTTCCTTTTTAATTTTTTCTATCTTTCTTTCTTTCGTTCTTTCTTTCTGTATTTCTTTCTCTCTCCCTTTCCTTCTTTCATTGAAGCTTTTCATCTTTCTTTCCTTCTTTCTTTCCTTCTTTTCTTACCTTCTTCCTTTCTTTCCTTCCATCTTTCTTTCTTTCGTTCTTTCCATCTTTGTTTCTTTGTTTCTTCCTTTCTTTCTTTCCTTCTTTCTTTCTTTCGATCTTTTTTCTTTCCTTCTGTCTTTCCTTCCTTGCTTTCCTTCTTTCTTTCTTTCCTTCCTTCGTTCTTTCTTTCGTTCTTTCCTTCTTACTTTCCTTGCTTTCTTTCTTTCTTTCCTTCCTTCTTTCTTTCTTTCTTTCTTTCTCTCTCTCTCTTTCTTTCTTTAATTATTTCTTTGTTTTTTCTATCTTTGCTTCTTTCTTTCTTTCCTTCTTTCTTTCTTTCTTTCTTTCTTTCATTGTTTCTTTCTTTCTTTCTCTCTCTCTTTCTCTCTTTCTTTCTCTCTTTCATTCTTTCTTTCTTTCTTTCTCTCTCTCTTTCTTTCTTTCTTTCTTTAATTATTTCTTTCTTTTTTCTAACTTTGCTTCTTTCTTTGTTTCTTCTTTCTTTGTTTCTTTCATTTTTACTTTCTTTCCTTCTGTATTTCTTTCTTTCTCTCTTTCTTTCTTTCTCTCTCTTCTTTCTTTCATTCTTTCTTTCTTTTTCATTTTTTCTATTTTTCTTCCTTTCCTTCTTTCTTTCTTTCCTTCCTTTCTTTCTTACTTTCTTTCTTTCCTTCTGTCTCCCTCTCTTTTTCTTTCTTTCTTTCATTCGTTCATTCCTTGCTTCTTTCTTTCCTTCCTTCCTTATTTTCTTTCCTTTCTTTTTTTCCTTCTTTTTTCTTTCTTTCTTTCCTTCTTTCTCTCTTTCCTTTCTTTCTTTCTTTCTTTAGTTCTTTCTTTTTCTTTCTTTCTTTCCTTCCTTCTTTCTTTCTTTCCTTCTTTGTTTCTTTCCTTGTTTCTTTCTTTCTTTCCTTTTTTCGTTCTTTCTTTCTTTTTCTTTCTTTCTTTGTTTCAATCTTTCTTTCCTTCTCTCTTTCTTTCCCCCCTTCTCTCTTTCTTTCTTTTTTCGTTTCTGTCTTTCTCTTTTCTTTCTTTTCATTGTTTCTTTCCTTCTTTCTGTCTTTCTTTCTTTCTTTCTTTCTTTATTTGTTTTTCTGTTTCTTTCTTTCTCTCTCTCACTCGCTCTTTCTTTCTTTCATTCTTTCTTTCTATCTTCTATCTTTCTTTCTTTCTTTCGTTGTTTCTTTCTGTATTTCTTACTCTCTCTCTTTCGTTCTTTCATTGAAGCTTATCATATTTCTTTCCTTCTTTCATTGCTTCTTTGTTTGTTTGTTTCTTTCTTGGTTTCCTTCTTTCTCTCTTTTCTTCTTTCTTTCTCTCTCTTTCTTTCTTTCTGTTTTCTTTCTTTCTTTCTTTGTTTCTTTCTTTCTTTCTCTCTCTCTCTCTCTCTCTCTCTTTCTTTCTTTCTTTCTCTCACTCTTTCTCTCTATCTTTGTTTCTTTCTGTATTTCTTTCTTTCCTTCCTTCCTTACTTCTTTCTTTCTTTCATTCTTTCCTTCTTCGCTCCTAACTCTTTTTGTTTCTTTGTTTGTTTCTTTTGTTCTCTCTCTCTTTCATTTTTTCTTGCTTTCTTTCTTTCTCTCTTTCTTTCTCTCTCTCCTTCTTTCATTCTTTTTTTCTTTCTTTCTTTCCTTCTTTCTTTCTTTCTTTCATTGTTTCTTTCTTTCTTTCTCTCTCTTTCTCTCTTTCTTTCTCTCTTTCATTCCTTCTTTCCTTCTTTCTTTCTTTCTTTCTTTCTTTCTCTCTTTCTTTCTTTCTTTCTTTCTTTCTTTCTTTTTTCTATCTTTGCTTCTTTCTTTCTTTGTTTCTTCTTTCTTTGTTTCTTTCATTTTTTCTTTCTTTGCTTCTGTATTTCTTTCTTTCTCTCTTTCTTTCTTTCTCTCTTTCTTTCTTTCATTCTTTCTTTCTTTTTCATTTTCTCTATTTTTCTTCCTTTCCTTCTTTCTTTCTTTCTTTCCTTCCTTTCTTACTTTCTTTCTTTCCTTCTTTCTCCCTCTCTTTTTCTTTCTTTCTTTCATTCGTTCATTCCTTCTTTCCTTCTTTCTTTCCTTCCTTCCTTATTTTCTTTCCTTTCTTTCTTTTCTTCTTTTTTCTTTCTTTCTTTCCTTCTTTCTCTCTTTCCTTTCTTTCTTTCTTTAGTTCTTTCTTTTTCTTTCTTTCTTTCCTTCCTTCTTTCTTTCTTTCCTTCTTTGTTTCTTTCCTTCTTTCTTTCTTTCTTTCCTTTTTTCGTTCTTTCTTTCTTTCTTTTTTCTTTCTTTCTTTGTTTCAATCTTTCTTTCCTTCTCTCTTTCTTTCCCCCTTCTTTCTTTCTTTCTTTTTTCTTTCTTTCTTTGTTTCTGTCTTTCTCTTTTCTTTCTTTTCATTCTTTCTTTCCTTCTTTCTTTCTTTCTTTACTTGTTTCTCTGTTTCTTTCTTTCTCTCTCTCTCACTCACTCTTTCTTTCTTTCATTCTTTCTTTCTATCTTCTATCTTTCTTACTTTCGTTGTTTCTTTCTGTATTTCTTACTCTCTCTCTTTCGTTCTTTCATTGAAGCTTATCATATTTCTTTCCTTCTTTCTTTGTTTCTTTGTTTGTTTGTTTCTTGCTTGGTTTCCTTCTTTCTCTCTTTCCTTCTTTCTCTCTCTTTCTTTCTTTCTGTTTTCTTTCTTTCTTTCTTTGTTTCTTTCTTTCTCTCTCTCTCTCTCTCTTTCTTTCTTTCTTTCTCTCACTCTTTCTCTCTATCTTTGTTTCTTTCTGTATTTCTTTCTTTCCTTCCTTCCTTACTTCTTTCTTTCTTTCATTCTTTCCTTCTTCGCTCCTAACTCTTTTTGTTTCTTTGTTTGTTTCTTTTGTTCTCTCTTTCTTTCATTCTTTCTTGCTTTCTTTCTTTCTCTCTTTCTTTCTCTCTCTCCTTCTTTCTTTCTTTTTTTCTTTCTTTCTGTCCTTCTTTCTTTCATTGTTTCTTTCTTTCTTTCTCTCTCTCTTTCTCTCTTTCTATCTTTCTTTCTCTCTTTCATTCTTTATTTCTTTCTTTCTATCGTTCTTTCTTTCTTTCTTCCTTTTTCCTTTCTTTCTTTCCTTATATCTTTCGTTCTTTCCTTCCTTCTTTCTTTCTTTCCTTGCTTTCTTTCTTTCTTTCCTTCTTTGTTTTTTCGTTCTTTTTCTCTGTATTTCTTTCTCTCTCCCATTCCTTCTTTCATTGAAGATTTTTATCTTTCTTTCCTTCTTTCTTTGTTTGTTTGTTTGTTTCTTTCTTTCTTTCTTTGTTTCTTTCTTTCTTTCTCTCTTTCTTTCTTTCTCTCTCTCTCTTTCTTTCTTTTTCTTTCTTTGTTTCTTTCTTTCTATCTCTCTTTCTTTCCTTCTTTCTTTCTTTCCTTCTCTCTCTCTCTCTTTCTTTCTTTCTTTCCTTCATTCTTTCTTTAGTTTTCTTTTTTTGTATCTTTGTTTCTATATTTCCTTCTTTCTATCTTTCTTTCTTTCATTTTTTCTTTCTTTCTTTCTTTCTCTCTTTCTTTCTCTTTCTTTCTTTCGTTCTTTCAGTCTTTCTTTCTTTCTTTCTTTCTTTCTTTCTTTCTTTCTTTCTATCTTTCTTTCTTTCTTTCGTTCTTTCTATCGTTCTTTCTTTTTTCCATCTTCCTTTCCTCCCTTTCTTTCGTTCCTTCTTTCGTTCTTACCTTCCTTTCTTTCTTTCTTTGTTTCGTTCTTCCTTTCTTTCTTTATTTCTCTCTTTCTCTTTCTTTCTTTCTTTCTTTTTTTCCTTCTCTCTTTCCTTCTTTCTTTCTTTCTTTTTTCTTACTTTCTTACTTTTCTTCTTTCTTTCCTTCTTTCTTTGTTTCTTCCTTTCCTTTCTTTCTTTCTTTCTTTCTTTCTTTCTTTTCTTTCATTCTTTCTTTCTTTTTCATTTTTTCTATCTTTCTCTCTTTCTTTTTTTCTTTCTTTGTTTTCTTCTTTGTTTCTTTCCTTCTTTCTTTCTTTCTGTATTTCTTTCTCTCTTTCTGTCTTTCTTTCTCTCTTTCTTTCTTTCTTTCTCCCTTTCTTTCCTTCTTTCTTTCTTTCTTTCTCCCTTTCTTTCTTTCTTTCTTTCTTTCTTTCGTTCTATCTTTCTTTCCTTCGTTCTTTCCTTCCTTTCCTTCTTTCTTTACTTCCTTCTTTCTTTCGTCCTTTCCTTCTTTCTTTCTTTCTTTCTTTCTTTCCTTGCTTTCTTTCTGTCTTTCCTTCCTTCTTTCTTTCATTCTTTCTTTCTTTCTCTCTCTCTCTCTTTCTTTCTTTCTCTGTAACTTTCTTTCTATCTCTCTCTTTCTTTCTCTCTTTTTCTTTCTTTCCTTCTTTCATTCTTTCTTTCTTTCTCTCTTTCTTACTTTCTTTCTGTCTTTCTTTCTTTCTTTCCTTGCGTTCTTTCCTTCTTTGTTTCTTTCTTCCTTTCTTTCTTTCCATCTTTCTTTCCTTTCTTTCTTTCCTTCTTTCTTTCTTTCTTTCCTCCTTTCTTTCTTTTTCTTTCTTTATTTCTTTCTTTCCTTCCTTCTTTCTTTGACGCTTTTGTTCTTTCTTTCCTTCTTTCCTATATTCCATCCTTCTTTACTTCTTTCTTTCATTCTTTCCTTCTTCCCTCCTTACTTTCTTTGTTTTTTTGTTTGTTTACTTGTTTCTTTTTTCCTTTCTTTCTTTCCTTCCTTTCTCTCTTTCTCTCTTTCTTTCTATCTTTCTTTCCTTGCTTTCTTTCTTTCTTTCCTTCTTTGTTTCTTTCTCTCTTTCTTTCATTCACTCTGTTTTCCTTCTTTTTTCCTTTCTTTCTTTCTTGGTTTCTTTCTTTCATTCTTTCCTTCTTTTTATTAGTATCTTTGTTTCTTTATTTCTTTCTTTCTGTCTTTCTTTAATTATTTCTTTCTTTCTTTCTTTCTTTCTTTCTTTCTGTATTTCTTTCTTTTTCTCTTTCTTTCTTTCTCTCTCTTTCTTACTTTCATTGTTTCTTTCTTTTTCATTTTTTCTACCTTTCTGTCTGACTTTGTTTCTTTCCTGCTTTGTTTCTATCATACTTTCCTTCTTTCTCTCTCTCTTTCTCTTATTCTCTCTTTCTTTCTTCCTTTCTTTCTCTCTTTCTCTCTTTCTTTCTCTCTTTCTTTCTCTCTTTCTTTCTATCTTTCTTTCTTTCTCTCTCTCTTTCTTTCTTTCTTTCTTTAATTATTTCTTTCTTTTTTCTAACTTTGCTTCTTTCTTTCTTTGTTTCTTTCATTTTTACTTTCTTTCCTTCTGTACTTCTTTCTTTCTCTCTTTCTTTCTTTCTCTCTTTCTTTCTTTCATTCTTTCTTTCTTTTTCATTTTTTCTATTTTTCTTCCTTTCCTTCTTTCTTTCTTTCTTTCTTTCTTTCCTTCCTTTCTTTCTTACTTTCTTTCTTTCCTTCTTTCTCCCTCTCTTTTTCTTTCTTTCTTTCATTCGTTCATTCCTTCCTGCTTTCTTTCCTTCCTTCCTTATTTTCTTTCCTTTCTTTCTTTCCTTCTTTTTTCTTTGTTTCTTTCCTTCTTTCTCTCTTTCCTTTCTTTCTTTCTTTAGTTCTTTCTTTTTCTTTCCTTCTTTCCTTCCTTCTTTCTTTCTTTCCTTCTTTGTTTCTTTCCTTCTTTCTTCTTTCTTTCTTTCTTTCTTTCTTTCTTTCTTTCCTTTTGTCGTTCTTTCTTTCTTTTTTCTTTCTTTCTTTGTTTCAATCTTTCTTTCCTTCTCTCTTTCTTTCCCCCCTTCTCTCTTTCTTTCTTTTTTCTTTCTTTCTTTGTTTCTGTCTTTCTCTTTTCTTTCTTTTCATTCTTTCTTTCTTTCTTTCTTTCTTTCTTTCTTTATTTGTTTCTCTGTTTCTTTCGTTCTCTCTCTCTCACTCACTCTTTCTTTCATTCTTTCTTTCTATCTTCTATCTTTCTTTCTTTCGTTGTTTCTTTCTATATTTCTTACTCTCTCTCTTTCGTTCTTTCATTGAAGCTTATCATATTTCTTTCCTTCTTTCTTTGTTTCTTTGTTTGTTTGTTTCTTTCCTGGTTTCCTTCGTTCTCTCTTTCCTTCTTTCTTTCTCTCTCTTTCATTCTTTCTGTTTTCTTTCTTTCTTTCTTTGTTTCTTTCTTTCTCTCTCTCTCTCTCTTTCTTTCTTTCTTTCTCTCACTCTTTCTCTCTATCTTTGTTTCTTTCTGTATTTCTTTCTTTCCTTCCTTCCTTACTTCTTTCTTTCTTTCATTCTTTCCTTCTTCGCTCCTAACACTTTTTGTTTCTTTGTTTGTTTCTTTTGTTCTCTCTCTCCTTCTTTCTTTCTTTTTTTCTTTCTTTCTTTCCTTCTTTCTTTCTTTCTTTCATTGTTTCTTTCTTTCTTTCTCTCTCTCTTTCTCTCTTTCTTTCTCTCTTTCATTCTTTCTTTCTTTCTTTCTTTCTCTCTCTCTTCTTTCTTTCTTTCTTTCTTTCTTTTTTCTATCTTTGCTTCTTTCTTTCTTTGTTTCTTCTTTCTTTGTTTCTTTCATTTTTTCTTTCTTTGCTTCGGTATTTCTTTCTTTCTCTCTTTCTTTCTTTCTCTCTTTCTTTCATTCTTTCTTTCTTTCTCATTTTTTCTATTTTTCTTCCTTTCCTTCTTTCTTTCTTTCCTTCCTTTCTTACTTTCTTTCTTTCCTTCTTTCTCCCTCTCTTTTTCTTTCTTTCTTTCATTCGTTCATTCCTTCTTTCCTTCTTTCTTTCCTTCCTTCCTTATTTTCTTTCCTTTCTTTCTTTCCTTCTTTTCTCTTTCTTTCTTTCCTTCTTTCTCTCTTTCCTTTCTTTCTTTCTTTAGTTCTTTCTTTTTCTTTCTTTCTTTCCTTCCTTCTTTCTTTCTTTCCTTCTTTGTTTCTTTCCTTCTTTCTTTCTTTCTTTCCTTTTTTCGTTCTTTCTTTCTTTCTTTTTTCTTTCTTTCTTTGTTTCAATCTTTCTTTCCTTCTCTCTTTCTTTCCCCCCTTCTTTCTTTCTTTCTTTTTTCTTTCTTTCTTTGTTTCTGTCTTTCTCTTTTCTTTCTTATCATTCTTTCTTTCCTTCTTTCTTTCTTTCTTTATTTGTTTCTCTGTTTCTTTCTTTCTCTCTCTCTCTCACTCACTCTTTCTTTCTTTCATTCTTTCTTTCTATCTTCTATCTTTCTTTCTTTCTTTCGTTGTTTCTTTCTGTATTTCTTACTCTCTCTCTTTCGTTCTTTCATTGAAGCTTATCATATTTCTTTCCTTCTTTCTTTGTTTCTTTGTTTGTTTCTTGCTCGGTTTCCTTCGTTCTCTCTTTCCTTCTTTCTTTCTCTCTCTTTCTTTCTTTCTGTTTTCTTTCTTTCTTTCTTTGTTTCTTTCTTTCTCTCTCTCTCTCTTTCTTTCTTTCTTTCTCTCACTCTTTCTCTCTATCTTTGTTTCTTTCTGTATTTCTTTCTTTCCTTCCTTACTTCTTTCTTTCTTTCATTCTTTCCTTCTTCGCTCCTAACTCTTTTTGATTCTTTGTTTGTTTCTTTTGTTCTCTCTTTCTTTCATTCCTTCTTGCTTTCTTTCTTTCTCTCTTTCTTTCTTTTTTTCTTTCTTTCCTTCTTTCTTTCTTTCATTGTTTCTTTGTTTCTTTCTCTCTCTCTTTCTCTCTTTCTCTCTTTCTTTCTCTCTTTCATCCTTTGTTTCTTTCTTTCTTTCTTTCTATCGTTCTTTCTTTCTTTCTTTCTTCCTTTTTCCTTTCTTTCTTTCCTTCTTTCTTTCGTTCTTTCCTTCCTTCTTTCTTTCTTCCCTTGCTTTCTTTCTTTCCTTCTTTCTTTTTTTCGTTCTTTCTTTCTGTATTTCTTTCTCTCTCCCATTCCTTCTTTCATTGAAGATTTTAATCTTTCTTTCCTTCTTTCTTTGTTTCTTTGTTTGTTTGTTTCTTGCTTTCTTGGTTTCTTTCTTTCTCTCTTTCTTTCTTTCTCTCTCTCTCTCTCTCTCTTTCTTTCTTTCTTTTTTCTTTCTTTCTTTGTTTCTTTCTTTCTTTCTATCTCTCTCTCCTTCTTTCTTTCTTTCTGTCTCTCTCTCTTTCTTTCTTTCTTTCTTTCTTTGTTTCTGTATTTCTTTCTTTCCTTCCTTTCATGCTTTCTTTGTTTTTCATTTTTTCTATCCTTCTTTCTTTCCTTCTTTCTTACCTTCTTCCTTTCTTTCTTTCCTTCTTTCTTTTTCTTTCTTTATTTCTTTCTTTCGTTCCTTCTTTCTTTCTTTCGTTATGTATTTCTTTCTCTCTTTCTTTCTTTCTTTCTCTCTCTTTCTTTCTTTCTCACTTTATTTCTTTCTTTCTCTCTCTCTTTCCTTCTTTCGTTCTTTCCTTCTTACTTTCTTTTTTTCTTTCTTTCGTTCTCTCTATTTCTTTCTTATTTCTATCTTTCTTTCTTTTTTATTTCTTTCCTTCATTCTTTGAAGCTTTTCTTCTTTCTTTCCTTCTTTCCTTCATTCCATCCTTCTTTACTTCTTTCTTTCATTTTTTCCTTCCTCCCTCTTTACTTTCTTTGTTTCTTTCTTTGTTTCTTTGTTTGTTTGTTTCTTTCTTTTTTTCTTTCTTTCGTTCTTTCTTTCTTTCTTTCTTTCTTTCTGTCTCTCTTTCTTTCTCTCATTCTGTCTTTCTTTCTCTCTTTCTTTCTGTCTTTCTATCTTTCTTTCTTTCTTCCTTTCATTCTTTCTTTCCTTGCTTTCTTTCTTTCTTTCCTTCCTTCTTCCTTTCTTTCCTTCTTTCTTTCTTTCCTTCTTTCTTTTTCTTTCTTTCTTTATTTCTTTCTTTCTTTCGTTCTTTCTTTGACGCTTTTCTTCTTTCTTTCCATCTCTCCTTCATTCCATCCATCTTTACTTCTTTCTTTCATTCTTTCCTTCTTCCCTCCTTACTTTCATTGTTTCCTTGTTGGTTTGTTTGTTTCTTTCTTTCTTTGTTTGTTCCTTTTTCATTCTTTCTTTCTTTCTTTCCTTCCTTTCTTTCCTTTCTTCTTTCTTTCTTTCGTCCTTTCTTCCTTTCTTTCTTTCCTTGCTTTCTTTCTTTCCTTGCTTCTTTCTTTCGTTCTTTCTTTCTGTCTCTCTTTCTCTCTCTCTCTCTTTCTTTCTTTCTTTACTTCTCTGTTTCTTTCTTTCTATATTTCTTTTTTTCTTTCTTTCTTTCATTTTGTCTTTCTTTCCTTCTGAATTTCTTTCCCTCTTTCTTTCTTTCTCTCTCTTTCTTTCTTTCATTCTTTCTTTCTTTTTCATTTTTTCTATGTTTCTTCCTTTCTTGCTTTCTTTCTTTGTTTCTTTGTTTCTTACTCTCTTTCTTACTTTCTTTCTCTCTTTCCTTCTTTCTTTCTTTCGTTCTTCCTTTCTTTGTTTCCTTCTTTCCTTGTTTTTTCTTTCTTTCCTTTCTTTATTTCTTTCCTTCCTTCTTTCTTTCTTTCTTTCTTTCTTTCTGTATTTCTTTCTCTCTCTCTTTCTTTCTTTCTTTCTTTCTCTCTTTATTTCAATCTCTCTGTTTTCCTTCTTTCTTCCTTTCTTTCTTTCTTTCTTGGTTTCTTTCTTTCATTCATTCCTTCTTTTCTTTTTTAGTATCTTTGTTTCTTTCTTTCTCTCTTTCTTTCTGTCTTTCTGTCTCTTATTTGTTTCATTCTTTCTTTCTTTTTCATTTTTTCTATCTTTCTTGTTTCTTTGTTTCTTTCTTTCTTTCATACTTTCTTTCTTTCTTTATTTCTCTCTCTCTCTTTCTTTATTTCTCTCTTTCTTTCCTTCTTCTTTCTTTCGTTCTTTCTTTGTTTCCTTCGTTTCTTTCTTTCCTTCTTTCTTGCTTTCCTTCCTTCTTTCTTTCGTTCTTCCTTTCTTCTTTCCTTCCTTCTTTCTTTCTTTCATTCTTTCTTTCTTTCTCTCTCTTTTTCTTTCTCCCTCTCTCTTTCTTTCTCTCTATCGTTCTTTCTTTCTTTCATTCTTTTTCTTTTTTTCTTTCTTTCCTTCTTTCTCTCTTTCTCTCTTTCTTTCTATCTTTCTTTCCTTGCTTTCTTTCTTTCTTTCCTTCTTTGTTTCTTTCTCTCTTTCTATCATTCTCTCTGTTTTCCTTCTTTCTTCCTTTCTTTCTTTCTTGGTTTCTTTCTTTCATTCTTTCCTTCTTTTTTTTAGTATCTTTGTTTCTTTATTTCTTTCTTTCCGTCTTTCTTTCATTATTTCTTTCTATCTTTCTTTCTTTCTTTCTTTCTTTCTTTCTGTATTTCTTTCTTTCTCTCTTTCTTTCTTTCTCTCTCTTTCTTTCTTTAATTCTTTCTTTCTTTTTCATTTTTTCTACCTTTCTTTCTGCCTCTGTTTCTTTCCTGCTTTGTTTCTATCATACTTTCTTTCTTTCTCTCTCTCTCTTTCTCTTATTCTTTCTTTCTTTCTTCCTTTCTTTCTCTCTTTCTCTCTTCTTCTCTTTCTCTCTTTCTTTCTCTCTTTCTTTCTTTCTTTCATTCTTTCTTTCTTTTCATTTTTTCTATTTTTCTTCCTTTCCTTCTTTCTTCTTTCTTTCTTTCCTTCCTTTCTTACTTTCTTTCTTTCCTTCCTTCTCCCTCTCTTTTTCTTTCTTTCTTTCTTTCGTTCATTCCTTCTTTCCTTCTTTCTTTCCTTCCTTCCTTCTTTTCCTTTCCTTTCTCTCCTTCCTTCTTTTTTCTTTCTTTCTTTCCTTCTTTCTCTCTTTCCTTTCTTTCTTTAGTTCTTTCTTTTTCTCTCTTTCTTTCCTTCCTTCTTTCTTTCTTTCCTTCTTTGTTTCTCTCCTTCTTTCTTTCTTTCTTTCCTTTTTCGTTCTTTCTTTCTTTCTTTCTTTTTTCATTCTTTCTTTGTTTCAGTCTTTTTTTCCTTCTCTCTTTCTTTCCCCCCTTCTTTCTTTCTTTTTTCTTTCTTTCTTTGTTTCTATCTTTCGTTGTTTCTTTCTGTATTTCTTACTCTCTCTCTCTTTCGTTCTTTCATTGAAGCTTATCATATTTCTTTCCTTCTTTCTTTGTTTCTTTGTTTGTTTGTTTCAATCTTGGTTTCCTTCTTTCTCTCTTTCCGTCTTTCTTTCTCTCTCTTTCTTTCGTTTTGTTTTCTTTCTTTCTTTCTTTGTTTCTTTCTTTCTCTCTCTTTCTTTCTTTCTCTCACTCTTTCTCTCTATCTTTGTTTCTTTCTGTATTTGTTTCTTTCCTTCCTTCCTTACTTCTTTCTTTCTTTCTTTCATTCTTTCCTTCTTCGCTCCTAACTCTTTTTGTTTCTTTGTTTGTTTCTTTTGTTCTCTCTTTCTTTCATTCTTTCTTGCTTTCTTTCTCTCTTTCTTTCTCTCTCTCCTTCATTCTTTCTTTTTTCTTTCTTTCTTTCCTTCTTTCTTTCTTTCATTGTTTCTGTCTTTCTTTCTCTCTCTCTTTCTCTCTTTCTCTCTTTCTTTCTCTCTTTGTTTCTTTCTTTCTTTCTTTCTTTCTATCGTTCTTTCTTTCTTTCTTCCTTTTTCCTTTCTTTCTTTCCTTCTTTCTTTCGTTCTTTCCTTCCTTCTTTCTTTCTTTCCTTGCTTTCTTTCTTTCTTTCCTTCTTTCTTTTTTTCGTTCTTTTTTCTGTATTTCTTTCTCTCTCCCATTCCTTCTTTCATTGAAGATTTTATCTTTCTTTCCTTCTTTCTTTGTTTGTTTGTTCTTTCTTTCTTTCTTTGTTTCTTTCTTTCTCTCTCTCTCTTTCTTTCTTTTTTCTTTCTTTCTTTGTTTTCTTTCTTTCTATCTCTCTTTCTTTCTTTCTTTCTTTCTTTCTGTCTCTCTCTCTTTCTTTCTTTCTGTATTTCTTTCTTTCCTTCCTTTCATGCTTTCTTTCATTTTCATTTTTTCTATCCTTCTTTCTTTCCTTCTTTCTTACCTTCTTGCTTCTTTCTTTCTTTCTTTCTTTCTTTTTATTTCTTTATTTCTTTCTTTCGTGCCTTCTTTCTTTCTTTCTTTCTTTATGTATTTCTTTATCTCTTTCTTTCTTTCTCTCTCTCTCTTTCTTTTTTTCTCTCTTTATTTCTTTCTTTCTCTCTCTCTTTCCTTCTTTCTTTCTTTCCTTCTTTCTTTCTTTCTTTCTTTCTTTCGTTCTCTCTCTTTCTTTCTTATTTCTATCTTTCTTTCTTTCTTCTTCTTTCTTTCTTTCTTTCTTTCCTTCTTTATTTGTATCTTTCTTTCTTTTTCCTTTCTTTCTTTCTTTCTTTCCTTCTTTACTTTCTTTCTTTCTTTCTTTCTTTCTTCTTTCTCTATTTCTTTCTCTCTTTCTTTCCTTCTTTCTCTCTCTCTTTCTTTCTTTCTTTCATTCTTTCTTTCTTTTCTGTTTTTTGTATGTTTCTTTCTTTCTTTCTTTCTTTCTTTCTTTCTATCTATGTTTGTTTTTTCTTTCTTTCTTTCCTTCTTTCTTTGAAGCTTTTCTTCTCTGTTTCCTTCTTTCCTTCATTCCATCCTTGTTTTATTTCTTTATTTTCTTTCATTCTTTCTTTCTTCCTTCCTTACTTTCCGTGTTTCTTTGTTTGTTTGTTTCTTTCTTTCTTTGTTTCATTCTCTCTTTCTTACTTCTTTCTTTCTTTCTTTGTTTCTTTCTTTCCTTCCTTCCTTTCTTTCTTTCTTCTTTCCTTCTTAATTTTTTTCTTTCTTTTTTTCTTTCTTTCTTTGTTTCTTTCTTTTTTCTTTCTTTTTTTCTTTCTTTCTTTGTTTCTTTCTTTCCTTCCTTCTTTCTTTCTTTCTTTCTTTCTTTCTTTTTTTCTTTCAGTATTTCTTTCTCCTTTTCTTTCTTTCTCTCTCTCACTCTTTCTTTCTTTCTATGTTTCTTTCTTTCTTTTTCTTTCTTTCTTCTTTATTTCTTTCTTTCTCTCCTTCTTTCTCTCGCTCTCTTGCTTTCTTTCATTCTTTTCCTTTTTAATTTTTTCTATCTTTCTTTCTTTCGTTCTTTCTTTCTGTATTTCTTTCTCTCTCCCTTTCCTTCTTTCATTGAAGCTTTTCATCTTTCTTTCCTTCTTTCTTTGTTTCTTTATTTGTTTGTTTCTTACTTTCTTTCTTGCTTTCTTTCTTTCTCTCTTTCTTTCTTTCTCTCTTTCTTTTTTCTTTCTTTCTTTATTTCTTTGTTTGTTTCTTTCTTTCTCTCTCTTTCTTTCTTTCCTTCTTTCTTTCTTTCTGTCCTTCTTTCTTTCCTTCTTTCTTTTTTGTTTCTTCCTTTCCTTCTTTTTTTCTTTCTTTCTTTCCTTCCTTCTTTCCTTCTTTCTTTCCTTCCTTCTTTCTTTTTTTCTTTCCTTCCTTCTTTCTTTCTTTCTCTGTCACTCTCTTTCTTTCTTTCTTTCTTTCTTTCATTCTTTCTGTCTCTCTGTCTCTCTGTCTTTCTTTGTTTCTCTCTCTCTCTTTCTTTCTTTCTTTCCTTCTTTCTTTAATTCTTTTTTTTCCTTCTTTGTTTCTTTCTTTCTTTCGTTCTTTCTTTCTTTCCTTCTTTCTTTCCTTCTTTCCTTCATTCCATCCTTCATTACTTCTTTCTTTCATTCTTTCCTTTTTCCCTCCTTACTTTGCTTGTTTGTTTGTTTCTTTCTTTCTTACTTTGTTGCTTTCTTTCTTGCTTTCTTTCTGTCTTTCTCTCTTTCTTTCTTTCTCTCTCTTTCTTTCTTTCTCTCTTTCTTTCTTTTTTTCTTTCTTTATTTCCTTCTTTCGTTCTTTCTTTCTTTCCTGCTTTCTTTCCTTCCTTTCTTGCTTTCCTCCTTTCTTTCTTTCATTCGTTCTTTCTTTCCTTCTTTCTTTCCTTCCTTCCTTTCTTTCTTTCTTTCTTTCTTTCTTTCCTTCTTTCTTTCTTTCTTTTTCTTTCTTTCTTTTTTTCCTACTTTCTTTCTTTCTGTATTTCCTTCTGTTTCTTTCCTGCTTTCTCTCTCTCCCTTTCTTTCTTCTTTGTTTCTTTCTTTCATTCTTTCTTTCTTTTTTTTGTATCTTTCTTTCTATCTTTCTTTCATTCTTTCTTTCTTTCATTCTTTCTTTCTTTTTCATTTTTTCGATCTTTCTTTCTTTCTATCTATCTTTCTTTTTTCTTTCTTTCTTTTCTTCTTTCTTTGAAGCTTTTCTTCTTTCTTTCCTTCTTTCCTTTTGAGGCGAAGCGATGTCAACTGGAGGAAAGTGATGCAAGTGAATGATGTATTTTCATGGGTAGCGGAGCGACTTAACGTACAGTTTTTGGACCCAAATTCGTGGATTAGTAACTGGGACTTTGGAACAGATGGTGTTTACCTTAATCGAAGAGGATCTTCAAATTTGGCAGCGTTGTTCGAGAGAGTAACCAAGTGGACCGATGGCATCGAGGTGCAGGAACGGCAGTGACATCAACTTCTAGGAAACGACAATTCAGAGGTAAGGACTGATTCTTTAAGGCTGTTACAGGTAAATTGTCGTAGTATTGTGAATAAGACTGTAGAATTTTGGAATTTAGTAGGAATATGTAATCCAAATGTAATTATAGGTACGGAATCATGGCTGAGCATTGATATTAATGACGCGAAAGTATTTAGATCAGATTACAGGGTGTTCAGAAGGGACAGGGATGGCAGGGGAGGGGGGGATTTTTATTTGTACTAAATCAGAATTAAGCAGCAAAGTATTGTGGGTTGAAGAGGATGTAGAAATCATGGCAATAGAAATTATCGATCAAAGAAATGAAGGCAACAATGTAACAATAATAGCTTGCTACAGACCACCTGGCGAATCCGACTATGTAACTCTCCATAAACTAGTAGCAAAAATCGCTTCTGAACCACGACATAATATTATCTTAGCAGGAGATTTAAATCTGCCAAACGTGAACTGGGACGGACAGTTAATAGGAGGCGAAGCTCAAAATCTGGTTAACCTTCTCATCTGGGATCAGGGGCTACTGCAAGTTGTTAAAACAGGTACCCGGCAATCAGCTGTACTGGATGTATTTTTATGCAGGCCGGAATCATTGTTTTCCTCATACGCGGTTTCACCAGGTATAAGTGACCACAGCAGTGTACAACTAGAACTGAACTGGAAGGGGCGGAGAAACCGGTCTGAAGGGGAAGAAGTAATTAGTTGGAATTTTCGCAGTGCTGACGTGACCGCTATTCAAATATTCCTCCGTGAACAATATAGGCTATTTGTACAATCTGCTTCCAGGGTAAATGCAACATGGGTTAGTTTTAAAACACTGATTTCGGAAACAATTAAAAAGCACGCTCCATACAAAATTATTAAACAAAACGCTGATCCAGAATTTTATACAAAATCTATTAGGATACTTAAAAGAAAAGCCAGGCGAGCGTTTAATAAAAGGAAGAAATCCGAATGGCATTTTAATAGATTTAAGGAATTGTCTAAACAATTACAAGACGAAAAGTTGCAAGCACAAGAACGGTTTTTTGAACAAAATTTTGGTGGGGCAAATAACTGTTGGAGATCCTTTTACAATTATGTAAATAGACGCAGGGGTAATAAGGAGAGTATACCAGATCTTAGCGTAAATGGGATTGCTATAGTAAGCGATAAGGACAAAGCGAACGCAGTAAATTCACATTTTGTATCTATTTTTCATAAGTTGGATGATAATGCTGAACAGGTAATTGGAGATAGTGGGGAATCTACTTTTCAAATAATGGCTTGCAAATTACGCAAAAGGATGAAGATGTTGCAGAATCGAAAGTCGAGGGGGCCCGATAACATACCTACTGAAATATTGAAGATTGGGGGAGAAGCTGTGATTCCCTATCTAATGTTTTTGTTTAACATGTCAATCAATAACTGTGACTTACCAGAAGACTGGAAAACCACTATTGTAGTTCCTATTTATAAAGGGGGTAATAAAACAGAAATAAATAATTATCGACCAGTTAGTTTAAAGTCAATAGTGTGTAAGATGATGGAGCATTTAATAGCAGAATATATAAGGGAGGAGTTAGAAAACAAAAAATGGTTCAAGGAAGCACAACATGGGTTTCGACCTGGGTACTCGTGCGAAAGTCAATTAACTTCCTTATTTCAAGACTTAGCAGATGAAGTGGACGCAGGAGGAAGAACTGATGCAGTGGTAATAGACTTTTCTAAAGCATTTGATGTAGTGCCGCATAATTTACTTATTGGGAAACTAGCTTGCACAGGAATAGACAAACGAGTGGTTTTATGGGTCAAAGCGTTTCTGGATGGGAGAACACAGCAGGTAAAAGTAGGTAAAGAAATCTCCGAGAGAGGCACAGTTAGTTCGGGAGTACCCCAAGGCTCAGTACTGGGTCCGCTACTTTTTCTTATTTTTGTTAATGATATAAGTGTAAATATTAAATGTCAGATAAAACTGTTTGCAGACGATTGCATTATCTATAATAAAATTCGGAATGCCATAGATGAGTCTCTGCTTCAGGGTGATTTAAATGAAATTAGTAATTGGGCTGCTACAAATAAGATGA
>CM060974.1:58047838-58050338 GCA_030765045.1 Tenodera sinensis | reverse complement strand
TCTTTCTTTCTTTCTTTCTTTCTTTCTTTCTCTCTCTCTTTCTTTCTTTTTTCTTTCTTTCTTTTTTACATTCTGTCTTTTTCTCTTTCGTTCTTTCTTCCTTCCTAGTCTCTCTCTCTTTCTTTCTTTCTCTCTTCCTTCCTTTCTTTCCTTCTGTCTTTCTTTCTTCTCTCTCTCTTTCTTTCCCTCTTTCTTTCCCTCTTTCTTTCTTTCTTTCTTTCTTTCTTTCTTTCTTTCTTTCTTTCTTTCTTTCTTTCTTTCTTTCTTTCTTTCTTTCTTTCTTTCTTTCTTTCTTTCTTTCTTTCTTCTCTCTCTTTCTTTCTTTCTCTCTTTCTTGTTTGTTTGTTTGTTTCTTTCTTTGTTTCATTCTTTCTTTCATTCCTTCTTTCTTTCTTTCTTTCTTTCCTTCTTCTCTCTCTTTCTTTCTCTTTCTTTCTTTCTATCTTTCTCTCCTTCTCTCGTTCTTTCTCTCTTTCTTTCGTTCTATATTTCTTTCTTTCTTCCTTCCTTTATTTCTTTCCTTCTTTCTTTCTTTCGTTCTTTCTTTCTTTCTTTTTTTCCTTCCTTCTTTCTGTCTTTCTTTCCTTCCTTCTTTTCTTCTTTGTTTCTTTCCTTGCTTTCTTTCTTTCCTTCGTTCTTTCTTTCTTTCTTTCTTTCTTTCTTTCTCTGTCTTTCTTTCTCTCTTTTTCTTTCCTTCTTTGTTTGTTTGTTTCTTTCATTCTTTCTTTCTTTTTCTTTTTTCCATCTTTGTTTGTTTGTTTCTTTCTTACTATCTTGCCTTTTTTCTTTCTTTCTTTCATTTTGTCTTTCTTTCCTTCTGTATTTCTTTCTTTCTCTCTTTCTTTCTGTGTCTTTCTTTCATTCTTTCGTTCTTTTTCATTTTTTCTTTCTTTCTTACTTTCTTTCCTTCTTTCCTTCCTTCTTTCTTTCATTTCTTCTTTTTTTCCTTCCTTCTTTCTTTCTTTCCTTCTTTCTTTCATTCTTTCTTTCTTTCTTTCTTTCTCTCTCTCTTTCTTTCTTTCTCTCTGTTTCTTTCTTTCTTTCATTCTTTCATTCTTTCTTTCTCTCTCTCTTTCTTTCTTTCTCTCTTTCTTTTATTCCTTCCTTGCTTTCTTTCTTTCAGTCTCTCTGTTTTCTTTCTTCCTTTCTTTCTTTCTTTGTTTCGTTCTTTCATTCTTACTTTCTTTTTCTTTTTTTGTATCATTGTTTCTTTATTTCTTTCTATCTTTCTTTGTTTCCTTCTTTCTATCTTTCCTTCCTTCTTTCTTTCCTTCTTTCTTTCTCTCTTTCTTTCAGTCTCTCTTTTTTCTTTCTTCCCTTCTTTCAATCTTTCTTTCCTTGTTTCTTTCTTTCTTTCGTTCTTTCTTTCGTTCTTTCCTTCTTTCTTTCTTTCTTTCCTTGCCTTCTTTCTCTCTTTCTTTCTTTGTTTCTTTCTTTCTCTCTCTTTCTTTCTTTCTTTCTTTGTTTGTTTCTTTCATTCTTTCTTTCTTTTTCTTCCTTTCTATCTTTGTTTCTTTCTTTCTTTCCCTCTTTCTTTTCTTGCTTTCTTTCCTTCTTTCTTTCCTTCTTTTTTCTTACTTTCTTTCCTTCTTTCCTATCTTTCTTTCTTTCTTTCTTTTTCTTTTTTTATTTCTTTCTTTCATTGCTTTTTTCTTTCTTTCTGTATTTCTTTCTGTCTTTCTATCTTTCTTACTCACTCTCTCTTTCTTTCTTTCTTTCTTTCTTTCTTTGTTTCTTTCTTTCATCCCTTCTTTCTTTTTCTTTTTTGTATCTTTCTTTCCATTTTCCTTCTTTTTTATTTATTTCTTACCTTCTTTCTTTGAAGCTTTTCTTCTTTCTTTCCTTCTTTCCTTCATTCCATTCTTCTTTGCCTCTTTCTTTCATTCTGTCCTTCTTCCCTCCTTACTTTCTTTGTTTCCTTGTTTGTTTGTTTGTTTCTTTCTTTCTTTCATTCACTCTTTCTTTGTTTCTTTGTTTCTTTCTTTCCTCTCTCTCTTTCTTTCTTTCTCTCTTTATTTCTTTCTTTCTCTCTTTCGTTGTTTCTCTCTTTCTCTCTTACTTTTTATCTTTCTTTCTTCCATTGTTTCTTTGTTTCTTTCTCTATTTCTTTCTCTCTTTCTTTCCTTCTTTCTCTCTCTCTTTCTTTCTTTCTTTCTTTGTTTCTTTCTTTCATTCTTTCTTTCTTTTTCTGTTTTTGTATCTTTCTTTCTTTCTATTTTCTTTCTTCTTTCTTTCCTTCTTTCCTTCACTCCATCCTTCTTTGCCTCTTTCTTTCATTTTGTCCTTCTTCCCTCCTTACTTTCTCTGTTTCCTTGTTTGTTTGTTTGTTTCTTTCTTTCTTTCTTTCATTCACTCTTTCTTTGTTTCTTTCTTTGTTTCTTTCTTTCATTCTTTCTTTCTTTTTCTGTTTTTTGTATCTTTCTTTCTCTCTTTCTTTCTTTCTTTCTTTATCATTTTTTCTATCTTTCTTTCTTTCTTTCTATCTATGTTTGTTTTTTCT
>CM060974.1:57997838-58042838 GCA_030765045.1 Tenodera sinensis | reverse complement strand
TTCTTTCTTTGTTTCTTTCTTTCATTCTTTCTTTCTTTTTCTGTTTTTTGTATCTTTCTTTCTTTCTATTTTCTTTCTTCTTTCTTTCCTTCTTTCCTTCACTCCATCCTTCTTTGCCTCTTTCTTTCATTCTGTCCTTCTTCCCTCCTTACTTTCTCTGTTTCCTTGTTTGTTTGTTTGTTTGTTTGTTTCTTTCTTTCTTTCTTTCTTTCATTCACTCTTTCTTTGTTTCTTTCTTTGTTTCTTTCTTTCATTCTTTCTTTCTTTTTCTGTTTTTTGTATCTTTCTTTCTCTCTTTCTTTCTTTCTTTCTTTCTTTATCATTTTTTCTATCTTTCTTTCTTTCTTTCTTTCTTTCTATCTATGTTTGTTTTTTCTTTCTTTCTTTCCTTCTTTCTTTGAAGCTTTTGTTCTTTGTTTCCTTTTTTCCTTCATTCCATCCTTGTTTATTTCTTTCTTTCTTTCATTCTTTCTTTCTCCCTTACTTTCCTTGTTTCTTTGTTTGTTTCTTTCTTTCCTTGTTTCTTTCTCTCTTTCTTTCTTCTTTCTTTCGTTCTTTCTTTCTTTATTTCCGTCTTTCTTTCCTTCTTTGTTTCTTTCTTTCCTACTTTCATTCCTTCTTTCTTTCTTTCTTTCCTTCTTTCCTCCTTTCTTTGTTTTTTTCTTTATTTGTTTGTTTGTTTGTTTCTTTCTTTCTCTCTCTCTCTTTCTTTCTTTTATCTTTCTTTCTTTTTTTGATTCTGTCTTTCTCTCTTTCGTTCTTTCTTCCTTCCTTCTCTCTTTCTTTCTTTCTTTCTTTCTTTCTTTCTTTCTTTCTCTCTCTTTCTTTCGTTCTTTCTTTGTTTCAGTCATTCTCTCGTTCTATCTTTCTATTTTTCTTTATTTCTTTCTTCCTTCTGTCTTTCTTTCTTCTCTCTCTCTTTCTTTCTTTCCCTCTTTCTTTCTTTACCTCTTTCTTTCTTTCTTTCTTTCTTTCTTTCTTTCTTTCTTTCGTTCTTTCCTTCTTTCTTTCGTTAATTCATTTCTTTCTTTCTTTCTGTCCTTCTTTCTTTCTTTCTTTCTTTTTCTTTCTATCATTCTTTCTTTCTGTATTTCTTTCACTCTCCCTTTCTTTCTTTCTTTCTTTCTTTCTTTCCTTCTTTCTTTCTTACGTTCATTTCTTTTTTCCTTCTTTTTTGCTTTCTTTCTTTCCTTCTCTCTTTCTTTCTTTCCTTTTTTCTTTCGTTCTTTGTTTCTTTCTTTCCTTCCTTCCTTCCATTCTATCCCTCTTTCCCTCTTTCTTTCTTTCTTTCTTTCTTTCTTTCCTTCTTTCTTTCTTTCTTTCTTTCTTTCTTTCTTTCTTTCATTCTTTCTTTCTTTCTTTCTAACCTTCTTTCCTTCTTTCGTTCTTTATTTCTTTTTCTCCTTCTGCCTTTTCCTTCCTTTCTTTCCTTCTTTCTTTCCTTCTTTCTTTTCTTCTTTCTTTCTCTCTTTCTTTCTTTCCATCTTTGTTTAATTCTTTTTTTCTTTGCTTCTTTCTTTCTTTCCTTCTTTCTTTCTTCATTTCTTTTTTTGTTTGTTTCTTTCTTTCTTTCCTTCTTTATTTCTTTCTTTCTCTCTTTCTTTCTCTCTTTCTTTCTATCTTTTTTCTTTTTCTATGTTTGTTTGTTTCTTTCTTTCTTTCTTTCTTTCTTTTCTTCTCTCTTTCGTTCTTTCTTTCCTGATTTCTTTCCTTCCTATCATTCTTTCCCTCTTTCTTTATTTCTTTCCTTCCTTTCTTTCTTACTTTCTTTCTTTCTTTCCTTCTTTCTTTCTTCTTCTTTCTTTCTGTCGTTGTTTCCTTCTTTCTTTCATTCCTTCCTTTGTTTCTTTCTTTCATTCCTTCCTTCTTTTTTCTTTCTCTCTTTCCTTACTTTTTTCTTTCTTTCTCTCTCTCTTACTTTCTCTCTTTCTTTCTTTCCTTCTCTCTCTATTTCTTTCTTTCTCTCTCTTTCTTTCTTTCTTTTTCTCTTTCTTTCTATCTTTTTTCTTTCTTTGTTTGTTTGTTTCTTTCTTTCGTTCTTTCTTTCCTTATTTCTTTCCTTCCTTTCCTTCTTTCCTTCTTTCTTTCTTTCCTTGATTTCCTACTTACTTTCTTTCTTTCTTTCTTTCCTTCTTTCTTTCTTTCTTCTTCTTTCTTTCTTTCGTTCTTTACTTCTTTCTTTCTTTCTTTCTTTCTTTCCTTCCTTTCTTTCTTTCCTTCCTTGTTTCTTTCTTTCTTTCTCTCTCTCTTTCTTTCTCTCTCTCTTTCTTTTTTTCTTTCTTTCCTTCTTTCTTTCTTTCTTTCTTTCTTTCTTTCTATCTTTCTTTCTTTCTTTCTTTCTCTCCTTCTTTTTTACTTTCTTTTTCTTTCTGTCTTTCTTTCGTTCTTTCCTTCTTTCTTTCTTTAATTCATTTCTTTTTTTCTTTCTTTCTTTCTTACCTTCTTTATTTCTTTCTTTCTCTCTTTCTTTCTTTGTTTCTCTCTTTCTTTCTATCTTTTTTCTTTGTCTTTGTTTGTTTGTTTGTTTCATTCTTTCTTTCTTTTCTTCTCTCTTTCGTTCTTTCTTTCCTGATTTCCTTCCTTCCTATCTTTCCTTCTTTCTTTCTTTCCTTCCTTTCCTATGTACTTTCTTTCTTTCTCTCTTTCTTTCTTTCTTTCTTTCTCTCTCTCTTTCTTTCTTTTTTCTTTCTTTCCTTCTTTCTTTCCTTTTTTTCTTTCTTTCCTTCCTTCTTTCTTTCTTTCTTTCTTTCTTTCTCTCTTTCTTTCTTTCTTTCTTTCTTTCTTTCTTTCTTTCTTTCTCTCTCTCTCTTTCTTTCTTTTTTCTTCTTTCCTTCCTTTCTTTCTTTCCTTCTCTTTTTCCTTCTTTATTTCTTTCTGTCATTCTTTCTTTCTCTCTTTCTTTCTATCTTTTTTCTTCCTTTCTTTGTTTGTTTGTTTCTTTCTTTCTTTTCATCTTTCTTTCGTTGTTTCTTTCTTTCCTGATTTCATTCCTCCCTTTCTTTCGTTCCTTCTTTCTTTCTTTCCTTGATTTCCTTCTTACTTTCTTTCTTTCTTTCCTTCTTTCTTTCTTTCCATCTCTCTTTCTTTCTTTTTTTCTTTCCTTCCTTTCTTCTTTCCTTGCTTCTTTCTTTTTTTTCTTTCTTTCTTTCGTTCTTTCCTTCTTTCTTTCCTTCCTTCCTTTCTTTCCTCCTTTCTTTCTCTCCTTCTTTCTCTTTCTATTTCTTTCTTAATTTTTTCCTTTCTTTCTTTCCTTCTTTCCTTTTTTCTTTCTTTCCTTCTTTCTTTCTTTCCTTCTTTCGTTCTTTCTTTTTTTCCTTCTTTCTTTCCTTCTTTCTTTCTTTCGTTCATTCAGTTTTTCCTTCCTTCTTTCCTTCTTTCTTTCCTTCTTTCTTTCCTTCTTTCCTTCCTTCTTTCTTTCTTTCTTTCTTTCCTTCTTTCTTTCTTCCTTCCTTCCTTCCTTTTTTCTTTCTTTCTTTCTTTCCTTCTTTATTTTTTCATTCTCTCTTTCTTTCTTTCGCTCTTTCTTTCTTTCTTTTTTTCTATCTTTCTTTCTTTCTTTGTTTGTTTCTTTCTTTCCTTCATTCTTTCGTTCTTTCTTACTTTCCTGCTTTCTTTCCTTCCCTTCTATCTTTCCTTCTTTGTTTCGTTCCATCTTTCATTCTTTCCTTCCTTTCCTTCTTACTATCTTTCTTTCTGTCCTTCTTTCTTTCTTTCTTCTTCTTTCTATCTTTCGTTCTTTCCATCTTTCATTCTTTCCTTCCTTTCTTTCTTTCTTTTTTTCCTTGTTTCTTTCTCTCTTTCTTTCTTTCTCTCTCTCTTGCTTTCTTTGATTCTTTCTTTCTTTCCTTCTTTCTTTCCTTCTTTGGTTCTTTCTTTCCTTCCATTCTTTCTTTCCTTCCTTCTTTCTTTCTTTCTTTCCTTCCTACTTTCTTACTTACTTCCTTTCTTTCCTTTTTCTTTCCTTCCTTCCTTTCTTTCTTTCTTTCTTTTTCTTTCTTTGATCCTTTCTTTCCTTCTTTCTATGTTTCTTTCTTTCTGTATTTCTTTCTCTCTGCCTTTCTATCTTTCTCTCTCTTACTTTCTTTCTTTCCTTCTTTCTTTCTTACGTTCATTTCTTTTTTCCTTCTTTTTAGCTTTCATTCTTTCCTTCTTTCTTTCTTTCTTTCCTTTTTTCTTTCGTTCTTTGTTTCTTTCTTTCCTTCCTTCCTTCCATTCTATCCTTCTTTCCCTCTTTCTTTCTTTCTTTCTTTCTTTCTTTCTTTCTTTCTTCCTTTCTTTCTTTCATTCTTTCTTTCTTTCTTTCTTTCTTTCTTTCTTTCTTTCTAACCTTCTTTCCTTCTTTCGTTCTTTATTTCTTTTTTTCCTTAATCCTTTACCTTCCTTTCTTTCTTTCCTTCTTTCTTTCTTTCCTTCTTTCTTTTCTTCTTTCTTTCTTTCTTTCTTTCTTTCTTTCTTTCCATCTTTGTTTAATTCTTTTTTTCTTTGCTTCTGTCTTTCTTTCCTTCTTTCTTTCTTCATTTCTTTTTTTGTTTGTTTCTTTCTTTCTTTCCTTCTTTATTTCTTTCTTTCGCTCTTTCTTTCTCTCTTTCTTTCTATCTTTTTTCTTTTTCTTTGTTTGTTTGTTTCTTTCTTTCTTTCTTTCTTTCTTTCTTTCCTTCTATCTTTCGTTCTTTCTTTCCTGATTTCTTTCCTTCCTATCATTCTTTCCTTTTTTCTTTATTTCGCTCCTTCCTTTCTTTCTTACTTTCTTTCTTTCTTTCCTTCTTTCTTTCTTCTTCTTTCTTTCTGTCGTTGTTTCCTTCTTTCTTTCATTCCTTCCTTTCTTTCTTTCATTCCTTCCTTCTTTTTTCTTTCTCTCTTTCTTTACTTTTTTCTTTCTCTCTCTCTCTTACTTTCTTTTTTCTTTATTTCCTTCTTTCTTTCTTTCTTTCTTTCTTCCTTTGGTTCTTTACTTCTTTCTATCTTTCCTTCCTTTCTTTCTTTCCTTCTTTCTTTCTTTCTTTCTTTCTTTCTCTCTATCTTTCTAGCGTTCTCTCTCTTTTTTTCTTTCTTTCTTTCTCTTTCTTTCTTAATTTCTTTCTTTCTTTCCTTCTTTCTTTCTTTCCTTCTTTCGGTCTTTCTTTTTTTCCTTCCTTCCATCGTTCCTTTCTTTCTTACCTTCTTTCTTTCTCTCTTTCCTTCCTTCTCCCTTTCTTTCCTTCTTTCGCTCTTACTTTCTTTTTTTCCTTCTTTCCTTCCTTTCTTTCTTTCCTTCTTTTCTTTCTTTTTCTTTCTTTGGTTCTTTCCTTCTTTCTTTCTTTCCTTCCCTTCTTTCTTTCCTTCTTTCTTTCTTTCTTTCTCTCTTTCTTTCTTTCCTTCTCTCTCTATTTCTTTCTTTCTCTCTTTCTTTCTTTCTTTCTTTCTCTTTCTCTTTCTTTCCTTCTTTCTTTCCTTCTTTCTTTCTTTCCTTCTTTCCTTCTTTCTTTTTTTTCTTTCTTTCTTTCCTTCATTATTTCTTTCTGTCTTCCTTTCTTTCTTTCTTTCTTGCTTTCTTTCCTTCTTTCTTTCGTTCTTTCTTTCTTTCTTTCTTTCTTTGTTTCTTTCCTGCTTTCTTTCCTTCCTTTCTTTCTTTCCTTCTTTCTTTCCATCTTTCTTTCTTTGTTTCTTTCTTTCTCTCTCTTTCTTTTTTTCTTTCTTTCCTTCTTTGTTTCTCTCCTTCTTTCCTTCTTTCCTTTCTTTCTTTCCTTCTTTCTTTTTCTTTCTTTCTTTCGTTCTTTCCTTCTTTCTTCCTTTCCTTCTCTCTTTCTTTCTTTCTTTCTTTCTTTCCTTCCTTTCTTTCTTTCTTTCTCTCTATCTTTCTTTGCTTCTTTCTTTCTTCGTTTCTTTTTTTCTTTCTTTCTTTCTTTCTTTCTTACCTTCTTTATTTCTTTCTTTCTCTCTTTCTTTCTTTGTTTCTCTCTTTCTTTCTATCTTTTTTCTTTTTCTTTGTTTGTTTGTTTGATTCATTCTTTCTTTCTTTTCTTCTCTCTTTCGTTCTTTCTTTCCTGATTTCCTTCCTTCCTATCTTTCCTTCCTTCTTTCTTTCTTTCCTTCCTTTCCTATGTACTTTCTTTCTTTCTCTCTTTCTTTCTTTCTTTCTTTCTCTCTCTCTTTCTTTCTTTTTTTCTTGCTTTCCTTCTTTCTTTCCTTTTTTTCTTTCGTTCCTTCCTTCTTTCTTTCTTTCTTTCTTTCTTTCTTTCTTTCTTTCTTTCTTTCTTTCTCTCTCTCTTTCTTTCTTCTTTTCTTTCTTTCCTTCTTTCTTTCTTAATTTTTTCTTCCTTTCTTTCTTTCCTTCTTTCTTTCTTTCCTTCTTTCGCTCTTTCATTCTTTTTTTCTTCTTTCCTTCCTTTCTTTCCTTCTCTCTTTCCTTCTTTATTTCTTTCTGTCATTCTTTCTTTCTCTCTTTCTTTCTATCTTTTTTCTTTCTTTCTTTCTTTGTTTGTTTCTTTCTTTCTTTTCATCTTCTTTCGTTGTTTCTTTCTTTCCTGATTTCATTCCTCCCTTTCTTTCTTTCCTTCTTTCTTTCTTTCCTTGATTTCCTTCTTACTTTCTCTCTTTCCTTCTTTCTTTCTTTCTTTCTTTGTTCTTCTTTCTTTCTTTCGTTCTTTCCTTCTTTCTTTCTTTCCTTTCTTTCTTTCTTTCCTTAATTCTTTCTTTCTTTCTTTCTTTCTTTCTTTCCTTCTCTCTTTCTTTCTCTCTCTCTTTCTTTCTTTTTTTCTTTCTTTCCTTCTTTCTTTCCTTTCTTTCTTTCTTTTTTCTTTCTACCTTTCTTTCTTTCTCTCCTTCTTTCTTTCTTTTTCTTTCTTTCTTTCGTGCTTTCCTTCTTTCTTTCCTATCTTCCTTTCCTTCTTTCTTAATTTCTTTCTTTCTTTCTTCCCTTCTTTCTTTCTTTCTTTCCTTCTTTTTTCTTTGTTTCCTTTTTCCTTCTTTTTCCCTTTCCTTCTTTCTTTCCTTCTTTCTTTCTCTCTTTCCTTCTTTCTTTCCTTCTTTCTTTCTTACTTTCATTCCTTCTTTCTTTCTTTCAATCAGTTTTTCCTTCTTTGTTTCTTTCCTTCTTTCTTACTTTCCCTCCTTGTTTCTTTCTTTCGTTTATTCTTTCTTTCTTTTTTCCTTCTTTCTTTCGTTCTTTGTTCCTTTCTTTCCTTCTTTCCTTCCTTCCTTTCTTTCTTTCCTTATTTCTTTCTTTCCATCTCTCTTTCTTTCTTTTTTTCTTTCCTTCCTTTCTTCTTTCTTTCTTTTTTTTCTTCCTTTCTTTCGTTCTTTCCTTCTTTCTTTCCTTCCTTTCTTTCTTTCCTTCTTTCTTTCTCTCTTTCTTTTTCTTTCTCTTTCTTTCTTAATTTTTTCCATCCTTTCTTTCCTTCTTTCCTTCTTTCTTTCTTTCCTTCTTTCTTTCTTTCCTTCTTTCGTTCTTTCTTTTTTTCCTTCTTTCTTTCCTTCCTTCCTTCTTTCTTTCTTTCGTTCATTCAGTTTTTCCTTCCTTCTTTCCTTCTTTCTTTCCTTCTTTCTTTCCTTCTTTCTTTCCTTCTTTCTTTCTTTCTTTCCTTCTTTCTTTCTTCCTTCCTTTTTTCTTTCTTTCTTTCTTTCTTTCTTTCCTTCTTTATTTTTTCATTCTCTCTTTCTTTCTCTCTTTCTTTCTTTCTATCTTTCTTTCTTTCTTTGTTTGTTTCTTTCTTTCCTTCATTCTTTCGTTCTTTCTTACTTTCCTGCTTTCTTTCCTTCCCTTCTATCTTTCCTTCTTTGTTTCGTTCCATCCTTCATTCTTTCCTTCCTTTCCTTCTTACTATCTTTCTTTCTGTCCTTCTTTCTTTCTTCTTCTTTCTATCTTTCGTTCTTTCCTTCTTTCATTCTTTCCTTCCTTTCTTTCTTTCTTTCCTTGTTTCTTTCTCTCTTTCTTTCTTTCTTTTTCTCTCTCTTTCTTTCTTTGATTCTTTCTTTCTTTGCTTCTTTCTTTCCTTCTTTGGTTCTTTCTTTCTTTCCATTCTTTCTTTCCTTCTTTCTTTCTTTCTTTCTTTCTTTCCTTCCTACTTACTTACTTTCTTTCTTTCTTTCCTTTTTCTTTCCTTCCTTCCTTCCTTTCTTTCTTTCTTTTTCTTTCTTTGATTCTTTCTTACCTTCTTTCTATCTTTCTTTCTTTCTGTATTTCTTTCTCTCTACCTTTCTATCTTTCTCTCTCTTTCTTTCTTTCTTTCCTTCTTTCTTTCTTACGTTCATTTCTTTTTTCCTTCTTTTTTGCTTTCATTCTTTCCTTCTTTCTTTCTTTCTTTCCTTTTTTCTTTCGTTCTTTGTTTCTTTCTTTCCTTCATTCCTTCCATTCTATCCTTCTTTCCCTCTTTCTTTCTTTCTTTCTTTCTTCCTTTCTTTCTTTCATTCTTTCTTTCTTTATCTCTTTCTAACCTTCTTTCCTTCTTTCGTTCTTTATTTCTTTTTTTCCTTCTTCCTTTTCCTATCTTTCTTTTTTTCCTTCTTTCTTTCTTTCCTTCTTTCTTTTCTTCTTTCTTTCTTTCTTTCTTTCTTTCTTTCTTTCTTTCTTTCTTTCTTTCCATCTTTGTTTAATTCTTTTTTTCTTTGCTTCTTTCTTTCTTTCCTTCTTTCTTTCTTCATTTCTTTTTTTGTTTGTTTCTTTCTTTCTTTCCTTCTTTCTTTCTTTCTTTCTTCCTTTGGTTCTTTACTTCTTTCTTTCTTTCCTTCCTTTCTTTCTTTCCTTCTTTCTTTCTTTCTTTCTTTCTCTCTATCTTTCTAGCGTTCTCTCTCTTTTTTTCTTTCTTTCTTTCTCTTTCTTTCTTAATTTCTTTCTTTCTTTCCTTCTTTCTTTCTTTCCTTCTTTCAGTCTTTCTTTCTTTCTTTTTTTCCTTCTTTCCATCGTTCCTTTCTTTCTTTCCTTCTTTCTTTCTCTCTTTCCTTCCTTCTCTCTTTCTTTCCTTCTTTCGCTCTTACTTTCTTTTTTTCCTTCTTTCCTTCCTTTCTTTCTTTCCTTCTTTCGTTCTTTCTTTCTTTTTCTTTCTTTGGTTCTTTCCTTCTTTCTTTCTTTCCTTCCCTTCTTTCTTTCTTTCCTTCTTTCTTTCTTTCTTTCTCTCTTTCTTTCTTTCCTTCTCTCTCTATTTCTTTCTTTCTCTCTTTCTTTCTTTCTTTCTCTTTCTCTTTCTTTCCTTCTTTCTTTCCTTCTTTCTTTCTTTCCTTCTTTCTTTTTTTTCTTTCTTTCTTTCCTTCATTATTTCTTTCTGTCTTCCTTTCTTTCTTTCTTTCTTTCTTTCTTTCTTTCCATCTTTCTTTCTTTCTTTCTTTCTCTCTCTTCCTTTTTTTTCTTTCTTTCCTTCTTTGTTTCTCTCCTTCTTTCCTTCCTTCCTTTCTTTCTTTCCTTCTTTCTTTTTCTTTCTTTCTTTCGTTCTTTCCTTCTTTCTTCCTTTCCTTCTCTCTTTCTGTCTTTCTTTCTTTCCTTCCTTTCTTTCTTTCTTTCTCTCTATTTTTCTTTGCTTCTTTCTTTCTTACCTTCTTTCTTTCTTCATTTCTTTTTTTCTTTCTTTCTTTCTTACCTTCATTATTTCTTTCTCTCTTTCTTTCTTTGTCTCTCTCTTTCTTTCTATCTTTTTTCTTTTTCTTTGTTTGTTTGTTTGTTTCATTCTTTCTTTCTTTTCTTCTCTCTTTCATTCTTTCTTTCCTGATTTCCTTCCTTCCTATCTTTCCTTCCTTCTTTCTTTCTTTCCTTCCTTTCCTATGTACTTTCTTTCTTTCTCTCTCTCTTTCTTTCTTTCTTTCTTTCTCTCTCTCTTTCTTTCTTTTTTTCTTGCTTTCCTTCTTTCTTTCCTTTTTTTCTTTCGTTCCTACCTTCTTTCTTTCTTTCTTTCTTTCTTTCTTTCTCTCTTTCTTTCTTTCTTTCTTTCTTTCTCTCTCTCTCTTTCTTTCTTTTGTTCTTTCTTTCCTTCTTTCTTTCTTAATTTTTTCTTCCTTTCTTTCTTTCCTTCTTTCTTTCTTTCCTTCTTTCGCTCTTTCATTCTTTTTTTCTTCTTTCCTTCCTTTCTTTCCTTCTCTCTTTCCTTCTTTATTTCTTTCTGTCATTCTTTCTTTCTCTCTTTCTTTCTATCTTTTTTCTTTCTTTCTTTGTTGGTTTGTTTCTTTCTTTCTTTTCATCTTCTTTCGTTGTTTCTTTCTTTCCTGATTTCATTCCTCCCTTTCTTTCTTTCCTTCTTTCTTTCTTTCCTTGAGTTCCTTCTTACTTTCTTTCTTTCCTTCTTTCCTTCTTTCTTTCTTTCTTTCTTCTTCTTTCTTTCTTTCGTTCTTTCCTTCTTTCTTTCTTTCCTTTCTTTCTTTCTTTCCTTCCTTCTTTCTTTCTTTCTTTCTTTCTTTCTCTCTTTCTTTCTCTCTTTCTTTCTTTTTTCTTTCTTTCCTTCTTTCTTTCCTTTCTTTCTTTCTTTTTTCTTTCTAACTTTCTTTCTTTCTCTCCTTCTTTCTTTCTTTCTTTCTTTTTCTTTGTTTCTTTCGTGCTTTCCTTCTTTCTTTCCTATCTTTCTTTCCTTCTTTCTTAATTTCTTTCTTTCTTTCTTCCCTTCTTTGTTTCTTTTTTCTTTGTTTCTTTTTTCCTTCTTTTTCCCTTTCCTTCTTTCTTTCCTTCTTTCTTTCTCTCTTTCCTTCTTTCTTTCCTTCTTTCTTTCTTACTTTCATTCCTTCTTTCTTTCTTTCAATCAGTTTTTCCTTCTTTCTTTCTTTCCTTCTTTCTTACTTTCCCTCCTTGTTTCTTTCTTTCGTTTATTCTTTCTTTCTTTTTTCCTTCTTTCTTTCGTTCTTTGTTCCTTTCTTTCCTTCTTTCCTTCCTTCCTTTCTTTCTTTCCCTATTTCTTTCTTTCCATCTCTCTTTCTTTCTTTTTTTCTTTCCTTCCTTTCTTCATTCCTTGTTTCTTTCTTTTTTTTCTTTCTTTCTTTCGTTCTTTCCTTCTTTCTTTCCTTCCTTTCTTTCTTTCCTTCTTTCTTTCTCTCTTTCTTTCTCTTTCTTTCTTAATGTTTCTCTTCCTTTCTTTCCATCTTTCTTTCTTTCCTTCTTTCTTTCCTTCCTTTCTTTCTTTCCTTCTTTTTCCTTCTTTATTTCTTTCTCTCTTTATTTCCTTCCTTCTCTCTTTCTTACTTTCTTTCTCTCTTTCTTTCTATCTTTTTTCTTTCTTTCTTTCTTTCCTTGTTTGTTTCTTTCATTCGTTCTTTCTTTCTTTCCTGATTTCTTTCCTTCCTTTCTTTCTTACCTTCTTTCTTTCTTTCCTTGATTTCCTAATTACTTTCTTTCTTTCCCTCTTTCTTTCTTTCTTTCTTCTTCCTTTCTTTCCACCATTCGTTCTTTTCTTCTTTGTTTCTTTCTTTCCTTCTTTCTTTCTTTCTTTCTTTGCTTCTTTCTTAGTTTCTTTCTTCATTTTTTTTTCTTTCTTTCTTTCCTTCGTTATTTCTTTCTTTCTCTCTTTCTTTGTTTCTCTCTTTCTTTATCTCTTTCTTTCTATCTTTTTTCCTTTTCTTTGTTTGTTTGTTTGTTTCTTTCTTTTCCTCTTTCTTTCGTTCTTTCTTTCCTGATTTCTTTCCTTCCTTTCTTTCCTTCTTTCTTTCTTTCCTTCCTTTCCTTCTTACTTTCTTTCTTTCCTTCTTTTTTTCTTTCTTCTTCTTTCTTTGTTTCGTTCTTTCTTTCTTTTTCTTTCTTTCTTTCTTTCTCTCCTTCTTTCTTTCTTTCTCTTTCTTTCTTTCTTTTTTTCTTTCTTTCGTTCTTTCCTTCTTTCTTTCGTATCTTCCCCTTTTGTTTCTTTCCTTCTTTCTTTCTTTCGCTCTTTCTTTCTTAATTTTTTTCTTTCTTTCCGTCTTTCTTTCTTTCTTTCCTTCTTTCTTTCTTTCCTTCTTTCGTTCTTTGTTTCTTTTTTCCTTCTTTCTTTCCTTCCTGTCTTTCTTTGCTTCTTTCTTTCTTTCTTTCTTTCTTTCCTTCTTTCTTTCTCTCTGTCCTTAGTTTATTTCTTTCGTTCCTTCTTTCTTTCTTTCCTTCTTTCTTTCTTTCTTTCTTTCCTCTTTTCTTTGCTTCTTTCTTTCTTTCATTCAGTTTTTCCTTCTTTCTTTCCTTCCTTCTTTCTCTCTTTCCCTCTTTCTTTCATTCAGTTTTTCCTTCTTTCTTTCTTTCTTTCCTTCTTTCTCTCTTTCTTTCTTTCTTTCTCTCTTTCTTTCTATCTTTTTTCTTTATTTCTTTGTTTGTTTGTTTGTTTCTTTCTTTCCTGATTTCTTTCCTTCCGTTCTTTCTTTCCTTCTTTCTTTCTTTCCTTGATCTCCTACTTACTTTCTTTCTTTCTTTCTTTCCTTCTTTCTTTCTTTCTCCTTCTTTCTTTCTTTCTTTCGTTCTTTCCTTCTTCCTTTCGTTCCTTTCTTTCTTTCTTTCTTTCTTTCTTTCTTTCTTTCCTTCCTGCTTTCTTTCTTTCTTTCTCTCTTTCTTTTTTCTTTCTTTCCTTCTTTATTTCTTTCTTTTTTCTTTCTTTCTTTCTGTCTTTCTTTCTCTCCTTTCATTCTTTCTTTTTCTTTCTTTCTTTCGTTCTTTCCTTGTTTCTTTCCTTCTTTCTTTCCTACCTTTCTTTCTTTCTTTCCTTCTTTCTTTCTTTCTTTCTTTCTATTTCTTTCTTTCTTCCTTTGGTTCTTTCCTTCTTTCTTTCTTTCCATCCTATCTATCTTTCTTTCCTTCTTTCTTTCTTTCCTTCTCTCTTTCCTTCTTTCTCTCTCTCTTTCTTTCTCTCTTTCTTTCTCTTTCTCTTTCTTTCTTAATTTCTTTCTTTCTTTCCTTCTTTCTTTCTTTCTTTCTTTCCTTCTTTCTTTCTTTCTTTCTTTCCTTCTTTCGCTCTTTCTTTCTTTTTTTCCTTCTTTCCTTCCTTTCTATCTTTTCTTCTTTCTGTCCTTCTGTCTTTCTTTCTTTCCTTCTTTCTTTCTTTCTTTCCTTCTTTCTTTCTTTCTTTCTTTCTTTCTTTCTTTCCTTCTTTCTTTCTTTCATTCAGTTTTTCCTTCTTTCATTCCCTCTTTCTTTCCTTCATTATTTCTTTCTGTCTTCCTTTCTTTCTTTCTTTCCTTCTTTCTTTCGTTCTTTCTTACTTTCTTTCCTGCTTTCTTTCCTTCCTTTCTTTCTTTCCTTATTTCTTTCTTTCCATCTTTCTTTCTTTCCATCCTTTCCATCTTACATTCTTTCTTTCTTTCTTTCCTTCTTTCTTTCTTTCCTTCTTTCTTTCGTTCTTTGTTACTTCCTTTCATGCTTTCTTTCCTTCCTTTCTTTCTTTCCTTCTTTCTTTCTTTCCTTCTTTCTTTCTTTCTTTCCTTCTTTCTTTCTTTGTTTCATTCAGTTTTTCCTTCTTTCTTTCCTTCTTTCTTTCCTTCATTATTTCTTTCTGTCTTCCTTTCTTTCTTTCTTTCCTTCTTTCTTTCGTTCTTTCTTACTTTTTTCCTGCTTTCTTTCCTTCCTTTCTTTCTTTCCTTCTTTCTTTCCATCTTTCTTTCTTTCCTTCCTCTCCATCTTACATTCTTTCTTTCTTTCTTTCCTTCCTTCCTTCTTTCTTTCGTTCTTTGTTACTTTCTTTCCTTCTTTCCTTCCTTTCTTTCTTTCTTTCCTTCTTTCTTTCTTTCTTTATCTGTTTCTTTCTATCTTTTTTCTTTTTCTTTGTTTGTTTGTTTCTTTCTTTCCTTGTTTTCTTCTTTCTTTCGTTCTTTCTTTCCTGATTTCTTTCTTTCCTTTCTTTCTTCCCTTCTTTCTTTCTTTCTTTCCTTCCTTCCTTTCCTTCTTACTTTCTTTCTTTCCTTCTTTTTTTCTTTCTTCTTCTTTCTTTGGTTCGTTCTTTCTTTCTTTTTCTTTCTTTCTTTCTTTCTTTCTTTCTTTTTTTCTCTCCTTCTTTCTTTCTTTCTTTCTTTCTTTTTCTTTCTCTCTTTCTTTTTTTCTTTCTTTCGTTCTTTCCTTCTTTCTTTCGTATCTTCCTTTCTTTGTTTCTTTCCTTCTTTCTTTCTTTCTTTCTTTCTTTCTTTCTTTCTTTCTTTCTCTCTTTCTTCCTTTCTCTCTCTTTCTTTCTTAATTTTTTTTCTTTATTTCTTTCTTTCTTTCATTTTTTCTTTCCTTCTTTCTTTCTTTCTTTCATTCAGATTTTCCTTCTTTCTTCCTTTCCTTCTTTCTTTCTTTCTTTCTTTCTTTCTTTCTTTCTTTCTTTCCTTCTTTCTTTCTTTCCTTCTTTCTCTCTTTCTTACTTTCTCTATTTCTTTCTATCTTTTTTCTTTCTTTCTTTCTTTCTTTCTTTGTTTCTTTCTTTCTTTCGCTCTTTCTTTCCTGATTTCGTTCCTTTCTGTCTTACTTTCCTTCTTTCTTTCTTTCCTTGATTTCCTACTTACTTTCTTTTTTCTTTCCTTCTTTCTTTCTTTCTCTTTCTTTCTTTCTTTCGTTCTTTCCTACTTTCTTTCTTTCCTTCCTTCCTTCCTTTCTTTCTTTCTTTCTTTCTCTCTCTTTCTTTTTTCTTTCTTTCCTTCTTTCTTTCTTTTTTCTTTCTTTCTTTCTATCCTTCTGTCTTTCTTTTCTCCTTCTTTCTTTCTTTCTTTTTCTTTCTTTCGTTCTTTCCTTCTTTCTTTCTTTCCTTTCTTCCTTTCTTTCTTTCCTTCTTTCTTTCTTTTTCTTTGTTTCTTTCTTCCTTTGCTTCTTTCCTTCTTTCTTTCTTTCCACCCTTTCTATCTTTCTTTCCTTCTTTCTTTCTTTCTTTCTTTCTTTCTTTCTTTCTTTCTTTCTTTCTTTCTTTCTTTCTTTCTTTCTTTCTCTTTCTTTCTTTCTCTCTTTCCTTCTTTTTATCTCTCTCTCTTTCTTTCTTTCTTTCTTTCTTTCTCTTTCTCTTTCCTTCCTAATTTCTTTCTTTCTTTCTTTCCTTCTTTCTTTCTTTCTTTCTTTCCTTCTTTCGCTATTTCTTTCTTTTTTTCTTTCTTTCCTTCAATCCTTTCTTTCTTTCCTTCTTTCTTTCCTTCTTTCTTTCTTTCTCTCCTTCTTTCTTTCTTTCCTTCTTTCTTTCTTTCTTTCATTCAGTTTTTCCTTCTTTCTTTCCTTCTTTCTTTCTTTCCTTCTTTCTTTCCTTCTTTCCATCTTTCTTTCCTTTTTCTTTCTTTCCTTCATCATTTCTTTCTGTCTTTCTTTCTCTCTCTCTTTCTTTCTTTCCTTCTTTCTTTCGTTCTTTCTTTCTTGCTTTCTTTCCTTTCTTTCTTCCCTTCTTTCTTTCTTACCATCTTTCTTTTTTCCTTCCTATACTTCTTACATTCTTTCTTTCCTTCTTTCTTTCTTTCCTTCTTTCTTTCGTTCTTTGTTACTTTCTTTCCTTCTTTCCTTCCTTCCTTTCTTTCTTTCCTTCTCTCTTTCTTTCTTTCATTCTTTCTTTCCTTCTTTCTTTCTTTCCTCCCTTTCTTTCTTTCCTGCTTTCTTTTCTTCCTTTCTTTCCTTCTTTCTTTCTTTCCTTCTTTCTTTCGTACTTTGTTACTTCCATTCCTTCTTTCCTTCCTTTCTTTCTTTCCTTCTTTCTTTCTTTCTTTCATTCAGTTTTTCCTTCTTTCTTTCCTTCTTTCTCTCCTTCATTATTTCTTTCTGTCTTCCATTCTTTCTTTCTTTCCTTCTTTCTTTCGTTCTTTCTTACTTTCTTTCCTGCTTTCTTTCCTTCCTTTCTATCTTTTCTTCTTTCTGTCCTTCTGTCTTTCTTTCTTTCCTTCTTTCTTTCTTTCTTTCTTTCTTTCTTTCTTTCTTTCCTTCTTTCTTTCTTTCATTCAGTTTTTCCTTCTTTCTTTCCTTCTTTCTTTCCTTCATTATTTCTTTCTGTCTTCCTTTCTTTCTTTCCTTCTTTCTTTCGTTCTTTCTTACTTTCTTTCCTGCTTTCTTTCCTTCCTTTCTATCTTTCCTTCTTTCTTTCTTTCCATCTTTCTTTCTTTCCTTCCTTTCCATCTTACATTCTTTCTATCTTTCCTTCTTTCTTTCTTTCCTTCTTTCTTTCGTTCTTTGTTACTTCCTTTCCTGCTTTCTTTCCTTCCTTTCTTTCTTTCCTTCTTTCTTTCTTTCCTTCTTTCTTTCTTTCTTTCCTTCTTTCTTTCTTTCTTTCATTCAGTTTTTCCTTCTTTCTTTCCTTCTTTCTTTCCTTCATTATTTCTTTCTGTCTTCCTTTCTTTCTTTCCTTCTTTCTTTCGTTCTTTCTTACTTTTTTCCTGCTTTCTTTCCTTCCTTTCTTTCTTTCCTTCTTTCTTTCTTTCCATCTTTCTTTCTTTCCTTCCTTTCCATCTTACATTCTTTCTTTCTTTCCTTCTTTCTTTCTTTCCTTCTTTCTTTCGTTCTTTATTACTTCCTTTCCTTCTTTCCTTCCTTCCTTTCTTTCTTTCCTTCTTTCTTTCTTTCTTTCTTTCTTTCTTTATCTGTTTCTTTCTATCTTTTTTCTTTTTCTTTGTTTGTTTGTTTCTTTCTTTCCTTGTTTTCTTCTTTCTTTCGTTCTTTCTTTCTTTCCTGATTTCTTTCTTTCCTTTCTTTCTTCCCTTCTTTCTTTCTTTCATTCCTTCCTTCCTTCCTTTCCTTCTTACTTTCTTTCTTTCCTTCTTTTTTCTTTCTTCTTCTTTCTTTGGTTCGTTCTTTCTTTCTTTTTCTTTCTTTCTTCTTTCTCTCCTTCTTTCTTTCTTTCTTTCTTTCTTTCTCTTTCTTTCTTTCTTTCTTTTTTTCTTTCTTTCTTTCGTTCCTTCCTTCTTTCTTTCGTATCTTCCTTTCTTTGTTTCTTTCCTTCTTTCTTTCCTTATTTCTTTCTTTCCTTCTTTCTTTCCTTCTTTCCATCTTTCTTTCTTTTTTTCTTTCTTTCCTTCATTATTTCTTTCTGTCTTTCTTCCTCTCTCTCTTTCTTTCCTTCTTTCTTTCGTTCTTTCTTTCTTGCTTTCTTTCCTTTCTTTCTTTCCTTCTTTCTTTCTTTCCATCTTTCTTTTTTCCTTCCTTTACTTCTTTCATTCTTTCTTTCCTTCTTTCTTTCTTTCCTTCTTTCGTTCTTTGTTACTTTCTTTCCTTCTTTCCTTCCTTCCTTTCTTTCTTTCCTTCTTTCTTTCTTTCCTTCTCTCTTTCTTTCTTTCATTCTTTCTTTCTTTCCATCTTTCTTTCTTTCCTTCCTTTCCATCTTACATTCTATCTTTCTTTCTTTCCTTCTTTCTTTCTTTCCTTCTTTCTTTCGTTCTTTGTTACTTCCTTTCCTTCTTTCCTTCCTTCCTTTCTTTCTTTCCTTCTTTCTTTCTTTCTTTCTTTCTTTATCTGTTTCTTTCTATCATTTTTCTTTTTCTTTGTTTGTTTGTTTCTTTCTTTCCTTGTTTTCTTCTTTCTTTCGTTCTTTCTTTCTTTCCTGATTTCTTTCTTTCCTTTCTTTCTTCCCTTCTTTCCTTCTTTCTTTCCTTCCTTTCCTTCTTACTTTCTTTCTTTACTTCTTTTTTTCTTTCTTCTTCTTTCTTTGGTTCGTTCTTTCTTTCTTTTTCTTTCTTTCTTTCTTTCTCTCCTTCTTTCTTTCTTTCTTTCTTTCTTTCTTTCTCTTTCTTTCTTTCTTTCTTTTTTTCTTTCTTTCGTTCCTTCCTTCTTTCTTTCGTATCTTCCTTTCTTTGTTTCTTTCCTTCTTTCTTTCTTTCTTTCTCTCTTTCTTCCTTTCTCTCTCTTTCTTTCTTAATTTTTTTCTTTATTTCTTTCTTTCTTTCATTTTTTCTTTCCTTCTTTCTTTCATTCAGATTTTCCTTCTTTCTTCCTTTCCTTCTTTCTTCCTTTCTTTCTTTCTTTCCTTCTTTCTTTCTTTCCTTCTTTCTCTCTTTCTTTCTTTCTCTATTTCTTTCTATCTTTTTTCTTTCTTTCTTTCTTTCTTTCTTTCTTTGTTTCTTTCTTTCTTTCGTTCTTTCTTTCCTGATTTCGTTCCTTTCTGTCTTACTTTCCTTCTTTCTTTCTTTCCTTGATTTCCTACTTACTTTCTTTTTTCTTTCCTTCTTTCTTTCTTTCTCTTTCTTTCTTTCGTTCTTTCCTACTTTCTTACTTTCCTTCCTTACTTTCTTTCTTTCTTTCTTTCTTTCCTTCCTACTTTCTTTCTTTCTTTCTCTCTCTTTCTATTTTCTTTCTTTCCTTCTTTCTTTCTTTCTTTTTTCTTTCTTTCTTTCTATCCTTCTGTCTTTCTTTTCTCCTTCTTTCTTTCTTTCTTTTTCTTTCTTTCGTTCTTTCCTTCTTTCTTTCTTTCCTTTCTTTCTTTCTTTCTTTCCTTCTTTCTTTCTTTTCCTTTGTTTCTTTCTTCCTTTGCTTCTTTCCTTCTTTCTTTCTTTCCATCCTTTCTATCTTTCTTTCCTTCTTTCTTTCTTTCTTTCTTTCTTTCTCTCTTTCCTTCTTTTTGTCTCTCTCTCTTTCTATCTTTCTCTTTCTCTTTCCTTCCTAATTTCTTTCTTTCTTTCCTTCTTTCTTTCCTTCTTTCTTTCTTTCTCTCCTTCTTTCTTTCTTTCCTTCTTTCTTTCTTTCTTTCATTCAGTTTTTCCTTCTTTCTTTCCTTCTTTCTTTCTTTCCTTCTTTCTTTCCTTCTTTCCATCTTTCTTTCTTTTTTCTTTCTTTCCTTCATTATTTCTTTCTGTCTTTCTTTCTCTCTCTCTTTCTTTCCTTCTTTCTTTCGTTCTTTCTTTCTTGCTTTCTTTCCTTCTTTCTTTCTTTCCATCTTTCTTTTTTCCTTCCTTTACTTCTTACATTCTTTCTTTCCTTCTTTCTTTCTTTCCTTCTTTCTTTCGTTCTTTGTTACTTTCTTTCCTTCTTTCCTTCCTTCCTTTCTTTCTTTCCTTCTTTCTTTCTTTCCTTCTCTCTTTCTTTCATTCTTTCTTTCCTTCTTTCTTTCTTTCTTTCCTCCCTTTCTTTCTTTCTTTCCTGCTTTCTTTTCTTCCTTTCTTTCCTTCTTTCTCTCTTTCTTTCTTTATTTCTTTTTTCTTTTTCTTTGTTTGTTTGTTTCTTTCTTTCTTTCTTTTCTTCTTTCTTTCGTTCTTTCTTTCTTTCCTGATTTCTTTCCTTCCTTTCTTTCTTTCCTTCTTTCTTTCTTTCTTTCCTTACTTTCCTTCTTACTTTCTTTCTTTCCTTCCTTTTTCTCTCTTCTTCTTTCTTTGTTTCGTTCTTTCTTTTTCTTTCTTTCTCTCTTTCTTTCTTTCTTTCTTTCTCTTTCTTTCTTTCTTTTTTATTTTCTTTCGCTCTATCCTTATTTCTTTCGTTCTTTCTTACTTTCTTTCCTGCTTTCTTTCCTTCCTTTCTTTCCTTCTTTCTTTCTTTCCATCTTTCTTCCTTTCCTTCCTTTCCATCTTACATTCTTTCTTTCTTTCTTTCCTTCTTTCTTTCTTTCCTTCTTTCTTTCTTTCCTTCTTTCTTTCGTTCTTTGTTACTTCCTTTCCTTCTTTCCTTCCTTCCTTCCTTTCTTTCCTTCTTTCTTTCTTTCTTTCTTTCTTTCTTTATCTCTTTCTTTCTATCTTTTTCCTTTTTCTTTGTTTGTTTGTTTCTTTCTTTCCTTCTTTTCTTCTTTCTTTCTTTCCTGAATTGTTGCCTTCCTTTCTTTCTTTCCTTCTTTCTTTCTTTCTTTCCTTCCTTTCCTTCTTACTTTCTTTCTTTTTTTCTTTCTTCTTCTTTCTTTGTTTCGTTCTTTCTTTATTTTTCTTTCTTTCTTTCTTTCTTTCTTTCTTTCTTTCTCTCCTTCTTTCTCTCTTTCTTTCTCTTTCTTTCTTTCTTTCTTTTTTCTTTCTTTCGTTCTTTCCTTCGTTCTTTCGTATCTTCCTTTCTTTGTTTATTTCCTTCTTTCTTTCTCTCTTTCTTCCTTTCTCTCTCTATCTTTCTTAATTTTTGTTTCTTTCTTTCCTTCCTTGTTTCTTTCTTTCTTTCTTTCCTTCTTTCGTTTTTTGTTTCTTTTTTCCTTCTTTCTTTCCTTCCTGACTTTCTTTCCTTCTTTCTTTCTTTCTTTCTTTCCTTCTTTCTTTCTCTCTGTCCTTCTTAGTTTCTTTCTTTCGTTCCTTCTTTCTTTCCTTCTTTCTTTCATTTTTTCTTTCGTTCTTTCTTTCTTTCATTCAGATTTTCCTTCTTTCTTTCTTTCCTTCTTTCCTTCTTTCTTTCCTTCTTTCTTTCTTTCTTTCCTTCTTTCTTTCTATCTTTCCTTCTTTCTTTCTTTCATGTCTTTTCTCCTTCTTTCTTACTTTCCTTCTTTTTTTCTTTCTTTCTTTCTTTTTTCTTTCTTTCTTTCTTTCTTTTTTTCTTTCTTTGTGACTCTCTTTCTTTCGTTCTCTCTTTTTTTCTTTTTTTCCCTCCTTCCATTCCTTCATTCTTTCTTTCTTTCTTTCTTTCCTTCTTTCTTTCTCTCTTTCTTTCTTTCTTTTTCTGTTTATTAAATCTTTTTTCTTTCTTTCTTTCGATCTTTCCTTCTATCTTTCGTATCTTCCTTTCCTTCTTTCTTTCTCTCTTTCTTTCTCTCTCTTTCCTTCTTAATTTTTTTCCTTCTTTCTTCCCATCTTTCTTTCTTTCTTTCTTTCCTTCTTTCTTTTTTTCTTTCCTTCTTCCTTTCTTTGTTTCCTTCCTTTCTAGCTTTCTTTCTTTCCTTCTTTCTTTCTTTCTTTCTTTCTTTTTCTTTCTTTCTTTCGTTCTTTACTTCTTTCTTTCTTTCCTTCCTTATTTCTTTCTCTCTTTCTTTCTTTCTCTCTCTCTTTCTTTGATTTTTCTTTTTCTTTCCTTCTTTCTTTCTTTTTTCTTTCTTTCTTTCTTTCTGTCTTTCTTTCTTTCTTTCTCTCCTTTTTTCTTTCTTTCTTTTTCTTTCTTTCTTTCCTTCTTTCTTTATTTCGATCTTTCCCTCTTTCTTTCGTATCTTCCTTTCTTTCTTTCCTTCTTTCTTTCTCTCTCTTTCCTTCTTAATTTTTTTTCTTTCTTCCCTTCTTTCTTTCTTTCTTTCTTTCTTTCCTTCTTTCTTTCCTTCTTTCGTTCTTTGTTTCCTTTTCCTTCTTTCTTTCCTTTCTCTCTTCCATCTTTCTTTCTCTCTTTCCTTATTTCTCTCTTTCTTTCTTTGTTTCCTTCCTTTCTTTCCATTTTTCTTTCTTTCTTTCTTTCTTTCTTTCTTTCTTTCTTTCTTTCTTTCTTTTTCTTTCTTTCTTTCTTTCGTTCTTTACTTCTTTCTTTCCTTCCTTTCTTTCTTTCCTTTCTACTTTCTTTCTTTCTCTCTCTCTTTCTTTCTTTCTTTCTCTCTCACTTTCCTTCTTTCGTTCTTTCTTTCTTTTTTCCTTCTTTCTTTACTACCTTTATATCTTTCCTTCTTTCTTTCCATTATTCTTTCTTTTCTTCTTTGTTTCTTTCTTTCCATCTTTCTTTCCATCTTTCTTGCTTTCTTGGCTTCTTTCTTTGTTTCTTTCTTCATTTTTTTTCTTTCTTTCTTTCTTTCTTTCGTTCTTTATTTCTTTCTATCTCTCTTTCTTTCTTTCTTTATCTCTTTCTATCTGTTTTCTTTTTCTTTGTTTGTATGCTTCTTTCTTTCTTTTCTTCTTTCTTTCGTTCTTTCTTTCTTTCCTGATTTCTTTCCTTCCTTTCTTTCTTTCCTTCTTTCTTTCTTTCTTTCCTTTCTTGTTATTTCTTTCTTTCCTTCTTTTTTTCTCTCTTCTTCATTCTTTGTTTCGATCTTTCTTTCTCTCCTTCTTTCTTTCTTTCTTTCATTCTTTCCTTCTTTCTTTCGTATCTTCCTTTCATTCTTTCCTTCCTTCCTTCTTTCTTTCTCTCTTTCTTTCTTTCCCTCTTTCTTTCTCTCTCTTTCTTTCTTAATTTTTTTTCTTTCTTTCTTTCCTTCTTTCTTTCTTTCTTTCTTTCTTTCTTTCTTTCTTTCGTTCTTTGTTTCTTTTTTCCTTCTTTCTTTCCTTCCTTTCTTTCTTTCCTTCTTTGTTTCTTTCTTTCCTTCTTTCTTTCTCTCTGTCCATCTTAGTTTCTTTCTTTCGTTCCTTCTTTCTTTCTTTCCCTCTTTCTTTCTTTCTTTCCTTTTCTCTTTCCTGCTTTCTTTCTTTCTTTCAATCAGTTTTTCCTTCTTTCTTTCTTTCCTTCCTTCTTTCTCTCTTTCTTTCTTTCTTTCTCTCTTTCTTTCTTTCTTTTTTCCTTCTTTCTTTCTTTCTTTTTTTCTTTCTTTCTTTCTATCTTTCTTTCTTTCTCTCCTTCATTCTTTCTTTTTCTTTCTGTCTTTCTTTCTTTCTTTCCTTCCTTTCTTTCTTACTTTCTTTCCTTCTTTCTTTCTTGCTTTTTCTTTCTTCCTTTCTTCCTTTGTTTCTTTCCTTCTTTCTTACCTTCCTTCCTTCCTTTCTTTCTTTCTTTCTCTCTTTCTTTCTGTCTGTCTTTCTCTCTCTCTTTCTTTCTTTCTCTTTCTCTTTCTTTCTTAATTTCTTTCTTTCTTTCCTTCTTTCTTTGTTTCCTTCTTTCGCTCTTTCTTTTTTTCCTTCTTTGCTTCCTTCCTTTCTTTGTTCCCTTCTTTCTTTCCTTCTTTCTATCTTTCCTTCTTTCTTTCTTTCCTTCTTTCCTTCTTTCTTTCTTTTTTCTCTTTCTTTCTTTCCTTCATTATTTCTTTCTGTCTTCCTTTCTTTCTTTCTTTCTTTCCTGCTTTCTTTCCTGCTTTCTTTCCTTCTTTCTTTCCATCTTTCTTTCTTTCCTTCCTTGCCTTCTTACTTTCTTTCTTTCCTTCCTTCTTTCTTTCTTTCCTTCTTTCTTTCGTTCTTTGTTTCTTTCTTTCCTTCTTTCCTTCCTTCCTTTCTTTCTTTCCTTCTTTCTTTCCTTCTCTCTTTCTTTCTCTCTTTCTTTCCTTCTTTCTTTCTTTCTTTCTTTCTTTCTTTCTTTCTCTCTTTCTTTCTTTCTTTCTTTATCTCTTTCTTTCTTTCTATCTGTTTTCTTTTTCTTTGTTTGTTTGTCTCTTTCTTTCGTTTCTTCTTTCTTTCGTTATTTCTTTCTTTCCTGATTTCTTTCCTTCCTTTCTTTCTGTCCTTCTTTCTTTCTTTCTTTCCTTCCTTTCCTTCTTACTTTCTCTCTTTGCTTCTTTTTTCTTTCTTCTTCTTTCTTTGTTTCGTGCTTTCTTTCTTTTTCTTTCTTTCTTTCGTTCTTTCTTTCTATCTTTCTTTCATTCTTACTTTCTTTCCTTCTTTTTTTCTTTCTTCTTCTTTCTTTGTTTCGTTCTTTCTTTCTTTCCTTCCTTCTTTCTATCTGTCTTTCTTTCTCTCTTTCTTTCTTGCTTTCTGTCTCTCTTTCTTTCTTTTTCTTCTTTCTTTCCTTCTTTCATTTTCTTACTTTCTTTCTTTCTCTCCTTCTTTCTTTCTTTCTTTCTTTATTTCTTTCTTTCTTTCTCTTTCTTTCTTTCGTTCTTTGCTTCTTTCTTACCTATGTTCCTTTCTTTCTTTCTTTCCTTCTTTCTCTCTTTCATTCTCTCTTTCTTTCTCTCTCTTTCTCTCTTAATTCTTTTTCTTTCTTTCCTTCTTTCATTCCTTCATTCGTTCTTTGTTTCTTTTTTCCTTCTTTCTTTCCTTCCTTTCTTTCTTTCCTTCTTTCTTTCTTTCTTTCCTACTTTCTTTCTCTCTGGCCTTCTTAGTTTCTTTCTTTCGTTCCTTCTTTCTTTCCTTCTTTCTTTCTTTCCTTTTTTCTTTCCTTCTTTCTTTCTTTCATTCAGTTTTTCCTTCTTTCTCTCTTTCCTTGTTTCTTTCTTTCCTACTTTGTTTCAGTTTTTCCTTCTTTCTTTCTTTCTTTCTTTCTTTCTTTCTTTCTTTCTTTCTTTCCTTCTTTCTCTCTTTCTGTATTTCTTTCTCTCTTTCTTTCTATCTTTTTTCTTTCTTTCTTTCTTTGCTTCTTTCTTTCGTTCTTTCTTTCCTTATTTCTTTCCTTCCTTTCTTTCTTTCCTTCTTTCTTACCTTGATTTCCTACTTACTTTCTTTCGTTATTTCCTTCTTTCTTTTTTTCCCGCCTTCCGTTCTTTCTTTCTTTCTTTCCTTCTTTCTTTCTCTCTTTCTTTCTTTCTCTCTCACTCTCTCTTGCTTTTTTTCTTTCTTTCCTTCTTTCTTTCTTTCCTTTTTTCTTTCTTTCTTTCTATGTTTCTTTTTTTCTCTCTCTGCTTCTTTCTTTCTTTCTTTCTTTCTTCTTTTTTCTTTCTTTCTTTCGTTCTTTCGTTCTTTCTTTCGTACCTTCCTTTCTTACTTTCCTTCTTTCTTTCTTTCTCTCTTTCTTTCTCTCTTTCTTTCTCTCTTTATTTCTCTCTGTTTTTTTTTAATTTTTTTTCTTTCTTTCTTCCCTTCTTTCTTTCTTTTTTCTTTCGTTCTTTGTTTCCTTTTTCCTTCTTTGTTTCCTTTCTTTCTTTCCATCTTTTTTTCTTTCCTTCTTTCTTTCTTTATTTCCTTCTTTCTTTGTTTCTTTCCTTCTTTCTTTCTTTCAATCAGTTTTTCCTTCTTTCTTTCTTTCTTTCTTTGTTCCCTTCTTTCTTTCTTTCCTTTATTCTTTCGTTCTTTCTTTTTCTCTCTTTCTTACGTTCTTTCCTTCTTTCTTTCCTTCCTTTCTTTCTTTCCTTCTTTCTTTCTTTCTTTCTTTGTCTCTTTCTTTCTTTCTCTTTCTTTCTTAATTTTTTCTTTCTTTCTTTCCTTCTTTCTTTCTTTCCTTCTTTCGTTCTTTCTTTCTTTTTTCCTTCTTTCTTTACTACCTTTATATCTTTCCTTCTTTCTTCCCATTATTCTTTCTTTTCTTCTTTGTTTCTTTCTTTCCTTCTTTCTTTCCATCTTTCTTGCTTTCTTGGCTTCTTTCTTTGTTTCTTTCTTCATTTTTTTTCTTTCTTTCTTTCTTTCTTTCGTTCTTTATTTCTTTCCATCTCTCTTTCTTTCTTTATCTCTTTCTATCTGTTTTCTTTTTCTTTGTTTGTATGCTTCTTTCTTTCTTTTCTTCTTTCTTTCGTTCTTTCTTTCCTGATTTCTTTCCTTCCTTTCTTTCTTTCCTTCGTTCTTTCTTTCTTTCCTTTCTTGTTATTTCTTTCTTTCCTTTTTTTTCTCTCTTCTTCATTCTTTGTTTCGATCTTTCTTTCTCTCCGTCTTTCTTTCTTTCTTTCTTTCTTTCTTTCTTTCTTTCATTCTTTCCTTCTTTCTTTCGTATCTTCCTTTCATTCTTTCCTTCCTTCCTTCTTTCTTTCTCTCTTTCTTTCTTTCCCTCTTTCTTTCTCTCTCTTTCTTTCTTAATTTTTTTTCTTTCTTTCTTTCCTTCTTTCTTTCTTTCTTTCTTTCTTTCGTTCTTTGTTTCTTTTTTCCTTCTTTCTTTCCTTCCTTTCTTTCTTTCCTTCTTCGTTTCTTTCTTTCCTTCTTTCTTTCTCTCTGTCCAACTTAGTTTCTTTCTTTCGTTCCTTCTTTCTTTCTTTCCCTCTTTCTTTCTTTCTTTCTTTCCTTTTCTCTTTCCTGCTTTCTTTCTTTCTTTCAATCAGTTTTTCCTTCTTTCTTTCTTTCTTTCCTTCCTTCTTTCTCTCTTTCTTTCTTTCTTTCTTTCTCTCTTTCTTTCTATCTTTTTTCTTTGTTTGTTTCTTTCTTTCTTTCGTTCTTTCTTTCCTGATTTCTTTCCTTCCTTTCTTTCTTTCCTTCTTTCTTTCTTTGCATGATTTCCTACTTACTTTCTTTCATTCTTTCGTTCTTTCTTTCTTTCCTTCTTCTTCTTTCTTTCGTTCTTTCCTTGTTTCTTTCTTTCCTTCCTCTCTTTCTTTCTTTCTTTCTTTCTTTCTTTCTTTCTTTCTTTCTTTCCTTCCTTCTTACTTTCATTCTTTCTTTCTTTCTCTCTTTCTTTCTTTCTTTCTTTCTTTCTTTTTTCCTTCTTTCTTTCTTTCTTTCTTTCTTACTTTCTTTCTTTTTTTCTTTCTTTCTTTCTATCTTTCTTTCTTTCTCTCCTTCATTCTTCCTTTTTCTTTCTTTCTTTCTTTCTTTCTTTCTTTCCTTCCTTTCTTTCTTACTTTCTTTCCTTCTTTCTTTCTTGCTTTTTCTTTCTTCCTTTGCTTCTTTCCTTCTTTCTTTCCTTCCTTCCTTTCTTTCTTTCGTTCTTTCTTTCTCTCTTTCTTTCTGTCTGTCTTTCTCTCTCTCTTTCTTTCTTTCTCTTTCTCTTTCTTTCTTAATTTCTTTCTTTCTTTCCTTCTTTCTTTCTTTCTTTCCTTCTTTCGCTCTTTCTTTTTTTCCTTCTTTGCTTCCTTCCTTTCTTTGTTCCCTTCTTTCTTTCCTTCTTTCTATCTTTCCTTCTTTCTTTCTTTCCTTCTTTCCTTCTTTCCTTCTTTCTTTCTTTTTTCTCTTTCTTTCTTTCCTTCATTATTTCTTTCTGTCTTCCTTTCTTTCTTTCTTTCCTGCTTTCTTTCCTGCTTTCTTTCCTTCCTTTCTTTCTTTCCTTCTTTCTTTCCATCTTTCTTTCTTTCCTTCCTTGCCTTCTTACTTTCTTTCTTTCTTTCCTTCTTTCTTTCTTTCCTTCTTTCTTTCGTTCTTTGTTTCTTTCTTTCCTTCTTTCCTTCCTTCCTTTCTTTATTTCCTTCTTTCTTTCTTTCCTTCTTTCTTTCGTTCTTTGTTTCTTTCTTTCCTTCTTTCCTTCCTTCCTTTCTTTATTTCCTTCTTTCTTTCCTTCTCTCTTTCTTTCTCTCTTTCTTTCCTTCTTTCTTTCTTTCTTTCTTTCTCTCTTTCTTTCTTTCTTTATCTCTTTCTTTCTTTCTATCTGTTTTCTTTTTCTTTGTTTGCCTCTTTCTTTCTTTCGTTTCTTCTTTCTTTCGTTATTTCTTTCTTTCCTGATTTCTTTCCTTCCTTTCTTTCTGTCCTTCTTTCTTTCTTTCCTTCCTTTCCTTCTTACTTTCTCTCTTTGCTTCTTTTTTCTTTCTTCTTCTTTCTTTGTTTCGTTCTTTCTTTCTTTCTCTTTCTTTCTTTCTTAATTTTTTCTTTCTTTCTTTCTTTCCTTCTTTCTTTCTTTCCTTCTTTCTTTCTTTCTTTCTTTCCTTCTTTCTTTCTTTCGTTCAGTTTTTCCTTCTTTCTTTCCTTCTTTCTTGCTTTCTTTCCTTCTTTCTTTCTTTCTTTCTTTCTTTCGTTCCTTTCCTTCTTACTTTCTTTCTTTCCCTCTTTCTTTCCTTCTTTCCTTTCTTTCGTTCTTTCCATCCTTCTTTCTTTCCTTCTTTCTTTCGTTCTTTGTTTCTTTCTTTCCTTCTTTCCTTCCTTCCTTTCTTTCTTTCCTTCTTTCTTTCTTTCCTTCTCACTTTCTTTCTTTCCTTCTTTCTTTCTTTCTTTCTTTCCTTCGTTCCTTTCTTTCTTTCTTTCTTTCCTTCTTTCTTTCTTTCTTTCTTTCTTTCTTTCTTTTTCTTTCTTTCTTTCTTCCTTTGGTTCTTTCCTTCTTTCTTTCTTTGCTTCCTTTCTTTCCTTCCTTTCTTTCTTTCCTTCTTTCTTTTTTTCTTTCTTGCTTTCTTTCTTTCTTTCTCTGTTTCTTTCTTTCTTTCTCTCTCTCTTTCTTTCTTTCTCTTTCTCTTTCTTTCTTAATTTCTTTCTTTCCTTCTTTCTATCTTTCTTTCTTTCTTTCTTTCTTTCTTTCTTTCTTTCTTTCTTTCTTTCCTTCTTTCGCTCTTTCTTTCTTTTTTTCCTTCTTTCCTACCTTCCTTTCTTTCTTTCCGTCTTTCTTTTTTACTTTCCTTCTTTCTTTCCTTCCTTCTTTCGCTCTTTCTTTCTTTTTTTCCTTCTTTCCTTCCATTCTTTCCTTCTTTCTTTCCTTCTTTCTGTCTTTCTTTCTTTTTCTTTCTTTCTTCCTTTGGTTCTTTCCTTCTTTCTTTCTTTCCTTCCTTTCTTCCCTTCTTTCTTTCTTTCTTTCTTTCTTTCTCTCTTTCTTTCTTTCTCTCTTTCTTTCTTTCTTTCTTTCTTTCCCTCTCTCTCTCTTTCTTTCTTTCTCTTACTCTTTCTTTCCTTCTTTCTTTCTTTCTTTCCTTCTTTCTTTCCTTCTTTCCTTCTTGCTTATTTTCTTTTTTTCTTTCTTTCTTTCCTTCATTATTTCTTTCTGTCTTCCTTTCTTTCCTTCCTTTCCTTCTTACTTTCTTTCCTTCTTTCACTCTTTCCTTCTTTCTTTCGTTCTTTTTTTCTTTCTCTCCTTCTTTCCTTCCTTCCTTTCTTTCTTTCCTTCTTTCTTGCCTTCCTTCTCTCTTTCTTTCTTTCTTTCCTTCTTTCTTTCCTTCTTTCCTCCCTTTCTTTCTTTCCTTCTTTCCTTCCTTCTTTCTTTCTCTCTTTCTTTGTTTCTTTCTCTCTTTCTTTCTTTCCTTCTTTCTCTTTCTTTCTTAATGTTTTTCTTCCTCTCTTTCTTTCCATCTTTCTTTCTTTCTTTCGCTCTTTGTTTCTTTTTTTCCTTCTTTCTTTCCTTCCTTCCTTTCTTTCCTTCTTTTTCCTTCTTTATTTCTTTCTTTCTCTCTTTATTTCTTTCTTTCTCTCTTTTTTCTTTCTTCCTCTCTTTCTTTCTATCTTTTTTCTTTCTTTCTTTCTTTCTTTGTTTGTTTCTTTCTTTCGTTCTTTCTCTCTTTCCTGATTTCTTTCCTTCCTTTCTTTCTTACCTTCTTTCTTTCTTTCCTTGATTTCCTACTTACTTTCCTTCTTTCTTTCCTTCTTTCTTTCTTCTTCCTTTCTTTCCACCATTCTTTCTTTTCTTCTTTGTTTCTTTCTTTCCTTCTTTCTTTCCTTCTTTCTTTCCTTCTTTCTTTCTTTCTTTGCTTCTTTCTTTGTTTCTCTCTTTCTTTATCTCTTTCTTTCTATCTTTTTTCTTTTTCTTTGTTTGTTTGTTTCTTTCTTTCTTTTCCTCCTTCTTTCGTTCTTTCTTTCCTGATTTCTTTCCTTCCTTTCTTTCCTTCTTTCTTTCTTTCCTTCCTTTCCTTCTTACTTTCTTTCTTTCCTTCTTTTTTTCTTTCTTCTTCTTTCTTTGTTTCGTTCTTTCTTTCTTTTTCTTTCTTTCTTTCTTTCTTTCTCTCTCTCCTTCTTTCTTTCTTTCTTTCTTTCTTTCTTTCTTTCTTTCTATTTCTTTCTTTCTTTTTTTCTTTCTTTCGTTCTTTCCTTCTTTCTTTCGTATCTTCCCCTTTTGTTTCTTTCCTTCTTTCTTTCTTTCGCTCTTTCTTTCTTAATTTTTTTCTTTCTTTCTTTCCTTCTTTCTTTCTTTCTTTCCTTCTTTCTGTCTTTCTTTCCTTCTTTCTTTCTTTCCTTCTTTCGTTCTTTGTTTCTTTTTTCCTTCTTTCTTTCCTTCCTGTCTTTCTTTGTTTCTTTCTTTATTTCTTTCCTTCTTTCTTTCTCTCTGTCCTTCTTAGCTTATTTCTTTCGTTCCTTCTTTCTTTCTTTCCTTCTTTCTTTCTTTCTTTCTTTCCTCTTTTCTTTCCTTCTTTCTTTCTTTCTTTCTTTCAGTTTTTCCTTCTTTCTTTCCTTCCTTCTTTCTTTCTTTCCTTCTTTCTTTCTTTCTTTCTTTCTTTCAGTTTCTCCTTCGTTCTTTCTTTCTTTCTTTCTCGCCTTCTTTCTTTCTTTGTATTTCTTTCTTTGTTTTTTTCTTTCTTTCGTTCTTTCCTTCTTTCTTTCGTATTTTCCCCTTTTGTTTCTTTCCTTCTTTCTTTCTTTCGCTCTTTCTTTCTTAATTTTTTTCTTTCTTTCTTTCCTTCTTTCTTTCTTTCTTTCCTTTTTTCTTTCTTTCCTTCTTTCGTTCTTTGTTTCTTTTTTCCTTCTTTCTTTCCTTCCTGTCTTTCTTTGTTTCTTTCTTTATTTCTTTCCTTCTTTCTTTCTCTCTGTCCTTCTTAGTTTATTTCTTTCGTTCCTTCTTTCTTTCTTTCCTTCTTTCTTTCTTTCTTTCTTTCCTCTTTTCTTTCCTTCTTTCTTTCTTTCTTTCAGTTTTTCCTTCTTTCTTCCCTTCCTTCTTTCTTTCTTTCCTTCTTTCTTTCTTTCCTTGATTTCCTACTTACTTTCTTTCTTTCCTTCTTTCTTTCTTTCTCCTTCTTTCTTTCTTTCGTTCTTTCCTTCTTTCTTTCCTTCCTTTCTTTCTTTCTTTCTTTCTTTCCTGCCTGCTTTCTTTCTTTCTTTCTCTCTTTCTTTTTTTCTTTCTTTCCTTCTTTCTTTCTTTTTTTCTTTCTTTCTTTCTGTCTTTCTTTCTTGCTCTCCTTTCTTTCTTTCTTTTTCTTTCTTTCTTTCTTTCGTTCTTTCCTTCTTTCTTTCTTTCTTTCTTTCCTACTTTTCTTTCTTTCTTTCCTTCTTTCTTTCTTTCTTTTTCTTTCTTTCTTCCTTTGGTTCTTTCCTTCTTTCTTTCTTTCCATCCTATCTATCCTTCTTTCCTTCTTTCTTTCTTTCCTTCTCTCTTTCCTTCTTTCTCTCTTTCTTTCTTTCTTTCTTTCTTTCTTTCCTTCTTTCGCTCTTTCTTTGTTTTTTCCTTCTTTCCTTCCTTCCTTTCTATCTTTCCTTCTTTCTTTCCTTCTTTCTTTCTTTCTTTCTTTCTTTCTTTCTTTCTTTCCTTCTTTCCTTCTTTGTTTCATTCAGTTTTTCCTTCTTTCTTTCCTTCTTTCTTTCCTTCATTATTTCTTTTTTCTTCCTTTCTTTCTTTCTTTCCTTCTTTCTTTCCTTCTTTCTTACTTTCTTTCCTGCTTTCTTTCCTTCCTTTCTTTCTTTCCTTCATTCTTTCTTTCCATCTTTCTTTCTTTCCTTCCTTTCCATCTTACATTCTTTCTTTCTTTCCTTCTTTCTTTCTTTCCTTCTTTCTATCGTTCTTTGTTACTGCCTTTCCTTCTTTCCTTCCTTCCTTTCTTTCTTTCCTTCTTTCTTTCTTTATCTGTTTCTTTCTATCTTTTTTCTTTTTCTTTGTTTGTTTGTTTCTTTCTTTCCTTGTTTTCTTCTTTCTTTCGTTCTTTCTTTCTTTCCTGATTTCTTTCTTTCCTTTCTTTCTTAACTTCTTTCTTTCTTTCTTTCCTTCCTTTCCTTCTTACTTTCTTTCTTTCCTTCTTTTTTTCTTTCTTCTTCTTTCTTTGGTTCGTTCTTTCTTTCTTTTTCTTTCTTTCTTTCTCTCCTTCTTTCTTTCTTTCTTTCTTTCTTTCTTTCTCTTTCTTTCTTTCTTTCTTTTTTTCTTTCTTTCGTTCTTTCCTTCTTTCTTTCGTATCTTCCTTTCTTTGATTCTTTCCTTCTTTCTTTCTCTCTTTCTTCCTTTCTCTCTCTTTCTTTCTTAATTTTTTTTCTTTATTTCTTTCTTTCTTTCATTTTTTCTTTCCTTCTTTCTTTCTTTCATTCAGATTTTCCTTCTTTCTCGTTTCCTTCTTTCTTTCTTTCTTTCCTTCTTTCCTTCTTTCTCCCTTTCTTTATTTGTTTCTCTATTTCTTTCTATCTTTTTTCTTTCTTTCTTTCTTTCTTTCTTTGTTTCTTTCTTTCTTTCGTTCTTTCTTTCCTGATTTCGTTCCTTTCTGTCTTACTTTCCTTCTTTCTTTCTTTCCTTGATTTCCTACTTACTTTCCTTTTTCTTTCCTTCTTTCTTTCTTTCTCTTTCTTCCTTTCTTTCTTTCTTTCGTTCTTTCTTTCTTTCCTTCCTTCCTTCCTTCCTTCCTTTCTTTCTTTCTTTCTTTCTTTCTTTCTTTCCTTCCTACTTTCTTTCTTTCTTTCTTTCTTTCTTTCTCTCTCTTTCTATTTTCTTTCTTTCCTTCTTTCTTTCTTTCGTTTTTTCTTTCTTTCTTTCTATCCTTCTGTCTTTCTTTTCTCCTTCTTTCTTTCTTTTTCTTTCTTTCTTTCTTTCGTTCTTTCCTTCTTTCTTTCCTTTCTTTCTTTCCTTCTTTCTTTCTTTTTCTTTGTTTCTTTCTTCCTTTGCTTCTTCCCTTCTTTCTTTCTTTCCATCCTTTCTATCTTTCTTTCCTTCTTTCTTTCTTTCTTTCTTTCTCTCTTTCCTTCGTTTTCTCTCTCTTTCTTTCCTTCTTTCTTTCTCTTTCTTTCCTAATTTCTTTCTTTCTTTCCTTCTTTCTTTCTTTCTTTCTTTCCTTCTTTCGCTCTTTCTTTCTTTTTTCCTTCTTTCCTTCCTTCCTTTCTTTCTTTCCTTCTTTCTTTCCATCTTTCTTTCTTTCGCTCTTTGTTTCTTTTTTCCTTCTTTCTTTCCTTCCTTCTTTCTTTCTTTCCTTCTTTCTTTCGTTCTTTGTTTCTTTCTTTCTTTCTTTCCTTCCTTCCTTTCTTTCTTTCCTTCTTTCTTTCCTTCTCTCTTTCTTTCTCTCTTTCTTTCCTTCTTTCTTTCTTTCTTTCTCTCTTTCTTTCTTTCTTTCTTTATCTCTTTCTTTCTTTCTATCTGTTTTCTTTTTCTTTGTTTGTTTGTCTCTTTCTTTCTTTCGTTTCTTCTTTCTTTCGTTATTTCTTTCTTTCCTGATTTCTTTCCTTCCTTTCTTTCTGTCCTTCTTTCTTTCTTTCTTTCCTTCCTTTCCTTCTTACTTTCTCTCTTTGCTTCTTTTTTCTTTCTTCTTCTTTCTTTGTTTCGTTCTTTCTTTCTTTTTCTTTCTTTCTTTCTTTCCATCTTTCTTTCCTTCTTTCTTTCCTTCTTTCTTTCTTTCCTTCTTTCTCTCTTTCCTTCTATCTTTTTTTCCTTCCTCCTTTCTTTCTTTTCCTCCTTCCTTCTTTCTTTCCTTCCTTCTTTCTTTCTTTCTTTATTTGTTTCTTTCTTTCATTCTATCTTTCGTTCTTTCTTTCTATCTTTCTTTCATTCTTTCTTTCTTTCCTTCTTTTTTTCTTTCTTCTTCTTTCTTTGTTTCGTTCTTTCTTTCTTTCCTTCCTTCTTTCTATCTGTCTTTCTTTCTCTCTTTCTTTCTTGCTTTCTCTCTCTCTTTCTTTCTTTTTCTTCTTTCTTTCCTTCTTTCATTTTCTTACTTTCTTTCTTTCTCTCCTTTCTTTCTTTCTTTCTTTATTTCTTTCTTTCTTTCTCTTTCTTTCTTTCGTTCTTTCCTTCTTTCTTACCTATGTTCCTTTCTTTCTTTCTTTCCTTCTTTCTCTCTTTCATTCTCGCTTTCTTTCTCTCTCTCTCTCTCTTAATTCTTTTTCTTTCTTTCCTTCTTTCATTCCTTCATTCGTTCTTTGTTTCTTTTTTCCTTCTTTCTTTCCTTCCTTTCTTTCTTTCCTTCTTTCTTTCTTTCTTGCCTACTTTCTTTCTCTCTGGCCTTCTTAGTTTCTTTCTTTCGTTCCTTCTTTCTTTCCTTCTTTCTTTCTTTCCTTTTTTCTTTCCTTCTTTCTTTCTTTCATTCAGTTTTTCCTTCTTTCTCTCTTTCCTTGTTTCTTTCTTTCCTACTTTGTTTCAGTTTTTCCTTCTTTCTTTCTTTCTTTCTTTCTTTCCTTCTTTCTCTCTTTCTGTATTTCTTTCTCTTTCTTTCTATCTTTTTTCTTTCTTTCTTTCTTTGCTTCTTTCTTTCGTTCTTTCTTTCCTTATTTCTTTCCTTCCTTTCTTTCTTTCCTTCTTTCTTACCTTGATTTCCTACTTACTTTCTTTCGTTATTTCCTTCTTTCTTTTTTTCCCGCCTTCCGTTCTTTCTTTCTTTCTTTCCTTCTTTCTTTCTCTCTTTCTTTCTTTCTCTCTCACTCTCTCTTGCTTTTTTTCTTTCTTTCCTTCTTTCTTTCTTTCCTTTTTTCTTTCTTTCTTTCTATGTTTCTTTTTTTCTCTCTCTGCTTCTTTCTTTCTTTCTTTCTTCTTTTTTCTTTCTTTCTTTCGTTCTTTCGTTCTTGCTTTCGTACCTTCCTTTCTTACTTTCCTTCTTTCTTTCTTTCTCTCTTTCTTTCTCTCTTTCTTTCTCTCTTTATTTCTCTCTGTTTCTTTTTTAATTTTTTTTCTTTCTTTCTTCCCTTCTTTCTTTCTTTTTTCTTTCGTTCTTTGTTTCCTTTTTCCTTCTTTGTTTCCTTTCTTTCTTTCCATCTTTTTTTCTTTCCTTCTTTCTTTCTTTATTTCCTTCTTTCTTTGTTTCTTTCCTTCTTTCTTTCTTTCAATCAGTTTTTCCTTCTTTCTTTCTTTCTTTCTTTCTTTCTTCCCTTCTTTCTTTCTTTCCTTTATTCTTTCGTTCTTTCTTTTTCTCTCTTTCTTACGTTCTTTCCTTCTTTCTTTCCTTCCTTTCTTTCTTTCCTTCTTTCTTTCTTTCTTTCTTTGTCTCTTTCTTTCTTTCTCTTTCTTTCTTAATTTTTTCTTTCTTTCTTTCTTTTCTTCTTTCTTTCTTTCCTTCTTTCGTTCTTTCTTTCTTTTTTCCTTCTTTCTTTACTACCTTTATATCTTTCCTTCTTTCTTCCCATTATTCTTTCTTTTCTTCTTTGTTTCTTTCTTTCCTTCTTTCTTTCCATCTTTCTTGCTTTCTTGGCTTCTTTCTTTGTTTCTTTCTTCATTTTTTTTCTTTCTTTCTTTCTTTCTTTCTTTCGTTCTTTATTTCTTTCTATCTCTCTTTCTTTCTTTATCTCTTTCTATCTGTTTTCTTTTTGTTTGTTTGTATGCTTCTTTCTTTCTTTTCTTCTTTCTTTCGTTCTTTCTTTCCTGATTTCTTTCCTTCCTTTCTTTCTTTCCTTCGTTCTTTCTTTCTTTCCTTTCTTGTTATTTCTTTCTTTCCTTCTTTTTTCTCTCTTCTTCATTCTTTGTTTCGATCTTTCTTTCTCTCCTTCTTTCTTTCTTTCTTTCTTTCTTTCATTCTTTCCTTCTTTCTTTCGTATCTTCCTTTCATTCTTTCCTTCCTTCCTTCTTTCTTTCTCTCTTTCTTTCTTTCCCTCTTTCTTTCTTTCTCTCTCTTTCTTTCTTAATTTTTTTTCTTTCTTTCTTTCCTTCTTTCTTTCTTTCTTTCTTTCGTTCTTTGTTTCTTTTTTCCTTCTTTCTTTCCTTCCTTTCTTTCTTTCCTTCTTCGTTTCTTTCTTTCCTTCTTTCTTTCTCTCTGTCCAACTTAGTTTCTTTCTTTCGTTCCTTCTTTCTTTCTTTCCCTCTTTCTTTCTTTCTTTCCTTTTCTCTTTCCTGCTTTCTTTCTTTCTTTCAATCAGTTTTTCCTTCTTTCTTACTTTCCTTCCTTCTTTCTCTCTTTCTTTCTTTCTTTCTTTCTCTCTTTCTTTCTATCTTTTTTCTTTGTTTGTTTCTTTCTTTCTTTCGTTATTTCTTTCCTGATTTCTTTCCTTCCTTTCTTTCTTTCCTTCTTTCTTTCTTTGCATGATTTCCTACTTACTTTCTTTCATTCTTTCCTTCTTTCTTTCTTTTCTTCTTCTTCTTTCTTTCGTTCTTTCCTTGTTTCTTTCTTTCCTTCCTCTCTTTCTTTCTTTCTTTCTTTCTTTCTTTCTTTCTTTCTTTCTTTCTTTCTTTCTTTCTTTCTTTCTTTCTTTCTTTCCTTCCTTCTTACTTTCATTCTTTCTTTCTTTCTCTCTTTCTTTCTTTCTTTCTTTCTTTTTTCCTTCTTTCTTTCTTTCTTTCTTTCTTTCCCTCTTTCTTTCTTTCTTTCCTTTTCTCTTTCCTGCTTTCTTTCTTTCTTTCAATCAGTTTTTCCTTCTTTCTTACTTTCCTTCCTTCTTTCTCTCTTTCTTTCTTTCTTTCTTTCTTTCTTTCTTTCTTTCTTTCTTTCTTTCTTTCCTTCTTTCTTTCTTTCTTTCCTTCTTTCTTTCTTTCCTTCTTTCGTTCTTTGTTTCTTTTTTCCTTCTTTCTTTCCTTCCTGTCTTTCTTTGTTTCTTTCTTTATTTCTTTCCTTCTTTCTTTCTCTCTGTCCTTCTTAGCTTATTTCTTTCGTTCCTTCTTTCTTTCTTTCCTTCTTTCTTTCTTTCTTTCTTTCCTCTTTTCTTTCCTTCTTTCTTTCTTTCTTTCTTTCAGTTTTTCCTTCTTTCTTTCCTTCCTTCTTTCTTTCTTTCCTTCTTTCTTTCTTTCTTTCTTTCTTTCAGTTTCTCCTTCGTTCTTTCTTTCTTTCTCGCCTTCTTTCTTTCTTTGTATTTCTTTCTTTGTTTTTTTCTTTCTTTCGTTCTTTCCTTCTTTCTTTCGTATTTTCCCCTTTTGTTTCTTTCCTTCTTTCTTTCTTTCGCTCTTTCTTTCTTAATTTTTTTCTTTCTTTCTTTCCTTCTTTCTTTCTTTCTTTCCTTTTTTCTTTCTTTCCTTCTTTCGTTCTTTGTTTCTTTTTTCCTTCTTTCTTTCCTTCCTGTCTTTCTTTGTTTCTTTCTTTATTTCTTTCCTTCTTTCTTTCTCTCTGTCCTTCTTAGTTTATTTCTTTCGTTCCTTCTTTCTTTCTTTCCTTCTTTCTTTCTTTCTTTCTTTCCTCTTTTCTTTCCTTCTTTCTTTCTTTCTTTCAGTTTTTCCTTCTTTCTTCCCTTCCTTCTTTCTTTCTTTCCTTCTTTCTTTCTTTCCTTGATTTCCTACTTACTTTCTTTCTTTCCTTCTTTCTTTCTTTCTCCTTCTTTCTTTCTTTCGTTCTTTCCTTCTTTCTTTCCTTCCTTTCTTTCTTTCTTTCTTTCTTTCCTGCCTGCTTTCTTTCTTTCTTTCTCTCTTTCTTTTTTTCTTTCTTTCCTTCTTTCTTTCTTTTTTTCTTTCTTTCTTTCTGTCTTTCTTTCTTGCTCTCCTTTCTTTCTTTCTTTTTCTTTCTTTCTTTCTTTCGTTCTTTCCTTCTTTCTTTCTTTCTTTCTTTCCTACTTTTCTTTCTTTCTTTCCTTCTTTCTTTCTTTCTTTTTCTTTCTTTCTTCCTTTGGTTCTTTCCTTCTTTCTTTCTTTCCATCCTATCTATCCTTCTTTCCTTCTTTCTTTCTTTCCTTCTCTCTTTCCTTCTTTCTCTCTTTCTTTCTTTCTTTCTTTCTTTCTTTCCTTCTTTCGCTCTTTCTTTGTTTTTTCCTTCTTTCCTTCCTTCCTTTCTATCTTTCCTTCTTTCTTTCCTTCTTTCTTTCTTTCTTTCTTTCTTTCTTTCTTTCCTTCTTTCCTTCTTTGTTTCATTCAGTTTTTCCTTCTTTCTTTCCTTCTTTCTTTCCTTCATTATTTCTTTTTTCTTCCTTTCTTTCTTTCTTTCCTTCTTTCTTTCCTTCTTTCTTACTTTCTTTCCTGCTTTCTTTCCTTCCTTTCTTTCTTTCCTTCATTCTTTCTTTCCATCTTTCTTTCTTTCCTTCCTTTCCATCTTACATTCTTTCTTTCTTTCCTTCTTTCTTTCTTTCCTTCTTTCTATCGTTCTTTGTTACTGCCTTTCCTTCTTTCCTTCCTTCCTTTCTTTCTTTCCTTCTTTCTTTCTTTATCTGTTTCTTTCTATCTTTTTTCTTTTTCTTTGTTTGTTTGTTTCTTTCTTTCCTTGTTTTCTTCTTTCTTTCGTTCTTTCTTTCTTTCCTGATTTCTTTCTTTCCTTTCTTTCTTAACTTCTTTCTTTCTTTCTTTCCTTCCTTTCCTTCTTACTTTCTTTCTGTCCTTCTTTTTTTCTTTCTTCTTCTTTCTTTGGTTCGTTCTTTCTTTCTTTTTCTTTCTTTCTTTCTCTCCTTCTTTCTTTCTTTCTTTCTTTCTTTCTTTCTCTTTCTTTCTTTCTTTCTTTTTTTCTTTCTTTCGTTCTTTCCTTCTTTCTTTCGTATCTTCCTTTCTTTGATTCTTTCCTTCTTTCTTTCTCTCTTTCTTCCTTTCTCTCTCTTTCTTTCTTAATTTTTTTTCTTTATTTCTTTCTTTCTTTCATTTTTTCTTTCCTTCTTTCTTTCTTTCATTCAGATTTTCCTTCTTTCTCGTTTCCTTCTTTCTTTCTTTCTTTCCTTCTTTCCTTCTTTCTCCCTTTCTTTATTTGTTTCTCTATTTCTTTCTATCTTTTTTCTTTCTTTCTTTCTTTCTTTCTTTGTTTCTTTCTTTCTTTCGTTCTTTCTTTCCTGATTTCGTTCCTTTCTGTCTTACTTTCCTTCTTTCTTTCTTTCCTTGATTTCCTACTTACTTTCCTTTTTCTTTCCTTCTTTCTTTCTTTCTCTTTCTTCCTTTCTTTCTTTCTTTCGTTCTTTCTTTCTTTCCTTCCTTCCTTCCTTCCTTCCTTTCTTTCTTTCTTTCTTTCTTTCTTTCTTTCCTTCCTACTTTCTTTCTTTCTTTCTTTCTTTCTCTCTCTTTCTATTTTCTTTCTTTCCTTCTTTCTTTCTTTCGTTTTTTCTTTCTTTCTTTCTATCCTTCTGTCTTTCTTTTCTCCTTCTTTCTTTCTTTTTCTTTCTTTCTTTCTTTCGTTCTTTCCTTCTTTCTTTCCTTTCTTTCTTTCCTTCTTTCTTTCTTTTTCTTTGTTTCTTTCTTCCTTTGCTTCTTCCCTTCTTTCTTTCTTTCCATCCTTTCTATCTTTCTTTCCTTCTTTCTTTCTTTCTTTCTTTCTCTCTTTCCTTCGTTTTCTCTCTCTTTCTTTCCTTCTTTCTTTCTCTTTCTTTCCTAATTTCTTTCTTTCTTTCCTTCTTTCTTTCTTTCTTTCTTTCCTTCTTTCGCTCTTTCTTTCTTTTTTCCTTCTTTCCTTCCTTCCTTTCTTTCTTTCCTTCTTTCTTTCCATCTTTCTTTCTTTCGCTCTTTGTTTCTTTTTTCCTTCTTTCTTTCCTTCCTTCTTTCTTTCTTTCCTTCTTTCTTTCGTTCTTTGTTTCTTTCTTTCTTTCTTTCCTTCCTTCCTTTCTTTCTTTCCTTCTTTCTTTCCTTCTCTCTTTCTTTCTCTCTTTCTTTCCTTCTTTCTTTCTTTCTTTCTCTCTTTCTTTCTTTCTTTCTTTATCTCTTTCTTTCTTTCTATCTGTTTTCTTTTTCTTTGTTTGTTTGTCTCTTTCTTTCTTTCGTTTCTTCTTTCTTTCGTTATTTCTTTCTTTCCTGATTTCTTTCCTTCCTTTCTTTCTGTCCTTCTTTCTTTCTTTCTTTCCTTCCTTTCCTTCTTACTTTCTCTCTTTGCTTCTTTTTTCTTTCTTCTTCTTTCTTTGTTTCGTTCTTTCTTTCTTTTTCTTTCTTTCTTTCTTTCCATCTTTCTTTCCTTCTTTCTTTCCTTCTTTCTTTCTTTCCTTCTTTCTCTCTTTCCTTCTATCTTTTTTTCCTTCCTCCTTTCTTTCTTTTCCTCCTTCCTTCTTTCTTTCCTTCCTTCTTTCTTTCTTTCTTTATTTGTTTCTTTCTTTCATTCTATCTTTCGTTCTTTCTTTCTATCTTTCTTTCATTCTTTCTTTCTTTCCTTCTTTTTTTCTTTCTTCTTCTTTCTTTGTTTCGTTCTTTCTTTCTTTCCTTCCTTCTTTCTATCTGTCTTTCTTTCTCTCTTTCTTTCTTGCTTTCTCTTTCTCTTTCTTTCTTTTTCTTCTTTCTTTCCTTCTTTCATTTTCTTACTTTCTTTCTTTCTCTCCTTTCTTTCTTTCTTTCTTTATTTCTTTCTTTCTTTCTCTTTCTTTCTTTCGTTCTTTCCTTCTTTCTTACCTATGTTCCTTTCTTTCTTTCTTTCCTTCTTTCTCTCTTTCATTCTCGCTTTCTTTCTCTCTCTCTCTCTCTTAATTCTTTTTCTTTCTTTCCTTCTTTCATTCCTTCATTCGTTCTTTGTTTCTTTTTTCCTTCTTTCTTTCCTTCCTTTCTTTCTTTCCTTCTTTCTTTCTTTCTTGCCTACTTTCTTTCTCTCTGGCCTTCTTAGTTTCTTTCTTTCGTTCCTTCTTTCTTTCCTTCTTTCTTTCTTTCCTTTTTTCTTTCCTTCTTTCTTTCTTTCATTCAGTTTTTCCTTCTTTCTCTCTTTCCTTGTTTCTTTCTTTCCTACTTTGTTTCAGTTTTTCCTTCTTTCTTTCTTTCTTTCTTTCTTTCCTTCTTTCTCTCTTTCTGTATTTCTTTCTCTTTCTTTCTATCTTTTTTCTTTCTTTCTTTCTTTGCTTCTTTCTTTCGTTCTTTCTTTCCTTATTTCTTTCCTTCCTTTCTTTCTTTCCTTCTTTCTTACCTTGATTTCCTACTTACTTTCTTTCGTTATTTCCTTCTTTCTTTTTTTCCCGCCTTCCGTTCTTTCTTTCTTTCTTTCCTTCTTTCTTTCTCTCTTTCTTTCTTTCTCTCTCACTCTCTCTTGCTTTTTTTCTTTCTTTCCTTCTTTCTTTCTTTCCTTTTTTCTTTCTTTCTTTCTATGTTTCTTTTTTTCTCTCTCTGCTTCTTTCTTTCTTTCTTTCTTCTTTTTTCTTTCTTTCTTTCGTTCTTTCGTTCTTGCTTTCGTACCTTCCTTTCTTACTTTCCTTCTTTCTTTCTTTCTCTCTTTCTTTCTCTCTTTCTTTCTCTCTTTATTTCTCTCTGTTTCTTTTTTAATTTTTTTTCTTTCTTTCTTCCCTTCTTTCTTTCTTTTTTCTTTCGTTCTTTGTTTCCTTTTTCCTTCTTTGTTTCCTTTCTTTCTTTCCATCTTTTTTTCTTTCCTTCTTTCTTTCTTTATTTCCTTCTTTCTTTGTTTCTTTCCTTCTTTCTTTCTTTCAATCAGTTTTTCCTTCTTTCTTTCTTTCTTTCTTTCTTTCTTCCCTTCTTTCTTTCTTTCCTTTATTCTTTCGTTCTTTCTTTTTCTCTCTTTCTTACGTTCTTTCCTTCTTTCTTTCCTTCCTTTCTTTCTTTCCTTCTTTCTTTCTTTCTTTCTTTGTCTCTTTCTTTCTTTCTCTTTCTTTCTTAATTTTTTCTTTCTTTCTTTCTTTTGTTCTTTCTTTCTTTCCTTCTTTCGTTCTTTCTTTCTTTTTTCCTTCTTTCTTTACTACCTTTATATCTTTCCTTCTTTCTTCCCATTATTCTTTCTTTTCTTCTTTGTTTCTTTCTTTCCTTCTTTCTTTCCATCTTTCTTGCTTTCTTGGCTTCTTTCTTTGTTTCTTTCTTCATTTTTTTTCTTTCTTTCTTTCTTTCTTTCTTTCGTTCTTTATTTCTTTCTATCTCTCTTTCTTTCTTTATCTCTTTCTATCTGTTTTCTTTTTGTTTGTTTGTATGCTTCTTTCTTTCTTTTCTTCTTTCTTTCGTTCTTTCTTTCCTGATTTCTTTCCTTCCTTTCTTTCTTTCCTTCGTTCTTTCTTTCTTTCCTTTCTTGTTATTTCTTTCTTTCCTTCTTTTTTCTCTCTTCTTCATTCTTTGTTTCGATCTTTCTTTCTCTCCTTCTTTCTTTCTTTCTTTCTTTCTTTCATTCTTTCCTTCTTTCTTTCGTATCTTCCTTTCATTCTTTCCTTCCTTCCTTCTTTCTTTCTCTCTTTCTTTCTTTCCCTCTTTCTTTCTTTCTCTCTCTTTCTTTCTTAATTTTTTTTCTTTCTTTCTTTCCTTCTTTCTTTCTTTCTTTCTTTCGTTCTTTGTTTCTTTTTTCCTTCTTTCTTTCCTTCCTTTCTTTCTTTCCTTCTTCGTTTCTTTCTTTCCTTCTTTCTTTCTCTCTGTCCAACTTAGTTTCTTTCTTTCGTTCCTTCTTTCTTTCTTTCCCTCTTTCTTTCTTTCTTTCCTTTTCTCTTTCCTGCTTTCTTTCTTTCTTTCAATCAGTTTTTCCTTCTTTCTTACTTTCCTTCCTTCTTTCTCTCTTTCTTTCTTTCTTTCTTTCTCTCTTTCTTTCTATCTTTTTTCTTTGTTTGTTTCTTTCTTTCTTTCGTTATTTCTTTCCTGATTTCTTTCCTTCCTTTCTTTCTTTCCTTCTTTCTTTCTTTGCATGATTTCCTACTTACTTTCTTTCATTCTTTCCTTCTTTCTTTCTTTTCTTCTTCTTCTTTCTTTCGTTCTTTCCTTGTTTCTTTCTTTCCTTCCTCTCTTTCTTTCTTTCTTTCTTTCTTTCTTTCTTTCTTTCTTTCTTTCTTTCTTTCTTTCTTTCTTTCTTTCTTTCTTTCTTTCCTTCCTTCTTACTTTCATTCTTTCTTTCTTTCTCTCTTTCTTTCTTTCTTTCTTTCTTTTTTCCTTCTTTCTTTCTTTCTTTCTTTCTTTCTTTTTTTCTTTCTTTCTTTCTATCTTTCTTTCTTTCTCTCCTTCATTCTTTCTTTTTCTTTCTTTCTTTCTTTCTTTCTTTCTTTCTTTCTTTCCTTCCTTTCTTTCTTACTTTCTTTCCTTCTTTCTTTCTTGCTTTTTCTTTCTTCCTTTGCTTCTTTCCTTCTTTCTTTCCTTCCTTCCTTTCTTTCTTTCGTTCTTTCTTTCTTTCTCTCTTTCTTTCTGTCTGTCTTTCTCTCTCTCTTTCTTTCTTTCTCTTTCTCTTTCTTTCTTAATTTCTTTCTTTCTTTCCTTCTTTCTTTCTTTCTTTCCTTCTTTCGCTCTTTCTTTTTTTCCTTCTTTGCTTCCTTCCTTTCTTTGTTCCCTTCTTTCTTTCCTTCTTTCTATCTTTCCTTCTTTCTTTCTTTCCTTCTTTCCTTCTTTCCTTCTTTCTTTCTTTTTTCTCTTTCTTTCTTTCCTTCATTATTTCTTTCTGTCTTCCTTTCTTTCTTTCTTTCCTGCTTTCTTTCCTGCTTTCTTTCCTTCCTTTCTTTCTTTCCTTCTTTCTTTCCATCTTTCTTTCTTTCCTTCCTTGCCTTCTTACTTTCTCTCTTTCTTTCCTTCTTTCTTTCTTTCCTTCTTTCTTTCGTTCTTTGTTTCTTTCTTTCCTTCTTTCCTTCCTTCCTTTCTTTGTTTCCTTCTTTCTTTCCTTCTCTCTTTCTTTCTCTCTTTCTTTCCTTCTTTCTTTCTTTCTTTCTTTCTCTCTTTCTTTCTTTCTTTATCTCTTTCTTTCTTTCTATCTGTTTTCTTTTTCTTTGTTTGTCTCTTTCTTTCTTTCGTTTCTTCTTTCTTTCGTTATTTCTTTCTTTCCTGATTTCTTTCCTTCCTTTCTTTCTGTCCTTCTTTCTTTCTTTCCTTCCTTTCCTTCTTACTTTCTCTCTTTGCTTCTTTTTTCTTTCTTCTTCTTTCTTTGTTTCGTTCTTTCTTTCTCTTTCTTTCTTTCTTAATTTTTTCTTTCTTTCTTTCCTTCTTTCTTTCTTTCCTTCTTTCTTTCTTTCTTTCTTTCTTTCTTTCCTTCTTTCTTTCTTTCGTTCAGTTTTTCCTTCTTTCTTTCCTTCTTTCTTGCTTTCTTTCCTTCTTTCTTTCTTTCTTTCGTTCCTTTCCTTCTTACTTTCTTTCTTTCCCTCTTTCTTTCCTTCTTTCCTTTCTTTCGTTCTTTCCATCCTTCTTTCTTTCCTTCTTTCTTTCGTTCTTTGTTTCTTTCTTTCCTTCTTTCCTTCCTTCCTTTCTTTCTTTCCTTCTTTCTTTCTTTCCTTCTCACTTTCTTTCTTTCTTTCTTTCTTTCCTTCGTTCCTTTCTTTCTTTCTTTCCTTCTTTCTTTCTTTCTTTCTTTCTTTCTTTCCTTCTTTTTCTTCCTTTCTTTCTTCCTTTGGTTCTTTCCTTCTTTCTTTCTTTGCTTCCTTTCTTTCCTTTCTTTCTTTCCTTCTTTCTTTTTTTCTTTCTTGCTTTCTTTCTTTCTTTCTTTCTCTGTTTCTTTCTTTCTTTCTCTCTCTCTTTCTTTCTTTCTCTTTCTCTTTCTTTCTTAATTTCTTTCTTTCCTTCTTTCTATCTTTCTTTCTTTGTTTCTTTCTTTCTTTTTTACTTTCCTTCTTTCTTTCCTTCCTTCTTTCGCTCTTTCTTTCTTTTTTTCCTTCTTTCCTTCCATTCTTTCCTTCTTTCTTTCCTTCTTTCTGTCTTTCTTTCTTTTTCTTTCTGTCTTTCTTCCTTTGGTTCTTTCCTTCTTTCTTTCTTTCCTTCCTTTCTTTCTTTCCTTCTTTCTTTCTTTCTTTCTTTCTTTCTTTCTCTCTTTCTTTCTTTCTCTCTCTCTTTCTTTCTTTCTTTCCCTCTCTCTCTCTTTCTTTCTTTCTTTCTCTTACTCTTTCTTTCCTTCTTTCTTTCTTTCTTTCTTTCCTTCTTTCTTTCCTTCTTTCCTTCTTGCTTATTTTCTTTTTTTCTTTCTTTCTTTCCTTCATTATTTCTTTCTGTCTTCCTTTCTTTCCTTCCTTTCCTTCTTACTTTCTTTCCTTCTTTCACTCTTTCCTTCTTTCTTTCGTTCTTTTTTTCTTTCTCTCCTTCTTTCCTTCCTTCCTTTCTTTCTTTCCTTCTTTCTTGCCTTCCTTCTCTCTTTCTTTCTTTCTTTCCTTCTTTCTTTCCTTCTTTCCTCCCTTTCTTTCTTTCCTTCTTTCCTTCCTTCTTTCTTTCTCTCTTTCTTTGTTTCTTTCTCTCTTTCTTTCTTCTTTCTCTTTCTTTCTTAATGTTTTTCTTCCTCTCTTTCTTTCCATCTTTCTTTCTTTCTTTCGCTCTTTGTTTCTTTTTTTCCTTCTTTCTTTCCTTCCTTCCTTTCTTTCCTTCTTTTTCCTTCTTTATTTCTTTCTTTCTCTCTTTATTTCTTTCTTTCTCTCTTTTTTCTTTCTTCCTCTCTTTCTTTCTATCTTTTTTCTTTCTTTCTTTGTTTGTTTCTTTCTTTCGTTCTTTCTCTCTTTCCTGATTTCTTTCCTTCCTTTCTTTCTTACCTTCTTTCTTTCTTTCCTTGATTTCCTACTTACTTTCCTTCTTTCTTTCCTTCTTTCTTTCTTCTTCCTTTCTTTCCACCATTCTTTCTTTTCTTCTTTGTTTCTTTCTTTCCTTCTTTCTTTCCTTCTTTCTTTCCTTCTTTCTTTCTTTCTTTGCTTCTTTCTTTGTTTCTCTCTTTCTTTATCTCTTTCTTTCTATCTTTTTTCTTTTTCTTTGTTTGTTTGTTTCTTTCTTTCTTTTCCTCCTTCTTTCGTTCTTTCTTTCCTGATTTCTTTCCTTCCTTTCTTTCCTTCTTTCTTTCTTTCCTTCCTTTCCTTCTTACTTTCTTTCTTTCCTTCTTTTTTTCTTTCTTCTTCTTTTTTTGTTTCGTTCTTTCTTTCTTTTTCTTTCTTTCTTTCTCTCTCTCCTTCTTTCTTTCTTTCTTTCTTTCTATTTCTTTCTTTCTTTTTTTCTTTCTTTCGTTCTTTCCTTCTTTCTTTCGTATCTTCCCCTTTTGTTTCTTTCCTTCTTTCTTTCTTTCGCTCTTTCTTTCTTAATTTTTTTCTTTCTTTCTTTCCTTCTTTCTTTCTTTCTTTCCTTCTTTCTTTCTTTCTTTCCTTCTTTCTTTCTTTCCTTCTTTCGTTCTTTGTTTCTTTTTTCCTTCTTTCTTTCCTTCC
>CM060974.1:57882838-57995338 GCA_030765045.1 Tenodera sinensis | reverse complement strand
CTGTCTTTCTTTTCTCCTTCTTTCTTTCTTTTTCTTTCTTTCTTTCGTTCTTTCCTTCTTTCTTTCTTTCCTTCCTTTCTTTCTTTCCTTCTTTCTTTCTTTTTCTTTGTTTCTTTCTTCCTTTGCTTCTTTCCTTCTTTCTTTCTTTCCATCCTTTCTATCTTTCTTTCCTTCTTTCTTTCTTTCTTTCTTTCTTTCTTTCTTTCTTTCTCTCTTTCCTTCGTTTTCTCTCTCTTTCTTTCCTTCTTTCTTTCTCTTTCTTTCCTAATTGCTTTCTTTCTTTCCTTCTTTCTTTCTTTCTTTCTTTCTTTCTTTCTTTCCTTCTTTCGCTCTTTCTTTCTTTTTTCCTTCTTGCCTTCCTTCCTTTCTTTCTTTCCTTCTTTCTTTCCATCTTTCTTTCTTTCTTTCGCTCTTTGTTTCTTTTTTTCCTTGTTTCTTTCCTTCCTTTCTTTCCTTCTTTTTCCTTCTTTATTTCCTTCTTTCTCTCTTTATTTCTTTCTTTCTCTCTTTCTTTCTTTCTTTCTTTCTATCTTTTTTCTTTCTTTCTTTCTTTGTTTGTTTGTTTCTTTCTTTCGTTCTTTCTCTCTTTCCTGATTTCTTTCCTTCCTTTCTTTCTTACCTTCTTTCTTTCTTTCCTTGATTTCCTACTTACTTTCTTTCTTTCCTTCTTTCTTTCTTTCTTCTTCCTTTCTTTCCACCATTCTTTCTTTTCTTCTTTGTTTCTTTCTTTCCTTCTTTCTTTCCTTCTTTCTTTCTTTCTTTGCTTCTTTCTTAGTTTCTTTCTTCCTTTTTTCTTTCTTTCTTTCCTTCTTTTTTTCTTTCTTTCTCTCTTTCTTTGTTTCTCTCTTTCTTTATCTCTTTCTTTCTATCTTTTTTCTTTTTCTTTGTTTGTTTGTTTCTTTCTTTCTTTTCCTCTTTCTTTCGTTCTTTCTTTCCTGATTTCTTTCCTTCCTTTCTTTCCTTCTTTCTTTCTTTCCTTCCTTTCCTTCTTACTTTCTTTCTTTCCTTCTTTTTTTCTTTCTTCTTCTTTCTTTGTTTCGTTCTTTCTTTCTTTTTCTTTCTTTCTTTCTTTCTTTCTCTCCTTCTTTCTTTCTTTCTCTTTCCTTCTTTCTTTTTTTCTTTCTTTCGTTCTTTCCTTCTTTCTTTCGTATCTTCCCCTTTTGTTTCTTTCCTTCTTTCTTTCTTTCGCTCTTTCTTTCTTAATTTTTTTCTTTCTTTCTTTCCTTCTTTCTTTCTTTCTTTCCTTCTTTCTTTCTTTCCTTCTTTCGTTCATTGTTTCTTTTTTCCTTCTTTCTTTCCTTCCTGTCTTTCTTTGCTTCTTTCTTTATTTCTTTCCTTCTTTCTTTCTCTCTGTCCTTCTTAGTTTATTTCTTTCGTTCCTTCTTTCTTTCTTTCCTTCTTTCTTTCTTTCTTTCTTTCCTCTTTTCTTTCCTTCTTTCTTGCTTTCTTTCATTCAGTTTTTCCTTCTTTCTTTCCTTCCTTCTTTCTTTCTTTCCTTCTTTCTTTCTTTCATTCAGTTTTTCCTTCTTTCTTTCTTTCTTTCTTTCTTTCTTTCCTTCTTTCTCACTTTCTTTCTTTCTCTCTTTCTTTCTATCCTTTTTCTTTATTTCTTTCTTTGTTTGTTTGTTTGTTTCTTTCCTGATTTCTTTCCTTCCTTTCTTTCTTTCCTTCTTTCTTTCTTTCCTTGATTTGCTACTTACTTTCTTTCTTTCTTTCCTTCTTTCTTTCTTTCTCCTTCTTTCTTTCGTTCTTTCCTTCTTTCTTTCCTTCCTTTCTTCCTTCCTTCCTTCCTTCCTTTCTATCTTTCCTTCTTTCTTTCCTTCTTTCTTTCTTTCCTTCTTTCTTTCTTTCCTTCTTTCTTTCTTTCTTTCTTTCCTTCTTTCTTTCTTTCTTTCATTCAGTTTTTCCTTCTTTCTTTCCTTCTTGCTTTCCTTCATTATTTCTTTCTGTCTTCCTTTCCTTCTTTCTTTCCTTCTTTCTTTCCTTCTTTCTTTCCTTCTTTCTTACTTTCTTTCCTGCTTTCTTTCCTTCCTTTCTTTCTTTCCTTCTTTCTTTCTTTCCATCTTTCTTTCTTTCCTTCCTTTCCATCTTACATTCTTTCTTTCTTTCTTTCCTTCTTTCTTTCTTTCCTTCTTTCTTTCTTTCCTTCTTTCTTTCGTTCTTTGTTACTGCCTTTCCTTCTTTCCTTCCTTCCTGTCTTTCTTTCCTTCTTTCTTTATCTGTTTCTTTCTATCTTTTTTCCTTTTCTTTGTTTGTTTGTTTCTTTCTTTCCTTGTTTTCTTCTTTCTTTCGTTCTTTCTTACCTGATTTCTTTCTTTCCTTTCTTTCTTCCCTTCTTTCTTTCTTTCTTTCCTTCCTTTCCTTCTTACTTTCTTTCTTTCCTTCTTTTTTCTTTCTTCTTCTTTCTTTGGTTCGTTCTTTCTTTTTCTTTCTTTCTTTCTTTCTTTCTCTCCTTCTTTCTATCTTTCTTTCTCTTTCTTTCTTTCTTTTTTTCTTTCTTTCGTTCTTTCCTTCTTTCTTTCGTATCTTCCTTTCTTTGATTCTTTCCTTCTTTCTTTCTCTCTTTCTTCCTTTCTCTCTCTTTCTTTCTTAATTTTTTTTCTTAATTTCTTTCTTTCTTTCATTTTTTCTTTCCTTCTTTCTTTCTTTCTTTCATTCAGATTTTCCTTCTATCTTCGTTTCCTTCTTTCTTTCTCCCTTTCCTTCTTTCTTTCTTTCCCTCTTTCTCTCTTTCTTTCTTTGTTTCTCTATTTCTTTCTATCTTTTTTCTTTATTTCTTTCTTTCTTTCTTAGTTTCTTTCTTTCTTTCGTTCTTTCTTTCCTGATTTCGTTCCTTTCTGTCTTACTTTCCTTCTTTCTTTCTTTCCTTGATTTCCTACTTACTTTCCTTTTTCTTTCCTTCTTTCTTTCTTTCTCTTTCTTTCTTTCTTTCTTTCGTTCTTTCTTTCTTTCCTTCCTTTCTTTCTTTCTTTCTTTCCTTCCTACTTTCTTTCTTTCTTTCTCTCCCTTTCTATTTTCTTTCTTTCCTTCTTTCTTTCTTTCTTTTTTGCTTTCTTTCTTTCTATCCTTCTGTCTTTCTTTTCTCCTTCTTTCTTTCTTTTTCTTTCTTTCTTTCGTTCTTTCCTTCTTTCTTTCTTTCCTTCCTTTCTTTCTTTCCTTCTTTCTTTCTTTTTCTTTGTTTCTTTCTTCCTTTGCTTCTTTCCTTCTTTGTTTCTTTCCATCCTTTCTGTCTTTCTTTCCTTCTTTCTTTCTTTCTTTCTTTCTCTCTTTCCTTCGTTTTCTCTCTCTTTCTTTCCTTCTTTCTTTCTCTTTCTTTCCTAATTTCTTTCTTTCCTTCTTTCTTTCTTTCTTTCTTTCCTTCTTTCGCTCTTTCTTTCTTTTTTCCTTCTTTCCTTCCTTCTTTCTTTCCATCTTTCTTTCTTTATCTCCTTCTTTCTTTCTTTCCTTCTTTCTTTCTTTCTTTAATTCAGTTTCTCCTTCTTTCTTTCCTTCTTTCTTTCTTTCCTTCTTTCTTTCCTTCTTTCCATCTTTCTTTCTTTTTTTCTTTCTTTCCTTCATTATTTCTTTCTGTCTTTCTATCTCTCTTTCTTTCTCTCTTTCCTTCTTTTTTCATTCTTTCTTTCTTGCTTTCTTTCCTTTCTTTCTTTCCTTCTTTCTTTCTTTCCATCTTTCTTTCTTTCCTTCCTTTACTTCTTACATTCTTTCATTCCTTCTTTCTTTCTTTCCTTCTTTCTTTCGTTCTTTGTTACTTTCTTTCCCTCTTTCCTTCCTTCCTTTCTTTCCTTCTTTCTTTCTTTCCTTCTCTCTTTCTTTCATTCTTTCTTTCCTTCTTTCTTTCTTTCTTTCTTTCCTCCCTTTCTTTCTTTCTTTCTTTCTTTCCTGCTTTCTTTTCTTCCTTTCTTTCCTTCTTTCTTTCTTTCCTTCTTTCTTTCCTTCTTTCTTTCGTACTTAGTTACTTCCTTTCCTTCTTTCCTTCCTTCCTTTCTTTCTTTCCTTCATTCTTTCTTTCTTTCTTTCTTTCTTTCTTTCTTTCTTTCTCTCTCTCTTTCTTTCTTTATTTCTTTTTTCTTTTTCTTTGTTTGTTTGCTTCTTTCTTTCTTTTCTTCTTTCCTTCGTTTTTTCTTTCTTTCCTGATTTCTTTCCTTCCTTTCTTTCTTTCCTTCTTTTTTTCTTTCTTTCCTTCCTTTCCTTCTTCCTTTCTTTCTTTCCTTCTTTTTTTCTTTCTTCTTCTTTCTTTGTTTCGTTCTTTCTTTCTTTTTCTTTCCTTCTCTCTTTCTTTCTTTCTCTTTCTTTCTTTCTTTTTTTCTTTCTTTCGTTCTTTCCTTATTTCTTTCGTTCTTTCTTACTTTCTTTCCTGCTTTCCTTCCTTTCTTTCCCTCTTTCTTTCTTTCCATCTTTCTTCCTTTCCTTCCTTTCCATCTTACATTCTTTCTTTCTTTCTTTCCTTCTTTCTTTCTTTCCTTCTTTCTTTCGTTCTTTGTTACTTCCTTTCCTTCTTTCCTTCCTTCCTTTCTTTCTTTCCTGATTTCTTTCTTTCCTTCTTTCTTTCTTTATTTCCTTCTTTCTTTGTTTGTTTCCTTCTTTCTTTCTTTCAATCAGTTTTTCCTTCTTTCTTTCTTTCTTTCTTCCCTTCCTTCTTTCTTTCTTTCCTTTATTCTTTCGTTCTTTCTTTTTCTCTCTTTCTTACGTTCTTTCCTTCTTTCTTTCCTTAATTTCTTTCTTTCTTTGTCTCTTTCTTTCTCTTTCTTTCTTAATTTTTTCTTTCTTTCTTTCTTTCTTTCCTTCTTTCTTTATTTCCTTCTTTCGTTCTTTCTTTCTTTTTCCTTCTTTCTTTCTTTCTCTCTTTCTTTCTTTCTTTCTTTCTTTTTTTCTATCTTTGTTTGTTTGTTTGTTTGTTTGTTTCTTTCTTTCCTTCTTTCTTTCTTTCTTTCTCTCTTTCTTTCTTTCTCTAACCTTCTTTCTTTCATTCTTTCTCTATTTTTCATTTTATATATCTTTCTTCCTTTCATGCTTTCTTTCTTTGCTTCTTTCTTTCTTACATTCTGTCTTTCCTTCTTTCTTTCCTTCTTTCTTTCTTTGTTTCTTTCTGCATTTCTTTCTCTCTTTCTTTCTTTCTTTCTCCTTCTTTCTTTATTTGTTTCCTTCTTTCCTTCTTTCTCTCTTTCCTTCTTTCTTTCTTTCCTTCCTTCTATCTTTCTTTCCTTCTTTCTCTCTTTCTTTCTTTCTTTCTTTCCTTCTCCCTTTCTATCTTTCTTTCTTTCCTTCTTTCTTTCCTAATTTTCCTTCCACCCTTTCTTTCTTTCCTTCTTTCTTTCTTTCCTTCTCTCTTTCTTTCTTTCCTTCTTTCTTTGCTTCCCTTCTTTCTTTCTTTCCTTCTTTCTTTCTTTCTCTCTTTCTTTCTTTCTCTCTCTCTCTTTCTTAATTTTTCTTTCTTCCTCTCCTTCTTTTTTTCTTTCTTTCCTTCTTTCGTTCTTTCTTTCTTTTTTTGCTTCTTTCTTTCCTTCCTTTCTTTCTTTCCTTCTTTCTTTCCTTCTTTCTTTCTTTCTTTCTTTCCTTTCTTTCTTACTTTCTTTCTTTCCTTCCTTCTTTCTTTCTTTCTTTCTTTCTTGCTTTTTCTTTCTTTCTTCCTTTGGTTCTTTCCTTCTTTCTTTCCTTCCTTTCTTTCTTTCTCTCTTTCTTTCCGTCTGTCTTTCTCTCTCTCTTTCTTTCGTTCTTTCTCTTTCTTTCTTAATTTCTTTCTTTCTTTCCTTCTTTCTTTCTTTCCTTCTTTCTTTCTTTCCTTATTTCCTTCTTTGTTTCTTTTTTCTCTCTCTTTCTTTCCTTCATTATTTCTTTCTGTCTTTCTTTCTCTCTTTCTTTCTTTCCTTCTTTCTTTCGTTCTTTCTTTCTTGCTTTCTTTCCTTTCTTTCTTTCTTTCTTTCTTTCTTTCTTTCTTTCCATCTTTCTTTCTTTCCCTCCTTTACTTCTTACATTCTTTCTTTCCTTCTTTCTTTCTTTCCTTCTTTCTTTCGTTCTTTGTTTCTTTCTTTCCTTCTTTCCTTCCTTCCTTTCTTTCTTTCCTTCTTTCTTTCTTTCCTTCTCACTTTCTTTCTTTCCTTCTCTCTTTCTTTCCTTCTTTCTTTGCTTCCCTTCTTTCTTTCTCTCCTTCTTTCTTTCTTTCTCTTTCTTTCTTTCTTTCTTTTTTTCTTTCTTTCGTTCTTTCCTTCTTTCTTTCGTATCTTCCTTTCTTTGATTCTTTCCTTCTTTCTTTCTCTCTTTCTTCCTTTCTCTCTCTTTCTTTCTTAATTTTTTTTCTTTATTTCTTTCTTTCTTTCATTTTTTCTTTCCTTCTTTCTTTCTTTCATTCAGATTTTCCTTCTTTCTTCGTTTCCTTCTTTCTTTCTTTCTTTCTTTCCTTCTTTCCTTCTTTCTCCCTTTCTTTCTTTGTTTCTCTATTTCTTTCTATCTTTTTTCTTTCTTTCTTTCTTTCTTTGTTTCTTTCTTTCTTTCGTTCTTTCTTTCCTGATTTCGTTCCTTTCTGTCTTACTTTCCTTCTTTCTTTCTTTCCTTGATTTCCTACTTACTTTCCTTTTTCTTTCCTTCTTTCTTTCTTTCTCTTTCTTTCTTTCTTTCTTTCGTTCTTTCTTTCTTTCCTTCCTTCCTTCCTTCCTTCCTTTCTTTCTTTCTTTCTTTCTTTCTTTCCTTCCTTCTCTCTTTCCTTCTTTCTTTCTTTCTGTATTTCTTTCTCTCTGCCTTTCTATTTATTTCTCTCTCTCTTTCTTGCTTTCTTTCTTTCTTTGTTTCTTTCTTTCTCTCTTTCTTTCTTTCCTTCTTTCTTTCTTACTTTCATTTCTTTTTTCCTTCTTTCTTTCTTTCTTTCTTTCTTTCCTTATTTCTTTCGTTCTTTGTTTCTTTCTTTCCTTCTATCCTTCCTTCCTTTCTTTCCTTCTTTCTTTCTTTCCTTGTCTCTTTTTTCTTTCTTTCCTTCTTTCTTTTTTTCTTTCTTTCCTTCCTTTCTTGCTTTCTTTCTTTCCTTCTTTCTTTCTCTCTTTTTCTTTCTTTCTTTCGTTCTTTACTTCTTTCTTTCCTTTCTTTCTTTCCTTCGTTCTTTCTTTCTTTCTCTCTTTCTTTCTTTCTCTCTCACTTGCCTTCTTTCGTTCTTTCTTTCTGTTTTTCCTTCTTTCTTTCCTACCTTTATTTCTTTCCTTCTTTCTTTCTTTCCCTCTTTCTTTCTTTCCTTTCTTTCTTTCCTTCTTTCTTTCTTTCTTTCTTTCTTTATTTCTTTCTTTCTTTCTCTCTCACTTGCCTTCTTTCGTTCTTTCTTTCTTTTTTTCCTTCTTTCTTTCCTACCTTTATTTCTTTCCTTCTTTCTTTCTTTCCTTCTTTCTTTCTTTGCTTCTTTCTTTCTCTCTTTCCTTCTTTCTTTTTTTCCTTCCTCCTTTCTTTCTTATCCTCCTTCCTTCTTTATTTCCTTCCTTCTTTCTTTCTTTGTTTCTTTCTTTATTTCTTTCTTTCATTCTTTCTTTTTCATTTTTGCTATCTTTCTTTCTCTCTTTCTACCTTTGGTTTTTTTTTCTGCCTTTCATTCCCTCTTTCTATGAAGCTTTTTTTTCCTTTCCTTCTTTCCTTCATTACATCCTTCTCTACTTCTTTCTTTCATTCTTTCCTTCTTCCCTCCTTATTTTCTTTGTTTATTTGTTTCTTTCTTTCTTTGTTTTTTCTTTCATTTTTTCTTTCTTTCACTCTCTCTCTCTTTCTTTCTTTTTTCTATCTTTCTTTGTTTCTTTCTTTCTTTCTTTCCTTTCTTTCTTTCCTTCCTTCTTTCTCTCTATCTTTTTTTCTTTCTTTCGTTCTTTCCTTCTTTCTTTCTTTCTTTCCTTTCTTTCTTGATTTCTTTCTTTCCTTCTTTCTTTCTCTCTTTCTTTCAGTCTCTCTTTTTTATTTCTTGCTTTCTTTCTTTCTTTGTTTCTTTCTTTCCTTTTTTCTCTCTTCTCTTCTTTCTTTTTTTCCTTCCTCCTTTCTTTCTTTTTCTTTTTTGTATTTTTGTTTCTTTATTTCTTTCTTTCTTTCTATCTTTCGTTCTTTCTTTCATTCTTCTTTCTTTCTTTCCTTCTGTGTTTCTTTCTTTCTCTCTTTCTTTCTTTCTTTCTCTAACCTTCTTTCTTTCATTCTTTCTCTATTTTTCATTTTATATATCTTTCTTCCTTTCATGCTTTCTTTCTTTGCTTCTTTCTTTCTTTCCTTCTTTCTTTCTTTCTTTCTTTCTCTTTTTTCTTCTTTTTCTTTATTTCTTCCCTTCTATCTTTCTTTCTTTCCTTCTTTCTTTCTTTCTTTCTTTGTTTCTTTCTGCATTTCTTTCTCTCTTTCTTTCTTTCTTTCTTTCTTTCTCCTTCTTTCTTTATTTGTTTCTTTCTTTCCTTCTTTCTCTCTTTCTTCCTTTCTCTCTCTTTCTTTCTTAATTTTTTTTCTTTATTTCTTTCTTTCTTTCATTTTTTCTTTCCTTCTTTCTTTCTTTCATTCAGATTTTCCTTCTTTCTTCGTTTCCTTCTTTCTTTCTTTCTTTCTTTCCTTCTTTCCTTCTTTCTCCCTTTCTTTCTTTGTTTCTCTATTTCTTTCTATCTTTTTTCTTTCTTTCTTTCTTTCTTTGTTTCTTTCTTTCTTTCGTTCTTTCTTTCCTGATTTCGTTCCTTTCTGTCTTACTTTCCTTCTTTCTTTCTTTCCTTGATTTCCTACTTACTTTCCTTTTTCTTTCCTTCTTTCTTTCTTTCTCTTTCTTTCTTTCTTTCTTTCGTTCTTTCTTTCTTTCCTTCCTTCCTTCCTTCCTTCCTTTCTTTCTTTCTTTCTTTCTTTCCTTCCTTCTCTCTTTCCTTCTTTCTTTCTTTCTGTATTTCTTTCTCTCTGCCTTTCTATTTATTTCTCTCTCTCTTTCTTGCTTTCTTTCTTTCTTTGTTTCTTTCTTTCTCTCTTTCTTTCTTTCCTTCTTTCTTTCTTACTTTCATTTCTTTTTTCCTTCTTTCTTTCTTTCTTTCTTTCTTTCCTTATTTCTTTCGTTCTTTGTTTCTTTCTTTCCTTCTATCCTTCCTTCCTTTCTTTCCTTCTTTCTTTCTTTCCTTGTCTCTTTTTTCTTTCTTTCCTTCTTTCTTTTTTTCTTTCTTTCCTTCCTTTCTTGCTTTCTTTCTTTCCTTCTTTCTTTCTCTCTTTTTCTTTCTTTCTTTCGTTCTTTACTTCTTTCTTTCCTTTCTTTCTTTCCTTCGTTCTTTCTTTCTTTCTCTCTTTCTTTCTTTCTCTCTCACTTGCCTTCTTTCGTTCTTTCTTTCTGTTTTTCCTTCTTTCTTTCCTACCTTTATTTCTTTCCTTCTTTCTTTCTTTCCCTCTTTCTTTCTTTCCTTTCTTTCTTTCCTTCTTTCTTTCTTTCTTTCTTTCTTTCTTTCTTTATTTCTTTCTTTCTTTCTCTCTCACTTGCCTTCTTTCGTTCTTTCTTTCTTTTTTTCCTTCTTTCTTTCCTACCTTTATTTCTTTCCTTCTTTCTTTCTTTCCTTCTTTCTTTCTTTGCTTCTTTCTTTCTCTCTTTCCTTCTTTCTTTTTTTCCTTCCTCCTTTCTTTCTTATCCTCCTTCCTTCTTTATTTCCTTCCTTCTTTCTTTCTTTGTTTCTTTCTTTATTTCTTTCTTTCATTCTTTCTTTTTCATTTTTGCTATCTTTCTTTCTCTCTTTCTACCTTTGGTTTTTTTTTCTGCCTTTCATTCCCTCTTTCTATGAAGCTTTTTTTTCCTTTCCTTCTTTCCTTCATTACATCCTTCTCTACTTCTTTCTTTCATTCTTTCCTTCTTCCCTCCTTATTTTCTTTGTTTATTTGTTTCTTTCTTTCTTTGTTTTTTCTTTCATTTTTTCTTTCTTTCACTCTCTCTCTCTTTCTTTCTTTTTTCTATCTTTCTTTGTTTCTTTCTTTCTTTCTTTCCTTTCTTTCTTTCCTTCCTTCTTTCTCTCTATCTTTTTTTCTTTCTTTCGTTCTTTCCTTCTTTCTTTCTTTCCTTCCTTTCTTTCTTGATTTCTTTCTTTCCTTCTTTCTTTCTCTCTTTCTTTCAGTCTCTCTTTTTTATTTCTTGCTTTCTTTCTTTCTTTGTTTCTTTCTTTCCTTTTTTCTCTCTTCTCTTCTTTCTTTTTTTCCTTCCTCCTTTCTTTCTTTTTCTTTTTTGTATTTTTGTTTCTTTATTTCTTTCTTTCTTTCTATCTTTCGTTCTTTCTTTCATTCTTCTTTCTTTCTTTCCTTCTGTGTTTCTTTCTTTCTCTCTTTCTTTCTTTCTTTCTCTAACCTTCTTTCTTTCATTCTTTCTCTATTTTTCATTTTATATATCTTTCTTCCTTTCATGCTTTCTTTCTTTGCTTCTTTCTTTCTTTCCTTCTTTCTTTCTTTCTTTCTTTCTCTTTTTTCTTCTTTTTCTTTATTTCTTCCCTTCTATCTTTCTTTCTTTCCTTCTTTCTTTCTTTCTTTCTTTGTTTCTTTCTGCATTTCTTTCTCTCTTTCTTTCTTTCTTTCTTTCTCCTTCTTTCTTTATTTGTTTCTTTCTTTCCTTCTTTCTCTCTTTCCTTCTTTCTTTCTTTCCTTCCTTCTATCTTTCTTTCCTTCGTTCCTTCTTTGTTTCTTTCTTTCTTTCTTTCCTTCTTTCTTTCTTTCTTTCTTTCTTTCTTTCCTTCTCTCTTTCTATCTTTCTTTCTTTCCTTTTTTCTTTCCTTCTTTCCATCCACCCTTTCTTTCTTTCCTTCTTTCTTTCTTTCCGTCTCTCTTTCTTTCTTTCCTTCTTTCTTTCCTTCCCTTCTTTCTTTCTTTCCTTCTTTCTCTCTTTCTCTCTTTCTTTCTTTCTCTCTCTCTTTCTTTCTTAATTTTTTCTTTCTTCCTCTCCTTCTTTTTTTCTTTCTTTCCTTCTTCCGTTCTTTCTTTCTTTTTTTGCTTCTTTCTTTCCTTCCTTTCTTTCTTTCCTTCTTTCTTTCCTTCTTTCTTTCTTTCTTTCTTTCTTTCCTTTCTTTCTTACTTTCTTTCTTTCCTTCTTTCTTTCTTTCTTGTTTTTTCTTTCTTTCTTTCTTCCTTTGGTTCTTTCCTTCTTTCTATCTTTCTCTCTTTCTTTGTCTCTTTCTTTCTCTCTCTTTCTTTCTTAATTTTTTTTCTTTCTTTCTTCCCTTCTTTCTTTCGTTCTTTGTTTCCTTTTCCTTCTTTGTTTCCTTTCTTTCTTTCCATCTTTCTTTCTTTCCTTCTTTCTTTCTTTCTTTCCTTCTTTCTTTGTTTCTTTCCTTCTTTCTTTCTTTCAATCAGTTTTTCCTTCTTTCTTTCTTTCTTTCTTTCTTTCTTTCAACCCTTCCTTCTTTCTTTCTTTCCTTTATTCTTTCGTTCTTTCTTTCTTTTTCTCTCTTTCTTACGTTCTTTCCTTCTTTCTTCCTTCCTTTCTTTCCTTCTTTCTTTCTTTCTTTCGTTGTCTCTTTCTTTCTTCTTCCTCTTTCTTTCTTAATTTCTTTCTTTCTTTCTTACTTTCCTTCTTTCTTTCTTTCCTTCTTTCGTTCTTTCTTTTTCCTTCTTTCTTTCTTTGTTTCTTTCTTTCTTTCGTTCTTTCTTTCTTCGTTTCTTTTTTCTTTGTTTTTTTCTTTCTTTCTTTCCTTCTTTATGTCTTTTTTCTCTCTTTCTTTCTTTGTTTCTCCTTAGCCTTCTTTCTCTCTCTCTTTCTATCTTAATTTTTTCTTACTTTCTTTTATTCTTTCTTTCCTTCTTTCGTTCTTTCTTTCTTTTTTCCTTAATTCTTTCCTTTCTTTCTTTCCTTCTTTCTTTCTTTCCTTTCTTTCTTTCTTTCCTTAATTCTTTCTTTCTATTTCTTTCTTTCTTTCGTTCTTTCCTTCTTTCTTTCCTTCCTTTCTTTCTTTCCTTCTTTCTTTCTTTCCTTCTTCCTTTCTTTCATTCAGTTTTTCCTTCTTTCTTTCTTTCCCTCTTTCTTCTTTCTTCCTTTCTTTTTTTCTTTCTTTCTTTTCTTCTTTATTTCTTGCTCTCTTTCTTTCATTCTTTCCTTTCTTCATTCTTTCTTTCTTTCCTTCTTTCTTTCCTTCTTTCTTTCTTTCTTTGCCTCTTTCTTTCTGTCCTTCCTTTCCTTGTTACTTTCTTTCTTTTTTCTTTCTTTCTTTCCTTTTTTCTTTCCTTCCTTTCTTTCTTTACTTCTTTCTTTCTTTCATTCCTTCCTTCCTTTCCTTCTGTCTTTCCTTCTTTCTTTCTTTCTTTCTTTCCCTCTTTCTTTTCTTCTTTTTTCTTTATTTCTTCCTTTCTATCTATCCATCTTCTTTCGATCTTTCTTTCTTTCCATTCTTTCTTTCCTTCTTTCTTTCTTTCCATCCTTCTTTCTGTGTTTCTTTCTTTCTTTCCTTGTTTCTTTCCTTCCTTCCTTTCTTTCTTTCCTTCTTTCTTTTTTTCTTTCTTTCTTTCTTTTTCTTTCTTTCCTTCTTTCTTTCTGTATTTCTTTCTCTCTGCCTTTCTATCTTTCTCTCTCTTTCTTTCTTTCTTTGTTTCTTTCTTTCTTTCCTTCTTTCTTTGCTTCTTTCTTTCCTTCCTTCTTTCCTTCCTTCTTTCTTTCTTTCCTTCTTTCCTTCTTTCCTTCCTTCCTTTCTATCTTTCCTTCTTTCTTTCCTTCTTTCTTTCTTTCCTTCTTGGTTTCTTTCTTTCCTTCTTTCTTCCTTTCTTTCTTTCTTTGTTTCTTTCCTTCCTTTCTTTCTTTCTCTCTTTCTTTTTTCTCTCTCTCTCTCTCTCTCTTTCTTTGTTTCTTTCTCTCTTTCTTTCTTTCTTTCTTTCTTTTTTTCTTTCTTTCTTTCTTTCATTCCTTCGTTTCCTTCTGTCTTTTCTTCTTTCTTTCTTTCTTTCTTTCTTTCCTTAATTCTTTCTTTCTTTCTATTTCTTTCTTTCTTTCTTTCTTTCGTTCTTTCCTTCTTTCTTTCCCTCCTTTCTTTCTTTCCTTCTTTCTTTCTTTCCTTCTTTCTTTCTTTCTTTCCTTATTTCTTTCATTCTTTCGTTCTTTTTCTTCTTTTGTATCCTTGTTTCTTTATTTCTTTCTTTCTATCTTTCGTTCTTCTTTCATTCTTCTTTCTTTCTTTCCTTCTGGGTTTCTTTCTTTCTCTCTTTCTTTCTTTCTCTAACCTTCTTTCTTTCATTCTTTCTTTCTTTTTCATTTTATATATCTTTCTTCCTTTCTTGCTTTCTTTCTTTCTTTGTTTCTTTCTTTCTTACTTTCTTTCTTTCTTTCCTTCTTTCTTTCTTTCTGTATTTCTTTCTCTCTTTCTTTCTTTCTTTCTCTATCCTTCTTTCTTTCTTTATTTGTTTCTTTCTTTCCTTCTTTCTCTCTTTCCCTCTTTCTATCTTTCCTTCCTTCTTTTTTTCTGTCCTTCGTTCCTTCTTTCTTTCTTTCTTTCCTTCCTTCTTTCTTTCCTTCTTTCTTTCCTTATTTCCTTCCTTTTTTCTTTCCCTCTTTCTAGCTTTTCTTCTCTCTTTCTATATTTCTTTCTTTCCTTCTTTCTTTCCCTCTTTCCTTCCACACTTTTTTCTTTCCTTCTTTCTTTCCTGCTTTCCTTCCACTCTTCCTTTCTTTCCTTCTTTGTTTCCTTCTATCTTCCTTTCTTTCCATCTTTCTTTCTTCCTTTCTTTCTTTCCTTTCTTTCTTTTTTCTTTCTTTCCTTAATTCTTTCTTTCTTTCTATTTCTTTCTTTCTTTCTTTCGTTCTTTCCTTCTTTCTTTCCCTCCTTTCTTTCTTTCCTTCTTTCTTTCTTTCCTTATTTCTCTCTTTCTTTCATTCAGTTTTTCCTTCTTTCTTTCCCTCTTTCTTCTTTCTTCCTTTCTTTATTTCTTTCTCTCTTTCTTTCATTCTTTCTTTTCTTCTTTCTTTCCTTCTTTCCTTCTTTCTTTCCTTCTATCTTCCTTTCTTTGCTTATTTCTTTCTTTCCTTCCTTTCCTTCTTACTTTCTTTCTTTTTTTCTTTCTTTCCTTCTTTCTTTCCATCTTCTTCTTTCTTTCTTTCGTTCTTTCCTTCTTTCTTTCTTTCCTTCTTTTTTCTTTCTTTCTTTCTCTCTTTGTTTCTTTCTTTGTTTCTCTCTCTCTTTCTTTATCTTTTTCTTTCTCTCTTTCCTTCTTTCCTTCCTTGCTTTCTTTCATTCTTTCATTCCTTCCTTCCTTTCTTTCTTTCCTTCTTTCTTTCTTTCTTTTCTTCTTTTGTCTTTATTTCTTCCCATCTATCTATCCATCTTCTTTCGTTCTTTCTTTCTTTCCATTCTTTCTTTCCTTCTTTCTTTCTTTCTTTCTTTCCTTGCATCTTTCTTTGTTAATTTCTTTCTTTCCTTGTTTTTTTTCCTTCCTTCCTTTCTTTATTTCCTTCTTTCTATCTTTCTTTCCTTCTTTCTTTCCTTCTTTCCTTCCACTCTTTCTTTCTTTCCTTCTTTCTCTCCTTCTCTCTTTCTTTCTTTCCTTCTTTCTTTCTTTCCTTTCTTTGTTTCCTTAATTCTTTCTTTCTTTCCTTAATTCTTTCTTTCTTTCTATTTCTTTCTTTCCCTTTTTCGTTCTTTCCTCCTTTCTTTCCTTCCTTTCTTTCTTTAATCCTTCTTTCTTTCTTTCTCTATAGCTTTCTTTCTCTCTCTCTTTCTGTCTTAATTTTTTTCTTACTTTCTTTTATTCTTTCTTTCCTTCTTTCGTTCTTTCTTTCTTTTTTCCTTAATTCTTTCCTTTCTTTCTTTCCTTGTTTCTTTCTTTCCTTTCTTTCTTTCTTTCTTTACTTAATTCTTTCTTTCTTTCTATTTCTTTCTTTCTTTCTTTCTTTCGTTCTTTCCTTCTTTCTTTTCTTCCTTTCTTTCTTTCCTTCTTTCTTTCTTTCCTTCTTTCTTTCTTTCATTCAGCTTTTCCTTCTTTCTTCCTTTCCCTCTTTCTTCTTTCTTCCTTTCTTTTTTTCCTTCTTTATTTCTTGCTCTCTTTCTTTCATTCTTTCTTTTCTTCTTTCTTTCTGTCTTTCTTTCTTTCCTTCTTTCTTTCTTTCTTTGCCTCTTTCTTTCTGTCCTTCCTTTCCTTGTTACTTTCTTTCTTTTTTCTTTCTTTCTTTCCTTCTTTCTTTCCCTCTTTCCTTCCACACTTTTTTCTTTCCTTCTTTCTTTCCTTCTTTCTTTCCTTCTTTCCTTCCACTCTTTCTTTCTTTCCTTCTTTGTTTCCTTCTATATTTCTTTCTTTCCTTCTTTCTTTCTTTCTTTCTTTCTTTCCTTTCGTTCTTTCTTTCCTTAATTCTTTCTTTCTTTCTATTTCTTTCTTTCTTTCTTTCGTTCTTTCCTTCTCTCTTTCCCTCCTTTCTTTCTTTCCTTCTTTCTTTCTTTCCTTCTTTCTTTCTTTCTTTCATTCAGTTTTTCCTTCTTTCTTTCCCTCTTTCTTCTTTCTTCCTTTCTTTTTCTCTTTCTTTCTTTGCTTCTTTATTTCTTTCTCTCTTTCTTTCATTCTTTCTTTTCTTCTTTCTTTCTTTCCTTCTTTCTTTCCTTCTATCTTCCTTTCTTTGCTTATTTCTTTCTTTCCTTCCTTTCCTTCTTACTTTCATTCTTTTTTTCTTTCTTTCCTTCTTTCTTTCCATCTTCTTCTTTCTTTCTTTCGTTCTTTCCTTCTTTCTTTCTTTCTTTCTTTCTTTCTTTCTTTCTTTCCTTTCTTTCTTTCCTTCTTTCTTTCTTTCTTTCTTTCTTTCTCTCTTTCTTTCTTTCTTTTTTTCTCTCTCTCTTTCTTTATTTTTTTCTTTCTCTCTTTCCTTCTCTCTTTCCTTCTTTCCTTCCTTGCTTTCTTTCTTTTCTTCTTTCTTTCTTTCATTCCTTCCTTCCTTTCTTTCTTTCTTTCTTTCCTTCTTTCTTTCTTTCTCTCTTTCTTTTCTTCTTTTGTCTTTATTTCTTCCCTTCTATCTATCCATCTTCTTTCGTTCTTTCTTTGTTTCCATTCTTTCTTTCCTTCTTTCTTTCTTTCTTTCCTTGCTTCTTTCTTTGTTTCTTTGTTTCTTTCCTTGTTTTTTTCCTTCCTTCCTTTCTTTCTTTCCTTCTTTCTATCTTTCTTTCTTTCCTTCTTTCTTTCCTTTTTGCCTTCCACTCTTTCTTTCTTTCCTTCTTTCTTTCTTTCCTTCTTTCTTTCTTTCTTTCTTTCTTTCCTTTCTTTCTTTCCTTAATTCTTTCTTTCTTTCTATTTCTTTCTTTCTGTCTTTTGTTCTTTCCTCCTTTCTTTCCTTCCTTTGTTTCTTTATTCCTTCTTTCTTTCTTTCTTTCTTTCTTTCTTTCTTTCTTTCTCTATAGCTTTCTTTCTCTCTCTCTTTCTTTCTTAATTTTTTTCTTACTTTCTTTTATTCTTTCTTTCCTTCTTTCGTTCTTTCTTTTTTTCCTTCTTTCTTTCCTTTCTTTCTTTCCTTCTTTCTTTCCTTGTTTCTTTCTTTCATTCAGTTTTTCCTTCTTTCTTTCTTTCCCTCTTTCTTCTTTCTTCCATTCTTTTTTTTCTTTCTTTATTTTCTTCTTTATTTCTTGCTCTCTTTCTTTCATTCTTTCTTTTCTTCTTTCTTTCTTTCTTTCCTTCTTTCTTTCCTTCTTCCTTTCTTTCTTTACTTCTTTCTTTCTTTCATTCCTTCCTTTCCTTCTGTCTTTCCTTCTTTCTTTCTTTCTTTCTCTCTTTCTTTTCTCCTTTTTTCTTTATTTCTTCCTTTCTATCTATCCATCTTCTTTCGTTCTTTCTTTCTTTCCATTCTTTCTTTCCTTCTTTCTTTCTTTCCTTCCTTCTTTCTTTGTTTCTTTCTTTCTTTCCTTGTTCCTTTCCTTCCTTCGATTCTTTCTTTCCTTCTTTCTTTCTTTCTTTCTTTCTTTCTTTCTTTCTTTCTTTCTTTTTCTTTCTTTCTTTCTTTCCTTCTTTCTTTCTGTATTTCTTTCTCTCTGCCTTTCTATCTTTCTCTCTCTTTCTTTCTTTCTTTGTTTCTTTCTTTCTTTCCTTCTTTCTTTGCTTCTTTCTTTCCTTCCGTCTTTCTTTCTTTCCTTCTTTCCTTCCTTCCTTTCTATCTTTCCTTCTTTCTTTCCTTCTTTCTTTCTTTCCTTCTTGGTTTCTTTCTTTCCTTCTTTCTTTGTTTCTTTCTTTGTTTCTTTCCTTCCTTTCTTTCTTTCTCTCTTTCTTTTTTCTCTCTCTTTCTTTTTTAATTTCTTTCTTTCTTTTATTCTTTCTTTCCTTCTTTCGTTCTTTCTTTCTTTCTCTCTTTCTTTTTTTTCTTTCTTTCTTTCTTTCCTTCTTTCTTTCTTTCCCTCTTTCTTTCCTTCCTTCTTTTTTTCTTTCCTTCGTTCCTTCTTTCTTTCATTCTTTCCTTCCTTCTTTCTTTCCTTCTTTCTTTCCTTATTTCCTTCCTTTTTTCTTTCCCTCTTTCTTGCTGTTCTTCTCTCTTTCTATCTTTCTTTCTTTCCTTCTTTCTTTTCCTCTTTCCTACCACACTTTCTTCTTTCCTTCTTTCTTGCCTTCTTTCCTTCCACTCTTTCTTTCTTTCCTTCTTTGTTTCCTTCTATCTTTCTTTCTTTCCTTCTTTCTTTCTTTCTTTCCTTTCTTTCTTTCTTTCCTTAATTCTTTCTTTCTAATTCTTTGTTTCTTTCTTTCCTTCCTTTCTTTCTTTCCTTCTTTCTTTCTTTCCTTCTTTCTTTCTTTCATTCAGTTTCTCCTTCTTTCTTTCTTTCCCTCTTTCTTCTTTCTTCCTTTCTTTTTTTCTTTCTTTCTTTCGTTCTTTATTTCTTTCTCTCTTTCTTTCATTCTTTCTTTTCTTCTTTCTTTCTTTCTTTCCTTCTTTCTTTCCTTCTTTCTTCCTTTCTTTGCTTATTTCTTTCTTTCCTTCCTTTCCTTCTTACTTAATTTCCTTTTTTCTTTCTTTCCTTCTTTCTTTCTATCTTCTTCTTTCTTTCGTTCTTTCGTTCTCTCTTTCTTACCTTTGTTTCTTTCTTTCTTCCTTTCCTTCCGTCTTTCCTTCATTCTTTCTTTCTCTCTCTCTTTCTTTTCTTCTTTTTTCTTTATTTCTTCCTTTCTATCTATCCATCTTCTTTCGTTCTTTCTTTCCATTCTTTCTTTCCTTCTTTCTTTCTTTCTTTCCTTGCTTCTTTCTTTCTTTGTTTCTTTCTTTCCTTGTTTTTTTTCTTACTTCCTTTCTTTCTTTCCTTCTTTCTTTCTTTCTTTCTTTTTCTTTCTTTCTTTCTTTATTTCTTTCTTTCCTTCCTTCTTTCTGTATTTCTTTCTCTCTGCCTTTCTATCTTTCTCTCTCTTTCTTTCTTTCTTTGTTTCTTTCTTTCTTACCTTCTTTCTTTGCTTCTTTCTTTCCTTCCTTCTTTCCTTCCTTCTTTCCTGCCTTCTTTCGTTCCTTCTTTCCTTCTTTCCTTCTTTCCTTCCTTCCTTTCTTTCCTTCTTTCTTTCCTTCTTTCTTTCTTTCTTTCCTTCTTGGTTTCTTTGTTTCCTTCTTTCTTTCTTTCTTTGTTTCTTTCCCTCCTTTTTTCTTTGACTCTTTCTTTCCCTCTTTTTTCTTTATTTCCTCCCTTCTATCTTTCTTTTTCTTTCCTTCTTTCGTTCTTTCTTTCTTTCCATTCTCTCGTTCCTTCTTTCTTTCCCTCTTACTTCCTTCTTTTGCTTTATTTCTTTCCCTCTATCTTTCTTTCTTTTCTTCTTTCTTTCTTTCTTCCTTCCTTCTTTCCTTCCTTCCTTTCTTTCTTTCCTTGTTTTCTCTTTCCTTCTCTCTTTCTTTCTTTGTTTCCTTCTTGCTTTCTTTCTTGCTTTCTTTCCTTCCTTTCTTTCTTTCCTTCCTTCTTTCTTTCTTTTTCTTTGTTACCTTTTTTCTTTCCTTCCTTTCTTTCTTTCTTTCTTTCTTTGTCTCTTTCTTTCTTAATTTTTTTCATTCTTTCTTTCCTGATTTCTTTCCTTCCTTTCTTTCCTTGTTTCTTTCTTTCCTTCCTTTCCTTCTTACTTTCTTTCTTTCTTTCCTTCTTCCTCTCTTTCTTCTTCTTTCTTTGTTTCGTTTTTTTCTTTGTTTCCTTTCTTTCTTTCTTTCTTTCTCTCTCTCTGTCTTTCTTTCATTCTCTCTCTCTCTCTTTCTATCTTTCTTTCTTTCTTTCGTTCTTCCTTTCTTTCCTTATTTCTTTAATTCTCTTTTTCCTGCTTTGCTTCTTTCTTCCTTTCGTTCTTACTTCCTTTCCTTCTTTCCCTCATTCCAACCTTCTCTACTTCTTTCTTTCATTCTTTCCTTCTTCGCTCCTTACTTTCTTTGTTTCTTTGTTTGTTTCTTTCTTTCTTTGTTTCTTTCTTTCATTCTTTCTTTCTTTCTATCGTTCTCTCTTTCTCTATTTCTTTCTTTCTTTCTTTCTATCTTTCTTTCTTTCTTTCTTTCTTTCCTTCTTTCTTTCTTTCTCTCTTTCTTTTCTACTTTTTTCTTTATTTCTTCCCTTCTATCTATCTATCTATCTATCTATCTATCTATCTATCTATCTATCTATCTATCTATCTATCTATCTATCTATCTATCTATCTATCTATCTATCTATCTATCTATCTATCTATCTATCTATCTATCTATCTATCTATCTATCTATCTATCTATCTATCTATCTATCTATCTATCTATCTATCTATCTATCTATCTATCTAACTATCTATCTATCTATCTATCTATCTATCTATCTATCTATCTATCTATCTATCTATCTATCTATCTATCTATCTATCTATCTATCTATCTATCTATCTATCTATCTATCTATCTATCTATCTATCTATCTATCTATCTATCTATCTATCTATCTATCTATCTATCTATCTATCTATCTATCTATCTATCTATCTATCTATCTATCTATCTATCTATCTATCTATCTATCTATCTATCTATCTATCTATCTATCTATCTATCTATCTATCTATCTATCTATCTATCTATCTATCTATCTATCTATCTATCTATCTATCTATCTATCTATCTATCTATCTATCTATCTATCTATCTATCTATCTATCTATCTATCTATCTATCTATCTATCTATCTATCTATCTATCTATCTATCTATCTATCTATCTATCTATCTATCTATCTATCTATCTATCTATCTATCTATCTATCTATCTATCTATCTATCTATCTATCTATCTATCTATCTATCTATCTATCTATCTATCTATCTATCTATCTATCTATCTATCTATCTATCTATCTATCTATCTATCTATCTATCTATCTATCTATCTATCTATCTATCTATCTATCTATCTATCTATCTATCTATCTATCTATCTATCTATCTATCTATCTATCTATCTATCTATCTATCTATCTATCTATCTATCTATCTATCTATCTATCTATCTATCTATCTATCTATCTATCTATCTATCTATCTATCTATCTATCTATCTATCTATCTATCTATCTATCTATCTATCTATCTATCTATCTATCTATCTATCTATCTATCTATCTATCTATCTATCTATCTATCTATCTATCTATCTATCTATCTATCTATCTATCTATCTATCTATCTATCTATCTATCTATCTATCTATCTATCTATCTTTCCTTCTTTCGTTCTTTCTTTGTTTCCATTCTTTCTTTGCTTCTTTCTTTCTTTCCTTCCTTCTTTCTTTCTTTCCTTCTCTCTTTCTTTCCTTCTTTCTTTCTTTCCTTCCTTTCTTTCTTTATTTCTTTCTTTCTTTCTTTCTGTATTTCTTTCTCTCTGCCTCTCTATCTTTCTCTCTCGTTCTTTCCTTGTTTCTTTGTTTCCTGCTTTCTTTCTTTCCTTCTTTCTTTCTTTCGTTCTTTCTTTCCTTCCTTCTTTCTTTCTCTCCTTCTTTCTTTCCTTCCTTTCTTTCTTTCCTTCTTTCTTTCTTTCATTCCATTTTTCCTTCTTTCTTTCCTTCTCTCTTTCTTTCTTTCCTTCGTTCTTCCTATCTTTCCTTTTTTCTTTCTTCCTTTCTTTTTCTTTCTTCCTTTCTTTTTCTTCTTTCTTTCTTTCCTTCTTTATTTCTTTCTTTCTCTCTTTCTTTCTTTCTTTCTTTCCTTCTTTCTTACTTTCTATCTTTCTTTCTTTCTTTCTTTCCTTCTTTCTTTCTTACTTTCTCTCTTCCTTTCTTTCTTTTTTCTTTATTTCTTTCCTTCGTTCGTTCTTTCTTTGCATTCTTTCTTTACTTCTTTCTTTCCATCATTCTTTGTTTCTTTGTTTCTTTTTTTCCTTCTTTCTTTTTTCTTTCCTTCCTTTCTTTCTTCCTTCTTTCTTTCTTTCCTTCTTTCATTCTTTCCTCCTCTCTTTCTTTCTTTCTTTCCTTCTTTCTCTATTTCTTTCTTTCTTTCTTTCCTTCCTTTCCTTCTTTCTTTCTTTCTTTCTTTCTTTCTGAATTTCTTTCTCTCTGCCTTTCTATCTTTCTCTCTTTCTTTCTTTCTTTCTTTCTTTGTTTCTTTCTTTTTTCCTTCTTTCTTTCCTTCTTTCTTTCTTTCCTTCCTTCTTTCTTTCTTTCCTTCTTTCCTTCTTTCCTTCTTACCTTCCTTCCTTGCTTTCTTTCCTTCTTTCTTTCTTTCATTCCATTTTTCCTTCTTTCTTTGATTCTCTCTTTCTTTCTTTCCTTCTTTCTTTCTTTCATTCCATTTTTCCTTCTTTCTTTGATTCTCTCTTTCTTTCCTTCTTTCTTTCTTTCCTTCTTTCTTTCTTCCTTTCTTTTTTTCTTTCTTTCTTTCCTTCTTTATTTCTTCCTTTCTCGCTTTCTTTCTTTCTCTCTTTCTTCCTATCTTTTTTCTCCCTTTCTTTCTTTGTTTGTTTCTTTCTTTCTTTTCTTCTCTCTTTCGCTCTTTCTTTCTTTCCTTCCTGATTTCTTTCCTTCCTTTCTTTCTTTCTTCCTTACTTTTTTTCTTTCTTTCCTTCTTTATTTCTTTTATCTCTCTTTCTTTCTTTTTTCTCTCTTTGTTTCTTTCTTTTTTCTTTCTTTCTTTGATTGTTTCTTTCTTGATTTTCTTCTTTCTATCTTTCCTGATTTCTTTCCTTCCTTTGTTTCTTTCCTTCTTTCTTTCTTTCCTTCCTTTCCTTCTTACTTTCTTCCTTTCTTTCTTCACTTCTTTCTTTCTTTATTTCTTCTTCTTTCTTTCTTTCGTTCTTTCCTTCTTTCTTTCCTTTCCTTCTTTCCTTCTTTCTTCCTTCCTTTCTTTCCATACCCCTTTCTTTCTTTATTTCTTAGTATCTTTCTTTCTTTCCTTCTTTCTTTCTTTATTTCCTTCTTTCCTTCTTTCTTTCCTTCCTTCCTTTCCTTCTTTATTTCCTTCTTTCCTTCTTTCTTTCTTTCTCACTTTCTTTCCTTTTTTTCTTTATTTCTTTCCTTCTATCTTTCTTTCTTTCCATTCTTTCTTTCCTTCTTTCTTTCTTTCTTTTCTTCCTTATTTCTTTCTTTGTTTCTATCTTTCTTTCCTTCTTTCTTTTTTCCTCCCTTTCTTTCTTTCTTTCTTTCTTTCTTTCTTTCTTTCTTTCTTTCTTTCTTTCTTTCTATCTTTCTCTCTCTTTCTTTCCTTCTTTCTTTCTTTGTTTCTATCTTTCCTTCTTTCTCTCTTTCCATCCTTCTTTCTTTCTTTCCTTCCTTCATTCTTTGTTTCCTTCCTTCTTTCCTTCCTTTCTTTCTTTCCTTCCTTCTTTCTTTCTATTTCTTTCTTTCCTTCTTTTTTTCCATCCTTCCTTTCTTTCTTTCCTTCCTGCTTTCTTTCTTTCTTTCTCTCTTTCTTTCTTTCTCTCTTTCTCTCTTTCCTTCCCTCTATCTTTCTTTTTCTTTCTTTCCTTCTTTCTTTCCTTCCTTTCTTTCTTTCTTTCCTTCCTTCTTTCTTTCTTTCTCTCTTTCTTTCTTTCTTTCTTTCTTTCTCTTTCTCTTTCTTTCTTAATACTTTCTTTCTTTCTTTCCTTCTTTCTTAATTTCTTTCCTTCTTTCGTTCTTTCTTTGTTTTGTCCTTCTTTCTTTCCTTCCTTACTTTCTTTCCTTCTTTCCTTCTTTCTTTCTTTCCTTCTTTCTTTCTTTCATACAGTTTTTCCTTCTTTCTTTCCTTCTTTCTTTCTTTCTATCCTTATTTCTTTCTCTCAATCTTTCTTTCTTTCTCTCTTTCTTTCTTTTTTCTTTCTTTCCTTCCTTCTTTCTTTCTTTCCTTCCTTCCTTCCTTCTATCTTTCTTTCTTTCCTTCTTTCTTTCTTTCCTTCTTTCTTTCTTTCCTTCCTTTCTTTTTCTTTCCTTCCTTCTTTCTTTCTTTTTCTTTCTTTCCTTCATTCTTTCTTTCCTTCCCTTCTTTCTTTCCTTCTTTCTTTCTTTCTCTCTTTCTTTCTTTCTTTCTTTCTCTCTCTCTTTCCTTCTTAATTTTTTCTTTTTTTCTTTCTTTCCTTCCTTCTTTCTTTCTTTCTTTCCTTCTTTCGTTCTTTCTTTCTTTTTTCTTCTTTCTTTCCTTCCTTTCTATCTTTCCTTCTTTCTTTCTTTCATTCAGTTTTTCCTTCTTTCTTTCCTTCTTTCTTTCTTCCTTTCCTTCTTTCTAACTTTCTTTCCTTCTTTCCTTCCTTCTTTCTTCCTTTCTCTCTTTCCTTCTTTCCTTCTTTGTTTCTTTCTTTCTCTCTTTCTTTCTTTTTTCTTTCTTTCTTTGATTGTTTCTTTCTTGCTTTTCTTCTTTCTTTCTTTCCTGATTTCTTTCCTTCTTTCTTTCTTTCCTTCCTTTCCTTCTTACTTTCTTTCTTTCCTTCTTTCTTTCTTTCCTTCCTTTCCTTCTTACTTTCTTTCTTTCCTTCTTTCTATCTTTCTTTCTTCTTCTTTCTTTCGTTCTTTCCTTCATTCTTTCCTTCCTTTGTATCTTTCTTTCCTTCCTTCTTTCTTTCGTTCTTTGTTTCTCTCCTTCTTTCTCTCTTTCTTTCTTTCCTTCTTTCTTTCTTTCTTTCTTCTTCTTTCTTTCTTTCGTTCTTTCCTTCTTTCTTTCTTTCCTTCCTTCCTTTCTTTCTTTCTTTCTTTCTTTTTCTTTCTTTCTTTCATTCTTTCTTTCCTTATTTCTTTCTTTCTTTCTATATTTCTTTCTCTCTGCCTTTCTATATTTCTCTCTCTTTCTTTCTTCCTCTCTTTCTTTCTTTCTTTCCTTCTTTCTTTCTTTCCTTCTTTCTTTCCTTCTTTCGTTTTTTCTATCTTTTTTCCCTCTCTATTTCTTTCTTAATTTCTTTCTTTCTTTGTTTCTTTCCTTCTTTCTTTCTTTCCTTCTTTCGTTCATTCAGTTTTTCCTTCTTTCTTTCCTTCTTTATTTCTTTCATTCTCTCTTTCTTCCTTTCCCTCTTTCATTCTTTCTTTCTTTCTTTCTTTCTTTCTTTCTGTTTTTCTTTCTCTCTTTCTTTGTTTGTTTGTTTCTTTATTTTTTTCCTTCTTTCTTTCGTTCTTTCTTTCTTTGCTACTTTCTTTCCTTCTTTCTTTCTTTCCATCTTTCTTTCTTTCCTCCCTTTCCTTCTTACCTTCTTTCTTTCCTTCTTCTTTCTTTCTTTCTTTCTTTCTTTCCTTCTATCTGTCTTTCTTTTTTCTTTCCTTCTTTCCTTCTTTCTTTCTTTCCTTCTTTCCTTGCTTCCTTTCCTTCTTTCCTTCTTTCTTTCTTTCCTTCTTTCTTTCTTTCCTTCTTTCTTTCTTTCCATCTTTCTTTCTCTCTTTCTTTCTTTTTTCTTTATTTCTTTCCTTCCATCTTTCTTTCTGTCCTTCTTTCGTTCTTTCTTTCTTTCTTTCCTTCTTTCTATCATTCCTTCCTTCCTTTCTTTCTTTCTTTCTTTCTCTCTTTCTTTCTTTCTCTCTTTCCTTCCCTCTATCTTTCTTTTTCTTTCTTTCCTTCTTTCTTTCCTTCCTTTCTTTCTTTCTTTCCTTCCTTCTTTCTTTCTCTCTTTCTTTCTTTCTTTCTCTCTCTTTCTTTCTTAATTTTATCTTTCTTTCCTTCTTTCTTTCTTTCTTTCCTTCTTTCGTTCTTTCCTTGTCTTTTCCTTCTTGCTTTCCTTCCTTACTTTCTTTCCTTCTTTCCTTCTTTCTTTCTTTCTTTCCTTCTTGATTTCTTTCATTCAGTTTTTCCTTCTTTCTTTCCTTCTTTCTTTGTTTCTTTCTTTCCTTCTTTCTTTCCTTCTTTGTTACTTTCTATCCTTCTTTCTTTCTCTCTCTCTTTCTTTCTTTCCTTCCTTCCTTCCTTCTATCTTTCTTTCTTTCCTTCTTTCTTTCCTTCCTTCTTTCTTTCTTTCCTTCCTTTCTTTTTCTTTCCTTCCTTCTTTCTTTCTTTTTCTTTGTTTCCTTCTTTCTTTCCTTCCTTTCTTTCTTCCCTTCTTTATTTCTTTCTTTCTCTCTTTCTTTCTTTCTTTCCTTCTTTCGTTCTTTCTTTCTTTTTTTCTTCTTTCTTTCCTTCCTTTCTATCTTTCCTTCTTTTCTTCTTTCTTTCTTTCCTTCTTTCTTTCTTTCATTCAGTTTTTCCTTCTTTCTTTCCTTCTTTCTTTATTTCTTTCCTTCGTTCTTACTTTCTTTCCTTCTTTCCTTCCTTCTTTCTTACTTTCTTTCTTTCCTTCTTTCCTTCTTTGTTTCTTTCTTTCTCTTTTTCTTTCTTTCTTTCTCTCTTTCTTTGTTTTTTCTTTCTTTCTTTGATTGCTTCTTTCTTGCTTTTCTTCTTTCTTTCCTGATTTCTTTCTTTCCTTCTTTCTTTCCTTCCTTTCCTTCTTACTTTCTTTCTTTCCTTCTTTCTTTCTTTCTTTCTTCTTCTTTCTTTCGTTCTTTCCTTCATTCTTTCCTTCCTTTCTTTCTTTCTTTCTTTCCTTCCTTCTTTCTTTCGTTCTTTGTCTCTCTCCTTCTTTCTTTCTTTCTTTCTTTCTTTCTTTCCTTCTTTCTTTCTTTCTTTCTTTCTTTCTTTCTTTCTTTCTTCTTCTTTCTTTCTTTCGTTCTTTCCTTCTTTCTTTCTTTCCTTCCTTCCTTCCTTTCTTTCTTTCTTTCTTTCTTTTTCTTTCTTTCTTTCATTCTTTCTTTCCTTATTTCTTTGTTTCTTTCTTTCTTTCTATATTGCTTTCTCTCTGCCTTTCTATATTTCTCTCTCTTTCTTTCTTCCTTTCTTTCTTTCTTTCTTTCCTTCTTTGTTTCCTTCTTTCTTTCTTTCCTTCTTTCTTTCTTTCTTTCTTCTTCTTTCTTTCTTTCGTTCTTTCCTTCTTTCTTTCTTTCCTTCCTTCCTTCCTTTCTTTCTTTCTTTCTTTCTTTTTCTTTCTTTCTTTCATTCTTTCTTTCCTTATTTCTTTCTATCTTTCTTTCTATATTTCTTTCTCTCTGCCTTTCTATATTTCTCTCTCTTTCTTTCTTCCTTTCTTTCTTTGCTTCCTTATTTCTTCCTTTCTCTCTTTGTTTCTTTCTTTCTTTCTTTCTATCTCTCTTTCTTTCTTAATTTTTTTCTTTCTTTCTTTCTTTCTTTCTTTCTTTCTTTCTTTCATTCTTTCCTTCTTTTTTTCTTTCTTTCCTTCTTTCTTTCTTTTTTTCCATCTTTCTTTCCTTCCTTTCTATCTTTCCTTCTTTCCTTCTTTCTTTCTTTCCTTCTTTCTTTCATTCAGTTTTTCCTTCTTTCTTTCCTTCTTTCTTTCTTCCTTTCCTTCTTTCTTTCTTACTTTCTTTCTTTCTTTCTTTCTCTCTTTGTTTCTCTCTTTTTTCTTTCTTTCTTTGATTGTTTCTTTCTTGCTTTTCTTCTTTCTTTCCTTCCTGATTTCTTTCCTTCCTTTCTTTCTTTCCTTCTTTCTTTCTTTCCTTCCTTAGCTTCTTACTTTCTTCCTTTCCTTCTTCCCTTCTTTCTTTCTTTATTTCTTCTTCTTTCTTTCTTTCGTTCTTTCCTTCTTTCTTTCCTTTCCTTCTTTCCTTCTTTCTTCTTTCCTTTCTTTCCATACTCCTTTCTTTCGTTCCTTCTTAGTATCTTTCTTTCTTTCCTTCTTTCTTTCATTCCTTCCTTTCTTTCTTTATTTCCTTCTTTCCTTCTTTATTTCTTTCTCTCTTTCTTTCCTTTTTTTCTTTATTTCTTTCCTTCTATCTTTCTTTCTTTCCATTCTTTCTTTCCTTCTTTCTTGCTTTCCTTCTTTCTTTCTTACTTTCTTTCTTTCTTTCCTTCTTACCTTCTTTGTTTCTTTCTTTCTCCCTTTCTTTCTTTCTCTCTTTCTTTCTTTTTTCTTTCTTTGTTTCCTCCTGTCTTTCCTTCTTTCGTTCTTTCCTTCCTATCTTTACTTCTTTGTTTCCTTCCTTCTTTCTTTCTTTCTTTCCTTCATTCTTTCATTCCTTCCTTCCTTTCTTTCTTTCTTTCTTTCTTTCTTTCCTTCTTTCTTTTTTTCCTTCTTTCTTTCTCTCTTTCTTTCTTTTTTCTTTAATTCTTTCCTTCCATTTTTCCTTCTGTCCTTCTTTCGATCTTTCTTTCTTTCTTTCCTTCTTTCTTGCTTTCATTCAGTTTTTCCTTCTTTCTTTCCTTCTTTCTTACTTTCTTTCCTTCTTTCCTTCCTTCTTTCTTACTTTCTTTCTTTCCTTCTTTCCTTCTTTGTTTCTTTCTTTCTCTCTTTCTTTTCTTTCTTTCTCTCTTTCTTTCTTTTTTCTTTCTTTCTTTGATTGTGTCTTTCTTGCTTTTCTTCTTTCTTTCTTTCCTGATTTCTTTCCTTCTTTCTTTCTTTCCCTCCTTTCCTTCTTACTTTCTTTCTTTCTTTCCTTTTTTCTTTCTTTCCTTCCTTTCCTTCTTACTTTCTTTCTTTCGTTCTTTCTATCTTTCTTTCTTCTTCTTTCTTTCGTTCTTTCCTTCATTCTTTCCTTCCTTTCTATCTTTCTTTCCTTCCTTCTTTCTTTCGTTCTTTGTTTCTCTCCTTCTTTCTTTCTTTCTTTCTTTCCTTCTTTCCTTCTTTCTTTCTTTCTTCTTCTTTCTTTCTTTCGTTCTTTCCTTCTTTGTTTCCTTCCTTCCTTTCTTTCTTTCATTTTCTTTCTTTCTTTCATTCTTACCTTATTTCTTTCTTTCTTTCTTTCTATATTTCTTTCTCTCTGCCTTTCTATATTTCTCTCTCTTTCTTTCTTCCTTTCTTTCTTTCATTCCTTCTTTCTTTCCTTCTTTCTTTCTTTCTTTCCTTCCTTTCTTTTTCTTTCCTTCCTTCTTTCTTTCTTTTTCTTTCTTTCCTTCTTTCTTTCCTTCCTTTCTTTCTTTCTTTCTTTCTTTCCTTCCTTATTTCTTCCTTTCTCTCATTGTTTCTTTCTTTCTTTCTATCTCTCTCTCTTTCTTTCTTAATTTTTTTCTTTCTTTCTTTCTTTCTTTCTTTCTTTCTTTCTTTCTTTCATTCTTTCCTTCCTTCTTTCTTTCTTTCTTTCTTTCTTTCTTTCCTTCTTTCGTTCTTTCTTTCTTTTTTTCCTTCTTTCTTTCCTTCCTTTCTATCTTTCCTTCTTTCCTTCTTTAGTTCTTTCCTTCTTTCTTTCCTTCTTTCTTTCATTCAGTTTTTCCTTCTTCCTTTCCTTCTTTATTTCTTTCCTTCTTTCTTACTTTCTTTCTTTCTTTCCTTCTTTCCTTCTTTGTTTCTTTCTTTCTCCCTTTCTTTCTTTCTCTCTCTTTCTTTCTTTTTTCTTTCTTTGTTTCCTCCTTTCTTTCCTTCTTTCGTTCTTTCTTTCTTTCCTCCTTTCTTTCTTTCCTTCCTTTCTTTACTTCTTTCTTTCCTTCTTTCTTTCTTTTTTCTTTCCTTCTTTCTTTCATTCCTTCCTTCCATTCTTTCTTTCTTTCTTTCCTTCTTTCTTTCTTTCCTTCGTTCTTTCTCTCTTTCTTTCTATTTTCTTTATTTCTTTCCTTCCATCTTTGTTTCTGTCCTTCTTTCGTTCTTTCTTTCTTTCTTTCTTTCTTTCATTCTTTCTTTCTTTCCTTCTTTCTTTCTTTATTTCTTACTGAATTTCTTTCTCTCTGCCTTTCTATCTTTCTCTCTCTTTCCTTCTATCTTTTTTCTTTCTTTCTTTCCTTCTTTCTTTCCTTCTTTCGTTTTTTCTTTCTTTTTTTCCCTCTCTATTTCTTTCTTAATTTCTTTCTTTCTTTCTTTCTTTCCTTCTTTCTTTCTTTCCTTCTTTCTTTCATTCAGTTTTTCCTTCTTTCTTTCCTTCTTTATTTCTTTAATTCTCTCTTTCTTCCTTTCCCTCTTTCTTTCTTTCTTTCTTTCTGTTTTTCTTTCTCTCTTTCTTTCTGTTTTTCTTTCTCTCTTTCTTTGTTTGTTTGTTTCTTTATTTTTTTCCTTCTTTCTTTCGTTCTTTCTTTCTTTGCTACTTTCTTTCCTTCTTTTTTTCTTTCCATCTTTCTTTCCTCCCTTTCCTTCTTACCTTCTTTCTTTCTTTCTTTCCTTCTTCTTTCTTTCTTTCTTCTTTCTTTCTATCGTTCTTTCCTTCTTTCTTTCCTTCCTTCTTTTCTTTCTTTCTTGCTTTCCTTCTTACTTTCTTTCTCTCTTTCTTTCTTTCTCTCTATCTGTCTTTCTTTTTTCTTTCCTTCTTTCCTTCTTTCTTTCTTTCCTTCTTTCCTTGCTTCCTTTCTTTCTTTCCTTCTTTCTTTCTTTCCTTCTTTCTATCTTTCTTTCTTTCTTTCCTTCTTTCTTTCTTTCCTTCTTTCTTACTCTCTTTCTTTCTTTTTTCTTTATTTCTTTCCTTCCATCTTTCTTTCTGTCCTTCTTTATTTCTTTCTGTCTTTCTCTCTTTCTTTCTTTCTCTCTTTCCATCCCTCTATCTTTCTTTTTCTTTCTTTCCATCTTTCTTTCCTTCCTTTCTTTCTTTCTTTCTTTCCTTCCTTCTTTCTTTCTCTCTTTCTTTCTTTCTTTCTTTCTTTCTTTCCTTATTTCTTTCTATCTTTCTTTCTATATTTCTTTCTCTCTGCCTTTCTATATTTCTCTCTCTTTCTTTCTTCCTTTCTTTCTTTGCTTCCTTATTTCTTCCTTTCTCTCTTTGTTTCTTTCTATCTTTCTTTCTTTCTATCTCTCTTTCTTTCTTAATTTTTTTCTTTCTTTCTTTCTTTCTTTCATTTTTTCCTTCTTTTTTCTTTCTTTCCTTCTTTCTTTCTTTTTTTCCTTCTTTCTTTCCTTCCTTTCTATCTTTCCTTCTTTCCTTCTTTCTTTCTTTCTTTCTTTCCTTCTTTCTTTCATTCAGTTTTTCCTTCTTTCTTTCCTTCTTTCTTTCTTCCTTTCCTTCTTTCTTTCTTACTTACTTTCTTTCTTCGTTTCTCTCTTTGTTTCTTTCTTTTTTCTTTCTTTCTTTGATTGTTTCTTTCTTGCTTTTCTTCTTTCTTTCCTTCCTGATTTCTTTCCTTCCTTTCTTTCTTTCCTTCTTTCTTTCTTTCCTTCCTTACCTTCTTACTTTCTTCCTTTCCTTCTTCCCTTCTTTCTTTCTTTATTTCTTCTTCTTTCTTTCTTTCGTTCTTTCCTTCTTTCTTTCCTTTCCTTCTTTCCTTGTTTCTTCTTTCCTTTCTTTCCATACTCCTTTCTTTCGTTCCTTCTTAGTATCTTTCTTTCTTTCCTTCTTTCTTTCATTCCTTCCTTTCTTTCTTTATTTCCTTCTTTCCTTCTTTCTTTCTCTCTTTCTTTCCTTTTTTTTCTTTATTTCTTTCCTTCTATCTTTCTTTCTTTCCATTCTTTCTTTCCTTCTTTCTTGCTTTCCTTCTTTCTTTCTTACTTTCTTTCTTTCTTTCCTTCTTACCTTCTTTGTTTCTTTCTTTCTCCCTTTCTTTCTCTCTTTCTTTCTTTTTTCTTTCTTTGTTTCCTCCTTTCTTTCCTTCTTTCGTTCTTTCCTTCCTATCTTTACTTCTTTGTTTCCTTCCTTCTTTCTTTCTTTCCTTCATTCTTTCATTCCTTCCTTTCTTTCTTTCTTTCTTTCTTTCTTTCCTTCTTTCTTTCCTTCTTTCTTTTTTTCCTTCTTTCTTTCTCTCTTTCTTTCTTTTTTCTTTATTTCTTTCCTTCCATTTTTCTTTCTGTCCTTCTTTCGTTCTTTCTTCCTTTCTTTCCTTCTTTCTTGCTTTCATTCTGTTTTTCCTTCTTTCTTTCCTTGTTTCTTTCTTCCTTTCCTTCTTTCTTACTTTCTTTCCTTCTTTCCTTCCTTCTTTCTTACTTTCTTTCTTTCCTTCTTTCCTTCTTTGTTTCTTTCTTTCTCTCTTTCTTTTCTTTCTTTCTCTCTTTCTTTCTTTTTCCTTTCTTTCTTTGATTGTGTCTTTCTTGCTTTTCTTCTTTCTTTCTTTCCTGATTTCTTTCCTTCTTTCTTTCTTTCCCTCCTTTCCTTCTTACTTTCTTTCTTTCTTTCCTTTTTTCTTTCTTTCCTTCCTTTCCTTCTTACTTTCTTTCTTTCGTTCTTTCTATCTTTCTTTCTTCTTCTTTCTTTCGTTCTTTCCTTCATTCTTTCCTTCCTTTCTATCTTTCTTTCCTTCCTTCTTTCTTTCGTTCTTTGTTTCTCTCCTTCTTTCTTTCTTTGTTTGTTTGTTTGTTTGTTTGTTTCTTTCTTTCTTTCCTTCTTTCTTTCTTGCTTCTTCTTTCTTTCTTTCGTTCTTTCCTTCTTTCTTTCCTTCCTTTCTTTCTTTCATTTTCTTTCTTTCTTTCATTCTTTCCTTATTTCTTTCTTTCTTTCTATATTTCTTTCTCTCTGCCTTTCTATATTTCTCTCTCTTTCTTTCTTCCTTTCTTTCTTTCATTCCTTCTTTCTTTCCTTCTTTCTTTCTTTCTTTCCTTCCTTTCTTTTTCTTTCCTTCCTTCTTTCTTTCTTTTTCTTTCTTTCCTTCTTTCTTTCCTTTCTTTCTTTCTTTCTTTCCTTCCTTATTTCTTCCTTTCTCTCTTTGTTTCTTTCTTTCTTTCTATCTCTCTCTCTTTCTTTCTTAATTTTTTTCTTTCTTTCTTTCTTTCTTTCATTCTTTCCTTCTTTCTATCTTTCTTTCTTTCTTTCTTTCTTTCTTTCCTTCTTTCGTTCTTTCTTTCTTTTTTCCTTCTTTCTTTCCTTCCTTTCTATCTTTCCTTCTTTCCTTCTTTCCTTCTTTAGTTCTTTCCTTCTTTCTTTCCTTCTTTCTTTCATTCAGTTTTTCCTTCTTTCTTTCCTTCTTTCTTTCTTCCTTTCCTTCTTTATTTCTTTCCTTCTTTCTTTCTTACTTTCTTTCTTTCTTTCTTTCCTTCTTTCTTTCCTTCTTTCTTTTTTTCCTTCTTTCTTTCTCTCTTTCTTTCTTTTTTCTTTATTTCTTTCCTTCCATTTTTCTTTCTGTCCTTCTTTCGTTCTTTCTTCCTTTCTTTCCTTCTTTCTTGCTTTCATTCTGTTTTTCCTTCTTTCTTTCCTTGTTTCTTTCTTCCTTTCCTTCTTTCTTACTTTCTTTCCTTCTTTCCTTCCTTCTTTCTTACTTTCTTTCTTTCCTTCTTTCCTTCTTTGTTTCTTTCTTTCTCTCTTTCTTTTCTTTCTTTCTCTCTTTCTTTCTTTTTCCTTTCTTTCTTTGATTGTGTCTTTCTTGCTTTTCTTCTTTCTTTCTTTCCTGATTTCTTTCCTTCTTTCTTTCTTTCCCTCCTTTCCTTCTTACTTTCTTTCTTTCTTTCCTTTTTTCTTTCTTTCCTTCCTTTCCTTCTTACTTTCTTTCTTTCGTTCTTTCTATCTTTCTTTCTTCTTCTTTCTTTCGTTCTTTCCTTCATTCTTTCCTTCCTTTCTATCTTTCTTTCCTTCCTTCTTTCTTTCGTTCTTTGTTTCTCTCCTTCTTTCTTTCTTTGTTTGTTTGTTTGTTTGTTTGTTTCTTTCTTTCTTTCTTTCTTTCCTTCTTTCTTTCTTGCTTCTTCTTTCTTTCTTTCGTTCTTTCCTTCTTTCTTTCCTTCCTTTCTTTCTTTCATTTTCTTTCTTTCTTTCATTCTTTCCTTATTTCTTTCTTTCTTTCTATATTTCTTTCTCTCTGCCTTTCTATATTTCTCTCTCTTTCTTTCTTCCTTTCTTTCTTTCATTCCTTCTTTCTTTCCTTCTTTCTTTCTTTCTTTCCTTCCTTTCTTTTTCTTTCCTTCCTTCTTTCTTTCTTTTTCTTTCTTTCCTTCTTTCTTTCCTTTCTTTCTTTCTTTCCTTCCTTATTTCTTCCTTTCTCTCTTTGTTTCTTTCTTTCTTTCTATCTCTCTCTCTTTCTTTCTTAATTTTTTTCTTTCTTTCTTTCTTTCTTTCTTTCTTTCATTCTTTCCTTCTTTCTATCTTTCTTTCTTTCTTTCTTTCTTTCTTTCCTTCTTTCGTTCTTTCTTTCTTTTTTTCCTTCTTCCTTTCCTTCCTTTCTATCTTTCCTTCTTTCCTTCTTTCCTTCTTTAGTTCTTTCCTTCTTTCTTTCCTTCTTTCTTTCATTCAGTTTTTCCTTCTTTCTTTCCTTCTTTCTTTCTTCCTTTCCTTCTTTATTTCTTTCGTTCTTTCTTTCTTACTTTCTTTCTTTCTTTCCTTCTTTCCTTCTTTGTTTCTTTCTTTCTCCCTTTCTTTCTTTCTCTTTCTTTCTTTTTTCTTTCTTTGTTTCCTCCTTTCTTTCCTTCTTTCGTTCTTTCTTTCTTTCCTTCTTTCTTTCTTTCCTTCCTTTCTTTACTTCTTTCTTTCCTTCTTTCTTTCTTTCTTTCCTTCCTTCTTTCATTCCTTCCTTCCATTCTTTCTTTCTTTCTTTCCTTCTTTCTTTCTTTCCTTCGTTCTTTCTCTCTTTCTTTCTATTTTCTGTATTTCTTTCCTTCCATCTTTGTTTCTGTCCTTCTTTCGTTCTTTCTTTCTTTCTTTCCTTCTTTCTTTCATTCCTTCCTTCCTTTCTTTCTTTCATTCTTTCTTTCTTTCCTTCTTTCTTTCTTTATTTCTTACTGAATTTCTTTCTCTCTGCCTTTCTATCTTTCTCTCTCTTTCCTTCTATCTTTTTTCTTTCTTTCTTTCCTTCTTTCTTTCCTTCTTTCGTTTTTTCTTTCTTTTTTTCCCTCTCTATGTCTTTCTTAATTTCTTTCTTTCTTTCTTTCCTTCTTTCTTTCCTTCTTTCTTTCATTCAGTTTTTCCTTCTTTCTTTCCTTCTTTATTTCTTTAATTCTCTCTTTCTTCCTTTCCCTCTTTCTTTCTTTCTTTCTTTCTTTCTTTCTTTCTTTCTTTCTTTCTTTCTTTCTGTTTTTCTTTCTCTCTTTCTTTGTTTGTTTGTTTCTTTATTTTTTTCCTTCTTTCTTTCGTTCTTTCTTTCTTTGCTACTTTCTTTCCTTCTTTTTTTCTTTCCATTTTTCTTTCCTCCCTTTCCTTCTTACCTTCTTTCTTTCTTTCTTTCCTTCTTCTTTCTTTCTTCTTCTTTCTTTCTATCGTTCTTTCCTTCTTTCTTTCCTTCCTTCTTTTTTTCTTTCTTTCTTGCTTTCCTTCTTACTTTCTTTCTCTCTTTCTTTCTTTCTCTCTATCTGTCTTTCTTTTTTCTTTCCTTCTTTCCTTCTTTCTTTCTTTCCTTCTTTCCTTGCTTCCTTTCTTTCTTTCCTTCTTTCTTTCTTTCCTTCTTTCTTTCTTTCTTTCTTTCCTTCTTTCTTTCTTTCCTTCTTTCTTACTCTCTTTCTTTCTTTTTTCTTTATTTCTTTCCTTCCATCTTTCTTTCTGTCCTTCTTTATTTCTTTCTTTCTTTCTCACTTTCTTTCTTTCTCTCTTTCCTTCCCTCTATCTTTCTTTTTCTTTCTTTCCATCTTTCTTTCCTTCCTTTCTTTCTTTCTTTCCTTCCTTCTTTCTTTCTCTCTTTCTTTCTTTCTTTCTTTCTCTCTTTCTTTCTTAATTTTTTCTTTCTTTCCTTCTTTCTTTCTTTCCTTCTTTCGTTCTTTCTTTGTTTTTTCCTTCTTGCTTTCCTTCCTTACTTTCTTTCCTTCTTTCCTTCTTTCTTTCTTTCTTTCTTTCCTTCTTGATTTCTTTCATTCAGTTTTTCCTTCTTTCTTTCCTTCTTTCTTTGTTTCTTTCTTTCCTTCTTTCTTTCTTTCTTTCCTTCTTTGTTACTTTCTATCCTTCTTTCTTTCTCTCTCTCTTTCTTTCTTTCTCTCTTTCTTTCTTTTTTCTTTCATTCCTTCCTCCTTTCTTTCTTTCCTTCCTTCCTTCCTTCTATCTTTCTTTCTTTCTTTCCTTCTTTCTTTCCTTCCTTCTTTCTTTCTTTCCTTCTTTCTTTCTTTCCTTCCTTTCTTTTTCTTTCCTTCCTTCTTTCTTTCTTTTTCTTTGTTTCCTTCTTTCTTTCCTTCCTTTCTTTCTTCCCATCTTTATTTCTTTCTTTCTCTCTTTCTTTCTTTCTTTCTCTCTCTCTCTCTCTTTCTTTCTTAATTTTTTTCTTTCTTTCTTTTTTTCTTTCTTTCTTTCTTTCTTTCTTTCTTTCTTTCTTTCTTTCCTTCTTTCGTTCTTTCTTTTTTTCTTCTTTCTTTCCTTCCTTTCTATCTTTCCTTCTTTCCTTCTTTCTTTCTTTCCTTCTTTCTTTCTTTCATTAAGTTTTTCCTTCTTTGTTTCCTTCTTTCTTTATTCCTTTCCTTCTTTCTTACTTTCTTTCCTTCTTTCCTTCCTTCTTTCTTACTTTCTTTCTTTGCTTCTTTCCTTCTTTGTTTCTTTCTTTCTCTCTTTCTTTCTTTCTTTCTCTCTTTCTTTCTTTTTTCTTTCTTTCTTTGATTGTTTCTTTCTTGCTTTTCTTCTTTCTTTCTTTCCTGATTTCTTTCCTTCTTTCTTTCTTTCCTTCCTTTCCTTCTTACTTTCTTTCTTTCCTTCTTTCTTTCCTTCCTTTCCTTCTTACTTTCTTTCTTTCCTTCTTTCTTTCTTTCTTCTTCTTTCTTTCGTTCTTTCCTTCATTCTTTCCTTCCTTTCTTTCTTTCTTTCCTTCCTTCTTTCTTTCGTTCTTTGTTTCTCTCCTTCTTTCTTTCTTTCTTTCTTTCTTTTTTCTTTCTTTTTTCTTTCTTTCTTTCCTTCTTTCCTTCTTTCTTTCTTTCTTTCTTTCTTTCTTTCTTTCTTTCTGTATATCTTTCTCTGTTTCTTTCTTTCTCTCTCTCTTTCTTTCTTTCTTTCTTTCTTTCTTTCTTTCTTTCTTTCTTTCTTTCTTTCTGTATATCTTTCTCTGTTTCTTTCTTTCTCTCTCTCTTTCTTTCTTTCTTTCTCTCTTTCTTTCTTTCTTTTTTTCTTTCTTTCCTACTTTCTTTCTTTCTTTCCTTCTTTCTGTCTTTCTTTGTTTCCTTCCTTCTTTCTTTCTTTCCATCCTTCCTTTCTTTCTTTCCATCTTGCTTTCTTTCTTTCTTTTTTCTTTCTTTCTTTCTTTCCATCTTTCCTTCTTTCTTTCTTTCTTTCTTTCTCTCAGTATATCTTTCTCTCTTTCTTTCTCTCTCTCTCTTTCTTTCTTTGTTTCTTTCTTTCATTCTTTCTTTTTCTTGTTTTGTATCTTTCTTTCCTTCTTTCTATCTTTCCTTCATTCTTTCTTTCATTCTTTCTTTCTTTTTCATTTTTTCGATCTTTCTTTCTTTTTCATTTTTCTATCTTTCTTTCTATCTTTCTTTCTTTATTCTTTCTTTCTTTCCTTCTTTCTTTGAAGCTTTTGTTCTTTCTTTCCTTCTTTGCTTTATTCCATGCTTCTTCACTTCTTTCTTTCTTTCCTTCTTTCTTTCTTTCCTTCTTTCTTTCTCTCTTTCTTTCTGTTTTCTTTATTTCTTTCCGTCCATCTTTCTTTCTGTCCTTCTTTCGTTCTTTCTTTCTTTCTTTCCTTCTTTCTTTCATTCCTTCCTTCCTTTCTTTCTTTCATTCTTTCTTTCTTTCCTTCTTTCTGTCTTTCTTTATTTCTTACTGTATTTCTTTCCCTCTGCCTTTCTATCTTTCTCTCTCTTTCCTTCTTTCTTTTTTTTTCTTTCTTTCTTTCCTTCTTTCTTTCCTTCTTTCGTTCTTTCTTTCTTTCTTTCCCTCTCTATTTCTTTCTTAATTTTTTTCTCTCTTTCTTTCTTTCCTTCTTTCTTTCTTTCCTTCCTTCTTTCATTCAGTTTTTCTTTCTTTCCTTCTTTATTTCTTTCATTCTTTCATTCTCTCTTTCTTCCTTTCCCTCTTTCTTTCTTTTTTTCTTTCTCTCTTTCTTTGTTTGTTTGTTTCTTTATTTTTTCCCTTCTTTCTTTCGTTCTTTCTTTCTTTGCTACTTTCTTTCCTTCTTTTCTTTCTTTCCATCTTCTTTCTTTCCATCTTTCTTTCTTTCCTCCCTTTCCTTCTTACCTTCTTTCTTTCTTTCCTTCTTTCTTTCTTTCTTTCTTTCTTTCTTCTACTTTCTTTCTTTCGTTCTTTCCTTCTTTCTTTCTTTCCTTCCTTCCTTTCCTTCTTTCTTTCCTTCTTACTTTCTTTCTCTCTTTCTTTCTTTCTTTCTCTCTTTCTTTCCTTCTTTTTTAATTCTTTCTTTCCTTCTTTCTTTCTTTCCTTCCTTCTTTCTTTGTTTCACTCCTTCTTTCTTTCTTTCCTTCTTTCTTTCTTTCCTTCCTTCCTTTCTTTCTTTCCTTCTTTGTTTCTTTCCTTGTCTCTTTCTTTCTTTCCTTCTTTCTTTCTTCCTTTCTTTCTTCCTTTCTTTCTTCCTTTCCTTCTTTCTTTCTTTCCTTCCTTTCTTTTTCTTTCCTTCCTTCATTCTTTCTTTTTCTTTCTTTCCTTCTTACTTTCCTTCCTTTCTTTCCTTCCTTATTTCTTTCTTTCTCTCTTTGTTTCTTTCTTTCTATCTCTCTCTCTTTCTTTCTTAATTTTTTTCTCTCTTTCTTTCTTTCTTTCTTTCATTCTTTCCTTCTTTCTTTCTTTCATTCAGTTTTTCCTTCTTTCTTTCCTTCTTACTTTCTTCCTTTCCTTCTTTCTTTCTCTCATTCAGTTTTTCCTTCTTTCTTTCCTTCTTACTTTCTTCCTTTCCTTCTTTCTTTCTTTCTTTCCTTCTTTCTTTCTTACTTTCTTTCTTTCCTTCATTCCTTCTTTGATTCTTTCTATCTCTCTTTCTTTCTCTCTCTCTCTTTCTTTCTTTTTTCTTTCCTTCTTTCCTTCTTTCTTTCTTTCCTTCTTTCCTTGCTTCCTTTCTTTCTTTCCTTCTTTCTTTCTTTCCTTCTTTCTTTCTATCTTTCTTTCCTTCTTTCTTTCTTTCTTTCCTTCTTTCTTTCTCTCTTTCTTTCTTTTTTCTTTATCTATTTCCTTCCATCTTTCTTTCTGTCCTTGTTTCTTTCTATCTTTCTTTCTTTCCTTCTTTCTTTCATTCCTTCCTTCCTTTCTTTCTTTCATTCTTTCTTTCTTTCCTTCTTTCTTTCTTTCTTACTGTATTTCTTTCTCTCTGCCTTTCTATCTTTCTTTCTTTCCTTCTTTCTTTCTTTCCTTGATTCTTTCTTTGTTTCCTACCTTCTTTCTTTCTTTCCTTCTTTCTTGATTTGCTTCTTTCTTTCTTTCCTTCCTTTCTTTTTCTTTCCTTCCTTCTTTCTTTCTTTCTTTCTTTCCTCCCTTATTTCTTTCTTTCTGTCTTTGTTTGTTTCTTTCTTTCTTTCTATCTCTCTCTCTTTCTTTCTTAATTTCTTCCTTTCTTTCTTTCTTTCTTTCTTTCTTACTTTCATTCTTTCCTTCTTTCTTTCTTTCTTTCCTTCTTTCGTTCTTTCTTTCTTTTTTTCCTTCTTTCTTTCCTTCCTTTCTATCTTTCCTTCTTTCCTTCTTTCTTTCTTTCCTTCTTTCTTTCTTTCATTCAGTGTTTCCTTCTTTCTTTCTTCCTTTCCTTCTTTCTTTCTTACTTTCTTTCTTTCCTTCTTTCCTTCTTTCTTTCTCTCTTTCTTTCTTTCTCTCTTTCTTTCTTTTTTCTTTCTTTGTTTCCTCCTTTCTTTCCTTCTTTCGTTCTTACTTCCTTTCTTCTTTCTTTCTTTCCTTCCTTTCTTTACTTCTTTCTTTCCTTCTTTCTTTCTTTCTTTCTTTCCTTCTTTCTTTCATTCCTTTCTTTCTTTCTTTCTTTCCTTCTCTCTTTCTTTCCTTCTATCTTTCTCTCTTTCTTTCTTTTTTCTTTATTTCTTTCCTTCGATCTTTCTTTCTTTCTTTCGTTCTTTCTTTCATTCCTTCCTTCCTTTCTTTCATTCTTTCTTTCTTTCCTACTTTCTTTCTTTCTTTCTTACTGTATTTCTTTCTCTCTGCCTTTCTATCTTTCTCTCTCTATCCTTCTTTCTTTTTTCTTTCCTTCTTTCCTTCTTTCTTTCCTTCTTTCGTTCTTTCTTTCTTTCCCTCTCTATTTCTTTGTTAATTTTTTTATTTCTTTCTTTCCTTCTTTCTTTCTTTCCTTCTTTCCTTCATTCAGTTTTTCCTCTTTTTTTCCTTCTTTATTTCTTTCATTCTCTCTTTCTTTCTTTCTTACTTTCTTTCTTTCTTTCCTTCTTTCCTTCTTTGTTTCTTTCTTTCTCCCTTTCTTTCTTTCTCTCTCTCTTTCTTTCTTTTTTCTTTCTTTGTTTCCTCCTTTCTTTCCTTCTTTCGTTCTTTCTTTCTTTCCTTCTTTCTTTCTTTCCTTCCTTTCTTTACTTCTTTCTTTCCTTGTTTCTTTCTTTCTTTCTTTCTTTCTTTGCTTCTATCTTTCATTCCTTCCTTTCTTTCTTTCCTTCTTTCTTACTTTCCTTCTTTCTTTCTCTCTTTCTTTCTTTTTTCTTTATTGCTTTCCTTCCATCTTTCTTTCTGTCCTTCTTTCGTTCTTTCTATCTTTCTTTCTTTCTTTGCTTCCTTCATTCTTTCATTCCTTCCTTCCTTTCTTTCTTTCATTCTTTCTTTCTTTCCTTCTTTCTTTCTTTCTTTCTTTCTTTCTTTCTTTCTTTCTTTCTTTCTTTCTTTCTTTCTTTATTTCTTACTGTATTTCTTTCTCTCTGCCTTTCTTTCTTTTTCTCTCTTTCCTTCTTTCTTTTTTCTTTCTTTGTTTCCTTCTTTCTTTCCTTCTTTCGTTCTTTCTTTCTTTCCCTCTCTATTTCTTTCTTAATTTTTTTCTTTCTTTCTTTCGTTCTTTCCCTCTTTCTTTCCTTCCTTCCTTTCGTTCTTTCTTTCCTTCTTACTTTCTTTCTCTCTTTCTTTCTTTCTTTCTATCTTTCTTTCTTTCTTTCTTTTTTCTTTCCTTCTTTCCTTCTTTCTTTCTTTCCTTCTTTCCTTGCTTCCTTTGTTTCTTTCCTTCTTTCTTTCTTTCCTTCTTTCTTTCTTTCTTTCCTTCTTTCTTTCTTTGCTTCTTTCTTTCTCTCTTTCTTTCTTTTTTATTTATTTCTTTCCTTCCATCTTTCTTTCTGTCCTTCTTTCGTTCTTTCTTTCTTTCTTTCTTTCCTTCTTTCTTTCATTCCTTCTTTCTTTCTCTCTTTCTTTCTTTCTCTCTCTCTTTCTTTCTTTTTTCTTTCTTTGTTTCCTCCTTTCTTTCCTACTTTCGTTCTTACTTTCTTTCCTTCCTTCTTTCTTTGTTTCTTTCTTTCCTTGTTTCTGTTTTTCCTTCCTTTCTTTCTTTCTTTGTTTCTTTCTTACTTTCTTTCTATCCTTCTTTGTTTCTCTCTTTCTTTCTTTCTTTCTCTCTCTCTTTCTTTGTTTTTTCTTTCTTTCTTTCTTTCTTTCTTTCGTTCTTTCTTTCGTTCTTTCTTTCTTTCCTTCTTTCTTTCCTTCCTTTCTTTCTTTCCTTCCTTCTTTCTTTCTTTCCTTCCTTCTTTCTTTCCGTCTTTCTTTCTTTCCTTCCTTCCTTTATTTCCTTCTTTTTTCCTTCCTTCTTTCTATCTTTCTTTCTTTCTGAATTTCTTTCTCTCTGCCTTTCTATCTTTCTCTCTTTCTTTCTTTCCTTCTTTCTTTCTTTCCTTCCTTCTTTCTTTCCTTCTTTCCTTCTTTCCTTCCTTCCTTTCTTTCCTTCTTTCTTTCTTTCATTCCATTTTTCCTTCTTTCTTTGATTCCCTCTTTCTTTCTTTCCTTCTTTATTTCTTTCTTTCTCTCTTTCTTTCTTTCTCTCTTTCTTTTTATCTTTTTTCTTTCTTTCTTTGTTTGTTTGTGTGTTTGTTTCTTTCTTTTCTTCTTTCTTTCGTTCTTTCTTTGTTTCCTGATTCCTTTCCTTCCCTTCTTTCTTTCTTTCCTATCTTTCCTATCTTTCCTTCTTACTTTCTTTCTTTCCTTCTTTCTTTCTTTCTTTCTTTCTTCTTCTTTCTTTCGTTCTTTCCTTCTTTCCTTCCTTTCTTTCTTTCATTCATTCCTTCTTTCTTGCTTTCTTTATTTCTCTCCTTTTCTTTCTTTCTTTCTTTCTTTCTTTCTCTCTGTCTTTCTTTCTTTTTTTCTTTCCTTCTATCTTTCTTTCTTTCTTTTTTTCTTTCTTTCTTCCTTTCTTTCCTTCTTTCTTTCTTTCCTATCTTTCCTTCTTACTTTCTTTCTTTCCTTCTTTCTTTCTTTCTTTCTTTCTTTCTTCTTCTTTCTTTCGTTCTTTCCTTCTTTCCTTCCTTTCTTTCTTTCATTCATTCCTTCTTTCTTGCTTTCTTTGTTTCTCTCCTTTTCTTACTTTCCTTCTATCTTTCCTCTCTTGCTTTCTTTCTTTCCTTCTTTCTTTCTCTCTTTCTTTCTTTCTTTGTCTCTCTTTCTTTATTAATTTTTTTCTTTCTTTCTTCCTTTCTTTTTTTCTTTCATTCTTTCCTTCTTTATTTCTTTCTTTCTCGCTTTCTTTCTTTCTCTCTTTCAGTCTATCTTTTTTCTCTCTTTCTTTCTTTGTTTGTTTCTTTCTTTTCTTCTTTCTTTCGTTCTTTCTTTCCTGATTTCTTTCCTTCCTTTCTTTCTTTCCTTCTTTCGTTCTTTCTTTCCATTCTTTCTTTCCTTCTTTCTTTCCTTCTTTCTAGCTTGCGTTCTTTCCTTCCTTCTTTCTTTCTTTCTTTCCTTCTTTCCTTCTTTCCTTCCTTCCTTTCTATCTTTCTTTCTTTCTTTCTTTCTTTCATTCCATTTTTCCTTCTTTCTTTCCTTCTCTCTTTCTTTCCTTCTCTCTTTCTTTCCTTCTCTCATTCCTTTTTTCTTTGTTCCTTTCTTTTTTTTCTTTCTTTCTTTCCTTCTTTATTTCTTTCTTTCTCTCTTTCTTTCTTTCTCTCTTTCTTTCTTTCTTTCTTTCTTTCTTTCTCTCTTTCTTTCTATCTTTTTTCTTTCTTTGTTTGTTTGTTACTTTGTTTCTTTCTTTTCTTCTTTCTTTCGTTCTTTCTTTCCTGATTTCTTTCCTTCCTTTCTTTCTTTCCTTCTTTCTTTCCCTCCTTCCTTTCCTTCTTACTTTCTTTCTTTCCTTCTTCTTTCTTTCTTCTTCTTTTTTTCTTTCGTTCTTTCCTTTTTTCTTTCTTTCGTTACTTTCTTTCTTTCATTCCTTCCTTCCTTCTTTCTTTCTTTGTTTCTCTCTTTCTCTCTCTCTCTTGCTTTCTTTTTTTCTTTCTTTCCATCTTTCTTTCTTTCCTTCTTTCCTTCCTTCCTTTCTTTCTTTGCTTCTTTCTTTCCTTCTTTGTTTCTTTCATTCTTTCCTTCTTCATTTCTTACTTTCTCGCTTTCTTTCTTTCTCTCTTTTTTTCTATCTTTTTTCTCTCTTTCTTTCTTTGTTTGTTTGTTTCTTTCTTTTCTTCTTTCTTTCGTTCTTTCTTTCTTTCCTGATTTCTTTCCTTCCTTTCTTTCTTTCCTTTTTCTTTCCTTCCTTTCCTTCTTACTTTCTTCCTTTCTTTCTTTCCTTCTTTCTGTCTTTCTTTCTTTCTTTCTTTCTTCTTCTTTCTTTCTTTCGTTCTTTCCTTCTTTCTTTCTTTCCTTTCTTTGTTTCTTTCTTTCTTTCTTTCTTTCCTTCTTTCTTCCTTCCTTTCTTTCCTTACTTCTTTCTTTCTTTCCTTCTTTTTTTTTTGCCTTTCTTTCTTTCCTTCTTTCTTTTTTTCCTTTCTTTCTTTCTTTCCTTTTTTCTTTCACTCTTTCTTTCCTTCTTTTGTCTTTGTTTCTTTCCTTCTATCTTTCTTTCTTTCCATTCTTTCTTTCCTTCTTTCTTTCGTTCTTTCTTTCATTCCTTCTTTCTTTCTTTGTTTCTTTCTTTCCTTGTTTCTTTTTTTCCTTCCTTTCTTTCTTTCTTTCTTTCTTTCTTTCCTTCTTTCTTTCTTTCTGTCTTTCTTTACTTCTTTCTTTCATTCAGTTTTTCCTTCTTTCTTTCCTTCTTTCGTTCTTTCTTTCCTTCTTTCTTTCTTTCCTTCTTTCTTTCTTTCCTTCTTTCTTTCTTACTTTCTTTCTATCCTTCTTTCTTTCTCTCTTTCTTTCTTTCTTCCTCTCTCTCTCTTTCTTTCTTCTTTCTTTCTTTCTTTCCTTCTTTCGTTCTTTCTTTCGTTCATTCTTTCCTTCTTTCTTTCCTTCCTTTCTTTCTTTCCATCCTTCTTTCTTTCTTTCCTTCCTTCTCTCTGCCTTTCTATCTTTCTCTCTCTCTTTACTTCTTTCTTTCTGTCCTTCTTTCTTTCTTTCCTTCTTTCTTTCCTTCCTTCTTCCTTTCTTTCCTTCCCTCTTTCCCACTTTCTTTCTTTCTTCTTCTTTCCTTCTTTTGTTCTTACCTTCTTTCTTTCTTTTTCTTTCTTTTTCTTTCTTTCTTTCATTCTTTCCTTTTTGCTTTCTTTCTCTCTCTTTCTTGCTATGTCTCTGCCTTTCTATCTATCTCTCTCTTTCTTTCTTTCTTTCTTTCTTTGTTTCTTTCTTTCCTTCTTTCTTTCTTTCCTTCCTTCTTTCTTTCCTTCCTTCTTTCTTTCTTTCCTTCCTTCTTTCCTTCTTTCCTTCTTCCCTTCCTTTCTTTCCTTCTTTCTTTCTTTCCTTCTCTTTTTCTTTCTTTCATTCTTTGCTTCTTTCTTACCGTCTTTCTTTCGTCCCTTCCTTTCTTTCTTTCTTTCCTTCCTTCGTTCTTTCTTTTTCTTTCTTTCCTTCTTTCCTTCCTTCCTTTCTTTCTTTCCTTCTTTCCTTCTCTCTTTATTTCTTTCTTTCTCTCTCTTTCGTTGTGTGTTTCTTTCTTTCCTTATTTCCTTCCTTCCTTTCTTTCTTTCCTTCTCTCTTTCTTTCTTTCCTTCTTTATTTCTTTCTTTCTCTCTTTCTTTCTATCTTTTTTCTTTTTCTTTGTTTGTTTGTTTGTTTCTTTTCTTCTTTCTTTCCTGATATCTTTCTTCCTTTCTTTCCTTCTTTCTGTCCTTCTTTCTTTGCTTCTTCCTTTCTTTCCTTGCTTCTTTATTTCTTTCATTCAGTTTTTCCTTCTTTCTTTCCTTCTTTCTTTCTTTCATTCTTTCTTTCTTTCTATTCTTCTTTCCTTCTTTCGTTCTTTCTTTTTCTTCTTCCTTTTCCTTCCTTTCTTTCTTTCCATCTTTCTTTCTTTATTTTTTTTCTTTCTTTCTTCCTTTCTTTCCTTCTTTCTGTCCTTTCTTTCTTTGCTTCTTTCTTTCTTTCCTTCTTTCTTTCTTCATTTCTTTTTTTTCTTTCTTTCCTTCTTTATTTCTTTCTCTCTTTCTTTCTTTCTGTCTTTCTTTGTATCTTTTTTTCTTTTTCTTTGTTTGTATGTTTGTTTGTTTCTTTCTTTCTTTTCTTCTCTCTATCATTCTTTCTTTCCTGATATCTTTCCTTCCTATCTTTCTTTCCTTGTTTCTTTCTTTCCTTCGTTTCCTTCTTACTTTCTTTCTTTCCTTCCTTCTTTCTTTCTTTCTTCTTCTTTCTTTCTTTCTTTCTATCTTTCGTTCTTTCCTTCCTTCTGTCTTTCTTTGTTTCTCTCTTCCTTTCCGTTTTTCTTTCTTTCTCTCTCTTTCTTTCTTTTTACTTTATTTCCTTCTTTCTTTATTTCTTTCTTTCTTTCTTTTTCTTTCTTTCTTTCGTTCTTTCCTTCTTTCTTTCGTATCTTCCTTTCTTTCCTTCTTTCTTTCTTTCTCTCTTTCTTTCTTTCTTTCTCTCTTTCTCTTTCTTTCTCTCTCTTTCTTTCTTAAGTTTTTTCTTTCTTTCTTCCGTTCTTTCTTTCTTTCTTTCGTTCTTTGTTTCTTTTTTCCTTATTTCTTTCTTTGTTTCTTTCTTTCCTTCTTTCTTTCTTTCTTTCTTTCTTTCATTCCTTCTTTCTTTCTTTCTTTCATTCAGTTTTTCCTTCTTTCTTTTCTTTTTTCTTTCCTTCTTTCTTTCTTTTTTTTCTTTCTTTCTTTCCATCATTATTTCTTTCCGTCTTTCTTTCTTTCTTTCCTTCTTTCGTTGTTTTTTTCTTTCTTTCCTTATTTCCTTCCTTTCTTTCCTTCTCTCTTTCTTTCTTTCTATCCTTCTTTATTTCTTTCTTTCTCTCTTTCTTTCTATCTTTTTTTCTTTTTCTCTGTTTGTTTGTTTGTTTCTTTTCTTCTTTCTTTCCTGATATCTTTCCTTCCTATCTTTATTTCCTTCTTTCTTTCTTTCCTTCCTTTCCTTCTTACTTTCTTTCTTTCCTTCTTTCTTTCTTCCCTACTTCCTTTCTTAATTTCGTTCTTTCCTTCCACTTTCTTTCTTTCTTTCCTTCTTTCTTTCGTTGTTTGTTTCCTTCTTTCCTTCTTTCCTTCCTTTCTTTCCTTCTTTCTTTCTTTCCTTCTCTCTTTCTTTCACTCTTTCCTTCTTTGTTTCTTTCTTTCTTTCTTTCCTTTCTTTCTTTCTTTCTTTCTTTCTTTCCTTCTTTCTTTTTTTCTTTCTTTCTTTCCTTCTTTCTTTCTTTCTTTCTTTCTTTCTTTGTATCTCTGTTTCTTTCTCTCTCTCTTTCTTTCTTTCTTTCTCTTTCTTTCTTAATTTCTTTCTTTCTTTCCTTCTTTCTTTCTTTCTTTCTTTCCTTCTTTCGCTCTTTCTTTCTTTTTTCCCTTCTTTCCTTCCTTTCTGTCTTGCCTTCTTTCTTTCCTTCTTTCTTTCTCTCTTCCCTTCTTTCTTTCCTTCTTTCTTTCTTTCATTCAGTTTTTCCTTCTTTCTTTCCTTCCTTCTTTCCTTCCTTCTTTCTTTCCTTCTTTCTTTCTTAATTTTTTCTTTCTTTCTTTCCTTCTTTCTTTCTTTCGTTCTTTCGTTCTTTCTTTCTTTTTTTCCTTCTTTGTTTCCTTCCTTTCTTTCTTTCCTTCTTTCCTTCTGTCTTTCCTTCTTTCTTTCATTCAGTTTTTCCTTCCTTATTTCCTTCTTTCCTTTTTATCTTTCCTTCTTTCTCTCTTTCTTTCTTTCCTTCTTTCTTACTTTATTTCTTTCTTTCCTTCTTTTATTCTTTCTCTCTTTCTTTTTCTTTCTTTCTTTCCTTCTTTCTTTCTTTCCTTCTTTCGCTCTATCTTTCTTTCCTTCTTTCTTTCCTTCCTTTCTTTCTTTACTTCTTTCTTTCCTTTTTTCTTTCTTTCCTTCTTTCTTTCATTCCTTCCTTTCTTTCTTTCCTTCTTTATTTCTTCCCTTCTTTCTTCCTCTCTTTCTTTGTTTTTCTTTATTTCTTTCCTTCTATCTTTCTTTCTTTCTTTCCTTCTTTCGTTCTTTCCTTTTTGTTTCCTTCTTTCTTTCATTCCTTCCTTCCTTTCTTCCTTTCTTTCTTTCATTCTTTCTTTCTTTCCTTCTTTCTTTCTTTCTTTCTTTCTGTATTTCTTTCTCTCTACCTTTCTATCTTTCTCTCTCTCTTTCCTTCTTACTTTCTTTCCTTCTTTCTTTCTTTCCTTCTTTCTTTCCTTCCTTATTCCTTTCTTTCCTTCCTTCTTTCCCACTTTCTTTCTTTCTTCTTCTTTCTTTCTTTTGTTCTTACCTTCTTTCTTTCTTTCTTTTTCTTTCTTTTTCTTTCTTTCTTTCATTATTTCCTTCTTGCTTTCTTTCTCTCTCTTTCTTGCTTTCTCTCTCTCTTTCTTTCCATTTTCTTTCTTTCCTTCCTTCCTTCTTTCTTTCTTTCTTTCTTTCTTTCTGTCTCTCTTTCTTTCTTAATATTTTTCTTTCTTTCTTTCTTTCCCTTTTTTTCATTCTTTAGTTCTTTCTTTCTTTAGTTCTTTCTTTCGTTCCCTTCTTTCTTTGCTTCTTTCTTTCTTTCTGTCTTCCTTTCTTTCTTTCATTCCTTCCCTCCTTTCTTTCTTTCCTTCTTTCTTTCTTTATCTCTTTCTTTCTTTCCTTTTGCTTTATTTCTTTCGTTCTATCTTTCTTTCTTTCCTTCTTTCCTTCTTTCTTTGTTTCCATTCTTTCTTTACTTCTTTCTTTCTTTCCTTCCTTCTTTCTTTCTTTGTTTCATTCCTTCTTTCTTTCCTTCTTTCTTTCCTTTCTTTCTTACTTTCTTTCTTTCCTTCTTTCTTTCTTCCTTTCTTTCTTTCTCTCTTTCTTTCTTTCTTTCTCTCTCTCTTTCTTTCTTAATTTCTTCTTTCCTTCTTTCTTTGTTTCTTTCTTTTTCTTTCTTTCTTTCGTTCTTTTCTTCTTTCTTTCCTTCCTTTCTTTCTTTCTTTTTTCTTTCTTTCCTTCTTTCATTCTTTCTTTCTTTCTTACTTCCTTTCTTTCTCTCTTTTTTTCTTTCTTTCTTTCTTTCTTTCTTTCATTCTTTCTTTATTTATTTCTGTATCTCTTTCTTTCTTTCTCTCTTTTTTCTTACTTTCTTTCTCTCTTTCTTTCTTTCTCTTTCTTTCTTTCTATCATTCTTTCTTTCTTTCTTCCTTTGTTTATTTCTTTCTTTCTTTCCTTCTTTCTTTCTTTCTTACTTTAGTTCTTTCTTTCTTTCCTTCTTTTCTTTCTTTCCTTCCTTCTTTCTCTCTTTCTTTCTTTCGTTCTTTCCCTCTTTCTTTCTCTGTTTCTTCAGTCTCTCTTTTCTATTTCTTCCTTTCTTTCTTTCTTTGTTTCTTTCTTACATTCTTTCTTTTTTTCTTTTTTGTATATTTGTTTCTTTCTTTCTTTCTTACTTTCTTTCTTTCCTTCTTTCTTTCTTTCTTTCTCTCTTTCTGTATTTCTTTCTCTCTTTCTTTCCTTCTTTCCTTCTTTCTTTCTCTCTCCTTCTTTCTTTATTAGTTTCTTTGTTTCTTTCCTTCTTTCTTTCTGTCTTTCTTTCTTTCTTTCTTTCTTTCTTTCATTCTTTCCTTCCTTCGTTCTTTCTTTCCTTCCTTCCTTCTTTCTTTCCTTCCTTCTTTCTTTCTTTCCTTCTTTCTTTCTATCTTTCCATCTTTCTTTCATTTCTTTTTTCCTTCTTTCTTTCTTTCTTTCCTTCTTTATTTCTTTCTTTCCTTCTTTCTTTCTTTCTTTCTTTCTTTCTTTCTTTCTTTCTTTATTTCTTTCCTTCCTTTCTTTCTTTCCTCCTTTCTTTCTTACTTTCTCTTTCTCTCTTTCTTTCCTTCCTTCCATCTTTCTTTCTTTCGTTCTTTCCTTCTTTCTTTCCTTCTCTCTTTCTTTCTTGCTTTCTGTATTTCTTTTTCTCTATTTCTTTCTTTCCTTCTTTCTTTGCTTCTTCTTTCTTTCCTTCCTTCATTTTTTCTCTCGTTCCTTCTTTCTTTCTTTCCTTCTTTCTTTCTTTCTTTCCTTCTTTCCTGCTCTCTTTCTTTCTTCCTTTCTCTCTTTCTTTCCTTCTTTCTTTCCTTCTTTCCTTACTTTCTTTCCCACTTCCTTTCTTTCTTCTTCTTTCTTTCTTTCGTTCTTTCCTTCTTTCTATCTTTCTTTCCCTTCTTTGTTTCTTTCTTTCCTTCTTTCCTGCTCTCTTTCTTTCTTCCGTTCTCTCTTTCTTTCTTTCTTTGTTTCTCTCTTTCTTTCTTTCTTTCTTTTTTATCTTTCTTTCTTTCCTTCTTTCTTTCTTTCCTTCTTTCTTTCTTTCCTTCTTTCTTTCTTTCCTTCTTTCGTTCTTACTTTCTTTCCTTCTTTCTTTCTTTCCTTCTTTCTTTCCTTGCTTCCTTCTTCCTTTCTTTCCATCTTTCTTTCTTTCTTTTTCTTTCTTTCTTTCTTTCTTTGCTTCTTTCCTTCTTTCTTTGTGTATATCTTCTCTCTTTCTTTTTTTTCTCTCTCTTTCTTTCTTTGTTTCTTTCTTTCATTCTTTCTTTCTTTTTTCTTTCTTTTTTCTTTCTTTCTTTCCTTCTTTCCTTCTTTCTTTCTTTCTTTCTTTCTGTATATCTTTCTCTGTTTCTTTCTTTCTCTCTCTCTTTCTTTCTTTCTTTCTTTCTTTCTCTCTTTCTTTCTTTCTTTTTTTCTTTCTTTCCTACTTTCTTTCTTTCTTTCCTTCTTTCTGTCTTTCTTTGTTTCCTTCCTTCTTTCTTTCTTTCCATCCTTCCTTTCTTTCTTTCCATCTTGCTTTCTTTCTTTCTTTTTTCTTTCTTTCTTTCTTTCCATCTTTCCTTCTTTCTTTCTTTCTTTCTTTCTCTCAGTATATCTTTCTCTCTTTCTTTCTCTCTCTCTTTCTTTCTTTGTTTCTTTGTTTCATTCTTTCTTTTTCTTGTTTTGTATCTTTCTTTCCTTCTTTCTATCTTTCCTTCATTCTTTCTTTCATTCTTTCTTTCTTTTTCATTTTTTCGATCTTTCTTTCTTTTTCATTTTTCTATCTTTCTTTCTATCTTTCTTTCTTTATTCTTTCTTTCTTTCCTTCTTTCTTTGAAGCTCTTGTTCTTTCTTTCCTTCTTTGCTTTATTCCATGCTTCTTCACTTCTTTCTTTCTTTCCTTCTTTCTTTCTTTCCTTCTTTCTTTCTCTCTTTCTTTCTGTTTTCTTTATTTCTTTCCGTCCATCTTTCTCTCTGTCCTTCTTTCGTTCTTTCTTTCTTTCTTTCCTTCTTTCTTTCATTCCTTCCTTCCTTTCTTTCTTTCATTCTTTCTTTCTTTCCTTCTTTCTGTCTTTCTTTATTTCTTACTGTATTTCTTTCCCTCTGCCTTTCTATCTTTCTCTCTCTTTCCTTCTTTCTTTTTTTTCTTTCTTTCTTTCCTTCTTTCTTTCCTTCTTTCGTTCTTTCTTTCTTTCTTTCCCTCTCTATTTCTTTCTTAATTTTTTTCTCTCTTTCTTTCTTTCCTTCTTTCTTTCTTTCCTTCCTTCTTTCATTCAGTTTTTCCTTCTTTCTTTCCTTCTTTATTTCTTTCATTCTTTCATTCTCTCTTTCTTCCTTTCCCTCTTTCTTTCTTTTTTTCTTTCTCTCTTTCTTTGTTTGTTTGTTTCTTTATTTTTTCCCTTCTTTCTTTCGTTCTTTCTTTCTTTGCTACTTTCTTTCCTTCTTTTCTTTCTTTCCATCTTCTTTCTTTCCATCTTTCTTTCTTTCCTCCCTTTCCTTCTTACCTTCTTTCTTTCTTTCCTTCTTTCTTTCTTTCTTTCTTTCTTTCTTCTACTTTCTTTCTTTCGTTCTTTCCTTCTTTCTTTTTTTCCTTCCTTCCTTTCCTTCTTTCTTTCCTTCTTACTTTCTTTCTCTCTTTCTTTCTTTCTTTCTCTCTTTCTTTCCTTCTTTTTTAATTCTTTCTTTCCTTCTTTCTTTCTTTCCTTCCTTCTTTCTTTGTTTCACTCCTTCTTTCTTTCTTTCCTTCTTTCTTTCTTTCCTTCCTTTCTTTCTTTCCCTCTTTGTTTCTTTCCTTGTCTCTTTCTTTCTTTCCTTCTTTCTTTCTTCCTTTCTTTCTTCCTTTCTTTCTTCCTTTCCTTCTTTCTTTCTTTCCTTCCTTTCTTTTTCTTTCCTTCCTTCATTCTTTCTTTTTCTTTCTTTCCTTCTTACTTTCCTTCCTTTCTTTCTTTCCTTCCTTATTTCTTTCTTTCTCTCTTTGTTTCTTTCTTTCTATCTCTCTCTCTTTCTTTCTTAATTTTTTTCTTTCTTTCTTTCTTTCTTTCATTCTTTCCTTCTTTCTTTCTTTCTTTCTTTCCTTCCTTCTTTCGTTCTTTCTTTCTTTTTTCCTTCTTTCTTTCCTTCCTTTCTATCTTTCCTTCTTTCCTTCATTCCTTCTTCCCTTCTTTCTTTCTGTCCTTCTTTCTTTCTTTCATTCAGTTTTTCCTTCTTTCTTTCCTTCTTTCTTTCTTCCTTTCCTTCTTTCTTTCTTTCCTTCTTTCTTTCTTACTTTCTTTCTTTCCTTCATTCCTTCTTTGATTCTTTCTATCTCTCTTTCTTTCTTTCTCTCTCTCTTTCTTCCTTTTTTCTTTCCTTCTTTCCTTCTTTCTTTCTTTCCTTCTTTCCTTGCTTCCTTTCTTTCTTTCCTTCTTTCTTTCTTTCCTTCTTTCTTTCTATCTTTCTTTCCTTTTTCTTTCTTTCTTTCCTTCTTTCTTTCTCTCTTTCTTTCTTTTTTCTTTATTTATTTCCTTCCATCTTTCTTTCTGTCCTTGTTTCTTTCTTTCTTTTTTTCCTTCTTTCTTTCATTCCTTCCTTCCTTTCTTTCTTTCATTCTTTCTTTCTTTCCTTCTTTCTTTCTTTCTTACTGTATTTCTTTCTCTCTGCCTTTCTATCTTTCTTTCTTTCCTTCTTTCTTTCTTTCCTTCCTTCTTTCTTTGTTTCCTACCTTCTTTCTTTCTTTCCTTCTTTCTTGATTTGCTTCTTTCTTTCTTTCCTTCCTTTCTTTTTCTTTCCTTCCTTCTTTCTTTCTTTCTTTCCTCCCTTATTTCTTTCTTTCTGTCTTTGTTTGTTTCTTTCTTTCTTTCTTTCTATCTCTCTCTCTTTCTTAATTTCTTTCTTTCTTTCTTTCTTTCTTTCTTTCTTTCTTTCTTTCTTTCTTTCATTCTTTCCTTCTTTCTTTCTTTCCTTCTTTCGTTCTTTCTTTCTTTTTTTCCTTCTTTCTTTCCTGCCTTTCTATCTTTCCTTCTTTCCTTCTTTCTTTCTTTCCTCCTTTCTTTCTTTCATTCAGTGTTTCCTTCTTTCTTTCCTTCTTTCTTTCTTCCTTTCCTTCTTTCTTTATTTCTTTCTTTCTTTCCTTCTTTCCTTCTTTCTTTCTCTCTTTCTTTCTTTCTCTCTTTCTTTCTTTTTTCTTTCTTTGTTTCCTCCTTTCTTTCCTTCTTTCGTTCTTACTTCCTTTCTTCTTTCTTTCTTTCCTTCCTTTCTTTACTTCTTTCTTGCCTTCTTTCTTTCTTTCTTTCTTTCCTTCTTTCTTTCATTCCTTTCTTTCTTTCTTTCTTTCTTTCCTTCTTTCTGTCTTTCTTTATTTCTTACTGTATTTCTTTCCCTCTGCCTTTCTATCTTTCTCTCTCTTTCCTTCTTTCTTTTTTTCTTTCTTTCTTTCCTTCTTTCTTTCCTTCTTTCGTTCTTTCTTTCTTTCTTTCCCTCTCTATTTCTTTCTTAATTTTTTTCTCTCTTTCTTTCTTTCCTTCTTTCTTTCTTTCCTTCCTTCTTTCATTCAGTTTTTCCTTCTTTCTTTCCTTCTTTATTTCTTTCATTCTTTCATTCTCTCTTTCTTCCTTTCCCTCTTTCTTTCTTTTTTTCTTTCTCTCTTTCTTTGTTTGTTTGTTTCTTTATTTTTTCCCTTCTTTCTTTCGTTCTTTCTTTCTTTGCTACTTTCTTTCCTTCTTTTCTTTCTTTCCATCTTCTTTCTTTCCATCTTTCTTTCTTTCCTCCCTTTCCTTCTTACCTTCTTTCTTTCTTTCCTTCTTTCTTTCTTTCTTTCTTTCTTCTACTTTCTTTCTTTCGTTCTTTCCTTCTTTCTTTCTTTCCTTCCTTCCTTTCCTTCTTTCTTTCCTTCTTACTTTCTTTCTCTCTTTCTTTCTTTCTTTCTCTCTTTCTTTTCTTCTTTTTTAATTCTTTCTTTCCTTCTTTCTTTCTTTCCTTCCTTCTTTCTTTGTTTCACTCCTTCTTTCTTTCTTTCCTTCTTTCTTTCTTACCTTCCTTCCTTTCTTTCTTTCCTTCTTTGTTTCTTTCCTTGTGTCTTTCTTTCTTTCCTTCTTTCTTTCTTCCTTTCTTTCTTCCTTTCTTTCTTCCTTTCCTTCTTTCTTTCTTTCCTACCTTTCTTTTTCTTTCCTTCCTTCATTCTTTCTTTTTCTTTCTTTCCTTCTTACTTTCCTTCCTTTCTTTCTTTCCTTCCTTATTTCTTTCTTTCTCTCTTTGTTTCTTTCTTTCTATCTCTCTCTTTCTTTCTTAATTTTTTTCTTTCTTTCTTTCTTTCTTTCATTCTTTCCTTCTTTCTTTCTTTCTTTCTTTCCTTCCTTCTTTCGTTCTTTCTTTCTTTTTTTCCTTCTTTCTTTCCTTCCTTTCTATCTTTCCTTCTTTCCTTCATTCCTTCTTCCCTTCTTTCTTTCTGTCCTTCTTTCTTTCTTTCATTCAGTTTTTCCTTCTTTCTTTCCTTCTTTCTTTCTTCCTTTCCTTCTTTCTTTCTTTCCTTCTTTCTTACTTTCTTTCTTTCCTTCATTCCTTATTTGATTCTTTCTATCTCTCTTTCTTTCTTTCTCTCTCTCTCTTTCTTCCTTTTTTCTTTCCTTCTTTCCTTCTTTCTTTCTTTCCTTCTTTCCTTGCTTTCTTTCTTTCCTTCTTTCTTTCTTTCCTTCTTTCTTTCTATCTTTCTTTCCTTCTTTCTTTCTTTCTTTCCTTCTTTCTTTCTCTCTTTCTTTCTTTTTTCTTTATTTATTTCCTTCCATCTTTCTTTCTGTCCTTGTTTCTTTCTTTCTTTCTTTCTTTCCTTCTTTCTTACATTCCTTCCTTCCTTTCTTTCTTTCAATCTTTCTTTCTTTCCTTCTTTCTTTCTTTCTTACTGTATTTCTTTCTCTCTGCCTTTCTATCTTTCTTTCTTTCCTTCTTTCTTTCTTTCCTTCCTTCTTTCTTTGTTTCCTACCTTCTTTCTTTCTTTCCTTCTTTCTTGATTTGCTTCTTTCTTTCTTTCCTTCCTTTCTTTTTCTTTCCTTCCTTCTTTCTTTCTTTCTTTCTTTCTTTCCTCCCTTATTTCTTTCTTTCTGTCTTTGTTTGTTTCTTTCTTTCTTTCTATCTATCTCTCTCCCTTTCTTTCTTAATTTCTTTCTTTCTTTCTTTCTTTCTTTCTTTCATTCTTTCCTTCTTTCTTTCTTTCGTTCCTTCTTTCGTTTTTTCTTTCTTTTTTTCCTTCTTTCTTTCCTTCCTTTCTATCTTTCCTTCTTTCCTTCTTTCTTTCTTTCCTTCTTTCTTTCTTTCATTCAGTGTTTCCTTCTTTCTTTCCTTCTTTCTTTCTTCCTTTCCTTCTTTCTTTCTTACTTTCTTTCTTTCCTTCTTTCCTTCTTTCTTTCTCTCTTTCTTTCTTTCTCTCTTTCTTTCTTTTTTCTTTCTTTGTTTCCTCCTTTCATTCCTTCTTTCGTTCTTACTTCCTTTCTTCTTTCTTTCTTTCCTTCCTTTCTTTACTTCTTTCTTTCCTTCTTTCTTTCTTTCTTTCTTTCCTTCTTTCTTTCATTCCTTTCTTTCTTTCTTTCCTTCTCTCTTTCTTTCCTTCTATCTTTCTCTCTTTCTTTCTTTTTTCTTTATTTCTTTCCTTCGATCTTTCTTTCTTTCTTTCCTTCTTTCTTTCATTCCTTCCTTCCTTTCTTTCATTCTTTCTTTCTTTCCTACTTTCTTTCTTTCTTTCTTTCTTTCTTACTGTATTTCTTTCTCTCTGCCTTTCTATCTTTCTCTCTCTTTCCTTCTTTCTTTTTTCTTTCCTTCTTTCCTTCTTTCTTTCCTTCTTTCGTTCTTTCTTTCTTTCCCTCTCTATTTCTTTGTTAATTTTTTTCTTTCTTTCTTTCCTTCTTTCTTTCTTTCCTTCTTTCCTTCATTCAGTTTTTCCTCTTTTTTTCCTTCTTTATTTCTTTCATTCTCTCTTTCTTTCTTTCTTACTTTCTTTCTTTCTTTCCTTCTTTCCTTCTTTGTTTCTTTCTTTCTCCCTTTCTTTCTTTCTCTCTCTTTCTTTCTTTTTTCTTTCTTTGTTTCCTCCTTTCTTTCCTTCTTTCGTTCTTTCTTTCTTTCCTTCTTTCTTTCTTTCCTTCCTTTCTTTACTTCTTTCTTTCCTTGTTTCTTTCTTTCTTTCTTTCTTTCTTTCTTTGCTTCTTTCTTTCATTCCTTCCTTTCTTTCTTTCTTTCCTTCTTTCTTACTTTCCTTCTTTCTTTCTCTCTTTCTTTCTTTTTTCTTTATTTCTTTCCTTCCATCTTTCTTTCTGTCCTTCTTTCGTTCTTTCTTTCTTTCTTTGCTTCCTTCATTCTTTCATTCCTTCCTTCCTTTCTTTCTTTCATTCTTTCTTTCTTTCCTTCTTTCTTTCTTTCTTTCTTTCTTTCTTTTTCATTTTTTCGATCTTTCTTTCTTTTTCATTTTTCTATCTTTCTTTCTATCTTTCTTTCTTTATTCTTTCTTTCTTTCCTTCTTTCTTTGAAGCTCTTGTTCTTTCTTTCCTTCTTTGCTTTATTCCATGCTTCTTCACTTCTTTCTTTCTTTCCTTCTTTCTTTCTTTCCTTCTTTCTTTCTCTCTTTCTTTCTGTTTTCTTTATTTCTTTCCGTCCATCTTTCTTTCTGTCCTTCTTTCGTTCTTTCTTTCTTTCTTTCCTTCTTTCTTTCATTCCTTCCTTCCTTTCTTTCTTTCATTCTTTCTTTCTTTCCTTCTTTCTGTCTTTCTTTATTTCTTACTGTATTTCTTTCCCTCTGCCTTTCTATCTTTCTCTCTCTTTCCTTCTTTCTTTTTTTTCTTTCTTTCTTTCCTTCTTTCTTTCCTTCTTTCGTTCTTTCTTTCTTTCTTTCCCTCTCTATTTCTTTCTTAATTTTTTTCTCTCTTTCTTTCTTTCCTTCTTTCTTTCTTTCCTTCCTTCTTTCATTCAGTTTTTCCTTCTTTCTTTCCTTCTTTATTTCTTTCATTCTTTCATTCTCTCTTTCTTCCTTTCCCTCTTTCTTTCTTTTTTTCTTTCTCTCTTTCTTTGTTTGTTTGTTTCTTTATTTTTTCCCTTCTTTCTTTCGTTCTTTCTTTCTTTGCTACTTTCTTTCCTTCTTTTCTTTCTTTCCATCTTCTTTCTTTGCATCTTTCTTTCTTTCCTCCCTTTCCTTCTTACCTTCTTTCTTTCTTTCCTTCTTTCTTTCTTTCTTTCTTTCTTTCTTCTACTTTCTTTCTTTCGTTCTTTCCTTCTTTCTTTTTTTCCTTCCTTCCTTTCCTTCTTTCTTTCCTTCTTACTTTCTTTCTCTCTTTCTTTCTTTCTTTCTCTCTTTCTTTCCTTCTTTTTTAATTCTTTCTTTCCTTCTTTCTTTCTTTCCTTCCTTCTTTCTTTGTTTCACTCCTTCTTTCTTTCTTTCCTTCTTTCTTTCTTTCCTTCCTTCCTTTCTTTCTTTCCCTCTTTGTTTCTTTCCTTGTCTCTTTCTTTCTTTCCTTCTTTCTTTCTTCCTTTCTTTCTTCCTTTCTTTCTTCCTTTCCTTCTTTCTTTCTTTCCTTGCTTTCTTTTTCTTTCCTTCCTTCATTCTTTCTTTTTCTTTCTTTCCTTCTTACTTTCCTTCCTTTCTTTCTTTCCTTCCTTATTTCTTTCTTTCTCTCTTTGTTTCTTTCTTTCTATCTCTCTCTCTTTCTTTCTTAATTTTTTTCTTTCTTTCTTTCTTTCTTTCTTTCTTTCATTCTTTCCTTCTTTCTTTCTTTCTTTCTTTCCTTCCTTCTTTCGTTCTTTCTTTCTTTTTTCCTTCTTTCTTTCCTTCCTTTCTATCTTTCCTTCTTTCCTTCATTCCTTCTTCCCTTCTTTCTTTCTGTCCTTCTTTCTTTCTTTCATTCAGTTTTTCCTTCTTTCTTTCCTTCTTTCTTTCTTCCTTTCCTTCTTTCTTTCTTTCCTTCTTTCTTTCTTACTTTCTTTCTTTCCTTCATTCCTTCTTTGATTCTTTCTATCTCTCTTTCTTTCTTTCTCTCTCTCTCTTTCTTCCTTTTTTCTTTCCTTCTTTCCTTCTTTCTTTCTTTCCTTCTTTCCTTGCTTCCTTTCTTTCTTTCCTTCTTTCTTTCTTTCCTTCTTTCTTTCTATCTTTCTTTCCTTCTTTCTTTCTTTCCTTCTTTCTTTCTCTCTTTCTTTCTTTTTTCTTTATTTATTTCCTTCCATCTTTCTTTCTGTCCTTGTTTCTTTCTTTCTTTTTTTCCTTCTTTCTTTCATTCCTTCCTTCCTTTCTTTCTTTCATTCTTTCTTTCTTTCCTTCTTTCTTTCTTTCTTACTGTATTTCTTTCTCTCTGCCTTTCTATCTTTCTTTCTTTCCTTCTTTCTTTCTTTCCTTCCTTCTTTCTTTGTTTCCTACCTTCTTTCTTTCTTTCCTTCTTTCTTGATTTGCTTCTTTCTTTCTTTCCTTCCTTTCTTTTCCTTTCCTTCCTTCTTTCTTTCTTTCTTTCTTTCCTCCCTTATTTCTTTCTTTCTGTCTTTGTTTGTTTCTTTCTTTCTTTCTTTCTATCTCTCTCTCTTTCTTAATTTCTTTCTTTCTTTCTTTCTTTCTTTCTTTCTTTCTTTCATTCTTTCCTTCTTTCTTTCTTTCTTTCCTTCTTTCGTTCTTTCTTTCTTTTTTTCCTTCTTTCTTTCCTGCCTTTCTATCTTTCCTTCTTTCCTTCTTTCTTTCTTTCCTCCTTTCTTTCTTTCATTCAGTGTTTCCTTCTTTCTTTCCTTCTTTCTTTCTTCCTTTCCTTCTTTCTTTATTTCTTTCTTTCTTTCCTTCTTTCCTTCTTTCTTTCTCTCTTTCTTTCTTTCTCTCTTTCTTTCTTTTTTCTTTCTTTGTTTCCTCCTTTCTTTCCTTCTTTCGTTCTTACTTCCTTTCTTCTTTCTTTCTTTCCTTCCTTTCTTTACTTCTTTCTTTCCTTCTTTCTTTCTTTCTTTCTTTCCTTCTTTCTTTCATTCCTTTCTTTCTTTCTTTCTTTCTTTCCTTCTTTCTGTCTTTCTTTATTTCTTACTGTATTTCTTTCCCTCTGCCTTTCTATCTTTCTCTCTCTTTCCTTCTTTCTTTTTTTCTTTCTTTCTTTCCTTCTTTCTTTCCTTCTTTCGTTCTTTCTTTCTTTCCCTCTCTATTTCTTTCTTAATTTTTTTCTCTCTTTCTTTCTTTCCTTCTTTCTTTCTTTCCTTCCTTCTTTCATTCAGTTTTTCCTTCTTTCTTTCCTTCTTTATTTCTTTCATTCTTTCATTCTCTCTTTCTTCCTTTCCCTCTTTCTTTCTTTTTTTCTTTCTCTCTTTCTTTGTTTGTTTGTTTCTTTATTTTTTCCCTTCTTTCTTTCGTTCTTTCTTTCTTTGCTACTTTCTTTCCTTCTTTTCTTTCTTTCCATCTTCTTTCTTTCCATCTTTCTTTCTTTCCTCCCTTTCCTTCTTACCTTCTTTCTTTCTTTCCTTCTTTCTTTCTTTCTTTCTTTCTTCTACTTTCTTTCTTTCGTTCTTTCCTTCTTTCTTTCTTTCCTTCCTTCCTTTCATTCTTTCTTTCCTTCTTACTTTCTTTCTCTCTTTCTTTCTTTCTTTCTCTCTTTCTTTCCTTCTTTTTTAATTCTTTCTTTCCTTCTTTCTTTCCTTCCTTCTTTCTTTGTTTCACTCCTTCTTTCTTTCTTTCCTTCTTTCTTTCTTTCCTTCCTTCCTTTCTTTCTTTCCTTCTTTGTTTCTTTCCTTGTGTCTTTCTTTCTTTCCTTCTTTCTTTCTTCCTTTCTTTCTTCCTTTCTTTCTTCCTTTCCTTCTTTCTTTCTTTCCTTCCTTTCTTTTTCTTTCCTTCCTTCATTCTTTCTTTTTCTTTCTTTCCTTCTTACTTTCCTTCCTTTCTTTCTTTCCTTCCTTATTTCCTTCTTTCTCTCTTTGTTTCTTTCTTTCTATCTCTCTCTCTTTCTTTCTTAATTTTTTTCTTTCTTTCTTTCTTTCTTTCATTCTTTCCTTCTTTCTTTCTTTCTTTCTTTCCTTCCTTCTTTCGTTCTTTCTTTCTTTTTTTCCTTCTTTCTTTCCTTCCTTTCTATCTTTCCTTCTTTCCTTCATTCCTTCTTCCCTTCTTTCTTTCTGTCCTTCTTTCTTTCTTTCATTCAGTTTTTCCTTCTTTCTTTCCTTCTTTCTTTCTTCCTTTCCTTCTTTCTTTCTTTCCTTCTTTCTTACTTTCTTTCTTTCCTTCATTCCTTATTTGATTCTTTCTATCTCTCTTTCTTTCTTTCTCTCTCTCTCTTTCTTCCTTTTTTCTTTCCTTCTTTCCTTCTTTCTTTCTTTCCTTCTTTCCTTGCTTTCTTTCTTTCTTTCCTTCTTTCTTTCTTTCCTTCTTTCTTTCTATCTTTCTTTCCTTCTTTCTTTCTTTCTTTCCTTCTTTCTTTCTCTCTTTCTTTCTTTTTTCTTTATTTATTTCCTTCCATCTTTCTTTCTGTCCTTGTTTCTTTCTTTCTTTCTTTCTTTCCTTCTTTCTTACATTCCTTCCTTCCTTTCTTTCTTTCAATCTTTCTTTCTTTCCTTCTTTCTTTCTTACTGTATTTCTTTCTCTCTGCCTTTCTATCTTTCTTTCTTTCCTTCTTTCTTTCTTTCCTTCCTTCTTTCTTTGTTTCCTACCTTCTTTCTTTCTTTCCTTCTTTCTTGATTTGCTTCTTTCTTTCTTTCCTTCCTTTCTTTTTCTTTCCTTCCTTCTTTCTTTCTTTCTTTCTTTCCTCCCTTATTTCTTTCTTTCTGTCTTTGTTTGTTTGTTTCTTTCTTTCTTTCTTTCTATCTCTCTCTCTTTCTTTCTTAATTTCTTTCTTTCTTTCTTTCTTTCTTTCTTTCTTTCTTTCTTTCATTCTTTCCTTCTTTCTTTCTTTCGTTCCTTCTTTCGTTCTTTCTTTCTTTTTTTCCTTCTTTCTTTCCTTCCTTTCTATCTTTCCTTCTTTCCTTCTTTCTTTCTTTCCTTCTTTCTTTCTTTCATTCAGTGTTTCCTTCTTTCTTTCCTTCTTTCTTTCTTCCTTTCCTTCTTTCTTTCTTACTTTCTTTCTTTCCTTCTTTCCTTCTTTCTTTCTCTCTTTCTTTCTTTCTCTCTTTCTTTCTTTTTTCTTTCTTTGTTTCCTCCTTTCATTCCTTCTTTCGTTCTTACTTCCTTTCTTCTTTCTTTCTTTCCTTCCTTTCTTTACTTCTTTCTTTCCTTCTTTCTTTCTTTCTTTCCTTCTTTCTTTCATTCCTTTCTTTCTTTCTTTCTTTCTTTCCTTCTCTCTTTCTTTCCTTCTATCTTTCTCTCTTTCTTTCTTTTTTCTTTATTTCTTTCCTTCGATCTTTCTTTCTTTCTTTCCTTCTTTCTTTCATTCCTTCCTTCCTTTCTTTCATTCTTTCTTTCTTTCCTACTTTCTTTCTTTCTTTCTTTCTTACTGTATTTCTTTCTCTCTGCCTTTCTATCTTTCTCTCTCTTTCCTTCTTTCTTTTTTCTTTCCTTCTTTCCTTCTTTCTTTCCTTCTTTCGTTCTTTCTTTCTTTCCCTCTCTATTTCTTTGTTAATTTTTTTCTTTCTTTCTTTCCTTCTTTCTTTCTTTCCTTCTTTCCTTCATTCAGTTTTTCCTCTTTTTTTCCTTCTTTATTTCTTTCATTCTCTCTTTCTTCCTTTCCCTCTTTCTTTCTTTTTTTCTTTCTCTCTTTCTTTGTTTGTTTGTTTCTTTATTTTTTCCCTTCTTTCTTTCGTTCTTTCTTTCTTTGCTACTTTCTTTCCTTCTTTTCTTTCTTTCCATCTTCTTTCTTTCCATCTTTCTTTCTTTCCTCCCTTTCCTTCTTACCTTCTTTCTTTCTTTCCTTCTTTCTTTCTTTCTTTCTTTCTTTCTTCTACTTTCTTTCTTTCGTTCTTTCCTTCTTTCTTTTTTTCCTTCCTTCCTTTCCTTCTTTCTTTCCTTCTTACTTTCTTTCTCTCTTTCTTTCTTTCTTTCTCTCTTTCTTTCCTTCTTTTTTAATTCTTTCTTTCCTTCTTTCTTTCCTTCCTTCTTTCTTTGTTTCACTCCTTCTTTCTTTCTTTCCTTCTTTCTTTCTTTCCTTCCTTCCTTTCTTTCTTTCCCTCTTTGTTTCTTTCCTTGTCTCTTTCTTTCTTTCCTTCTTTCTTTCTTCCTTTCTTTCTTCCTTTCTTTCTTCCTTTCCTTCTTTCTTTCTTTCCTTGCTTTCTTTTTCTTTCCTTCCTTCATTCTTTCTTTTTCTTTCTTTCCTTCTTACTTTCCTTCCTTTCTTTCTTTCCTTCCTTATTTCTTTCTTTCTCTCTTTGTTTCTTTCTTTCTATCTCTCTCTCTTTCTTTCTTAATTTTTTTCTTTCTTTCTTTCTTTCTTTCTTTCTTTCATTCTTTCCTTCTTTCTTTCTTTCTTTCTTTCCTTCCTTCTTTCGTTCTTTCTTTCTTTTTTCCTTCTTTCTTTCCTTCCTTTCTATCTTTCCTTCTTTCCTTCATTCCTTCTTCCCTTCTTTCTTTCTGTCCTTCTTTCTTTCTTTCATTCAGTTTTTCCTTCTTTCTTTCCTTCTTTCTTTCTTCCTTTCCTTCTTTCTTTCTTTCCTTCTTTCTTTCTTACTTTCTTTCTTTCCTTCATTCCTTCTTTGATTCTTTCTATCTCTCTTTCTTTCTTTCTCTCTCTCTTTCTTCCTTTTTTCTTTCCTTCTTTCCTTCTTTCTTTCTTTCCTTCTTTCCTTGCTTCCTTTCTTTCTTTCCTTCTTTCTTTCTTTCCTTCTTTCTTTCTATCTTTCTTTCCTTCTTTCTTTCTTTCCTTCTTTCTTTCTCTCTTTCTTTCTTTTTTCTTTATTTATTTCCTTCCATCTTTCTTTCTGTCCTTGTTTCTTTCTTTCTTTTTTTCCTTCTTTCTTTCATTCCTTCCTTCCTTTCTTTCTTTCATTCTTTCTTTCTTTCCTTCTTTCTTTCTTTCTTACTGTATTTCTTTCTCTCTGCCTTTCTATCTTTCTTTCTTTCCTTCTTTCTTTCTTTCCTTCCTTCTTTCTTTGTTTCCTACCTTCTTTCTTTCTTTCCTTCTTTCTTGATTTGCTTCTTTCTTTCTTTCCTTCCTTTCTTTTCCTTTCCTTCCTTCTTTCTTTCTTTCTTTCTTTCCTCCCTTATTTCTTTCTTTCTGTCTTTGTTTGTTTCTTTCTTTCTTTCTTTCTATCTCTCTCTCTTTCTTAATTTCTTTCTTTCTTTCTTTCTTTCTTTCTTTCTTTCTTTCATTCTTTCCTTCTTTCTTTCTTTCTTTCCTTCTTTCGTTCTTTCTTTCTTTTTTTCCTTCTTTCTTTCCTGCCTTTCTATCTTTCCTTCTTTCCTTCTTTCTTTCTTTCCTCCTTTCTTTCTTTCATTCAGTGTTTCCTTCTTTCTTTCCTTCTTTCTTTCTTCCTTTCCTTCTTTCTTTATTTCTTTCTTTCTTTCCTTCTTTCCTTCTTTCTTTCTCTCTTTCTTTCTTTCTCTCTTTCTTTCTTTTTTCTTTCTTTGTTTCCTCCTTTCTTTCCTTCTTTCGTTCTTACTTCCTTTCTTCTTTCTTTCTTTCCTTCCTTTCTTTACTTCTTTCTTTCCTTCTTTCTTTCTTTCTTTCTTTCTTTCCTTCTTTCTTTCATTCCTTTCTTTCTTTCTTTCTTTCTTTCCTTCTTTCTGTCTTTCTTTATTTCTTACTGTATTTCTTTCCCTCTGCCTTTCTATCTTTCTCTCTCTTTCCTTCTTTCTTTTTTTCTTTCTTTCTTTCCTTCTTTCTTTCCTTCTTTCGTTCTTTCTTTCTTTCCCTCTCTATTTCTTTCTTAATTTTTTTCTCTCTTTCTTTCTTTCCTTCTTTCTTTCTTTCCTTCCTTCTTTCATTCAGTTTTTCCTTCTTTCTTTCCTTCTTTATTTCTTTCATTCTTTCATTCTCTCTTTCTTCCTTTCCCTCTTTCTTTCTTTTTTTCTTTCTCTCTTTCTTTGTTTGTTTGTTTCTTTATTTTTTCCCTTCTTTCTTTCGTTCTTTCTTTCTTTGCTACTTTCTTTCCTTCTTTTCTTTCTTTCCATCTTCTTTCTTTCCATCTTTCTTTCTTTCCTCCCTTTCCTTCTTACCTTCTTTCTTTCTTTCCTTCTTTCTTTCTTTCTTTCTTTCTTCTACTTTCTTTCTTTCGTTCTTTCCTTCTTTCTTTCTTTCCTTCCTTCCTTTCATTCTTTCTTTCCTTCTTACTTTCTTTCTCTCTTTCTTTCTTTCTTTCTCTCTTTCTTTCCTTCTTTTTTAATTCTTTCTTTCCTTCTTTCTTTCCTTCCTTCTTTCTTTGTTTCACTCCTTCTTTCTTTCTTTCCTTCTTTCTTTCTTTCCTTCCTTCCTTTCTTTCTTTCCTTCTTTGTTTCTTTCCTTGTGTCTTTCTTTCTTTCCTTCTTTCTTTCTTCCTTTCTTTCTTCCTTTCTTTCTTCCTTTCCTTCTTTCTTTCTTTCCTTCCTTTCTTTTTCTTTCCTTCCTTCATTCTTTCTTTTTCTTTCTTTCCTTCTTACTTTCCTTCCTTTCTTTCTTTCCTTCCTTATTTCCTTCTTTCTCTCTTTGTTTCTTTCTTTCTATCTCTCTCTCTTTCTTTCTTAATTTTTTTCTTTCTTTCTTTCTTTCTTTCATTCTTTCCTTCTTTCTTTCTTTCTTTCTTTCCTTCCTTCTTTCGTTCTTTCTTTCTTTTTTTCCTTCTTTCTTTCCTTCCTTTCTATCTTTCCTTCTTTCCTTCATTCCTTCTTCCCTTCTTTCTTTCTGTCCTTCTTTCTTTCTTTCATTCAGTTTTTCCTTCTTTCTTTCCTTCTTTCTTTCTTCCTTTCCTTCTTTCTTTCTTTCCTTCTTTCTTACTTTCTTTCTTTCCTTCATTCCTTATTTGATTCTTTCTATCTCTCTTTCTTTCTTTCTCTCTCTCTCTTTCTTCCTTTTTTCTTTCCTTCTTTCCTTCTTTCTTTCTTTCCTTCTTTCCTTGCTTTCTTTCTTTCTTTCCTTCTTTCTTTCTTTCCTTCTTTCTTTCTATCTTTCTTTCCTTCTTTCTTTCTTTCTTTCCTTCTTTCTTTCTCTCTTTCTTTCTTTTTTCTTTATTTATTTCCTTCCATCTTTCTTTCTGTCCTTGTTTCTTTCTTTCTTTCTTTCTTTCCTTCTTTCTTACATTCCTTCCTTCCTTTCTTTCTTTCAATCTTTCTTTCTTTCCTTCTTTCTTTCTTACTGTATTTCTTTCTCTCTGCCTTTCTATCTTTCTTTCTTTCCTTCTTTCTTTCTTTCCTTCCTTCTTTCTTTGTTTCCTACCTTCTTTCTTTCTTTCCTTCTTTCTTGATTTGCTTCTTTCTTTCTTTCCTTCCTTTCTTTTTCTTTCCTTCCTTCTTTCTTTCTTTCTTTCTTTCCTCCCTTATTTCTTTCTTTCTGTCTTTGTTTGTTTCTTTCTTTCTTTCTTTCTTTCTATCTCTCTCTCTTTCTTTCTTAATTTCTTTCTTTCTTTCTTTCTTTCTTTCTTTCTTTCATTCTTTCCTTCTTTCTTTCTTTCGTTCCTTCTTTCGTTCTTTCTTTCTTTTTTTCCTTCTTTCTTTCCTTCCTTTCTATCTTTCCTTCTTTCCTTCTTTCTTTCTTTCCTTCTTTCTTTCTTTCATTCAGTGTTTCCTTCTTTCTTTCCTTCTTTCTTTCTTCCTTTCCTTCTTTCTTTCTTACTTTCTTTCTTTCCTTCTTTCCTTCTTTCTTTCTCTCTTTCTTTCTTTCTCTCTTTCTTTCTTTTTTCTTTCTTTGTTTCCTCCTTTCATTCCTTCTTTCGTTCTTACTTCCTTTCTTCTTTCTTTCTTTCCTTCCTTTCTTTACTTCTTTCTTTCCTTCTTTCTTTCTTTCTTTCCTTCTTTCTTTCATTCCTTTCTTTCTTTCTTTCTTTCTTTCCTTCTCTCTTTCTTTCCTTCTATCTTTCTCTCTTTCTTTCTTTTTTCTTTATTTCTTTCCTTCGATCTTTCTTTCTTTCTTTCCTTCTTTCTTTCATTCCTTCCTTCCTTTCTTTCATTCTTTCTTTCTTTCCTACTTTCTTTCTTTCTTTCTTTCTTACTGTATTTCTTTCTCTCTGCCTTTCTATCTTTCTCTCTCTTTCCTTCTTTCTTTTTTCTTTCCTTCTTTCCTTCTTTCTTTCCTTCTTTCGTTCTTTCTTTCTTTCCCTCTCTATTTCTTTGTTAATTTTTTTCTTTCTTTCTTTCCTTCTTTCTTTCTTTCCTTCTTTCCTTCATTCAGTTTTTCCTCTTTTTTTCCTTCTTTATTTCTTTCATTCTCTCTTTCTTTCTTTCTTTCTTACTTTCTTTCTTTCTTTCCTTCTTTCCTTCTTTGTTTCTTTCTTTCTCCCTTTCTTTCTTTCTCTCTCTTTCTTTCTTTTTTCTTTCTATGTTTCCTCCTTTCTTTCCTTCTTTCGTTCTTTCTTTCTTTCCTTCTTTCTTTCTTTCCTTCCTTTCTTTACTTCTTTCTTTCCTTGTTTCTTTCTTTCTTTCTTTCTTTCTTTCTTTGCTTCTTTCTTTCATTCCTTCCTTTCTTTCTTTCTTTCCTTCTTTCTTACTTTCCTTCTTTCTTTCTCTCTTTCTTTCTTTTTTCTTTATTTCTTTCCTTCCATCTTTCTTTCTGTCCTTCTTTCGTTCTTTCTTTCTTTCTTTGCTTCCTTCATTCTTTCATTCCTTCCTTCCTTTCTTTCTTTCATTCTTTCCTTCTTTCCTTCTTTCTTTCTTTCTTTCTTTCTTTATTTCTTACTGTATTTCTTTCTCTCTGCCTTTCTTTCTTTTTCTCTCTTTCCTTCTTTCTTTTTTCTTTCTTTCTTTGTTTCCTTCTTTCTTTCCTTCTTTCGTTCTTTCTTTCTTTCCCTCTCTATTTCTTTCTTAATTTTTTTCTTTCTTTCTTTCGTTCTTTCCCTCTTTCTTTCCTTCCTTCCTTTCGTTCTTTCTTTCCTTCTTACTTTCTTTCTCTCTTTCTTTCTTTCTTTCTATCTTTATTTCTTTTTTCTTTCCTTCTTTCCTTCTTTCTTTCTTTCCTTCTTTCCTTGCTTCCTTTGTTTCTTTCCTTCTTTCTTTCTTTCCTTCTTTCTTTCTTTCTTTCCTTCTTTCTTTCTTTGCTTCTTTCTTTCTCTCTTTCTTTCTTTTTTATTTATTTCTTTCCTTCCATCTTTCTTTCTGTCCTTCTTTCGTTCTTTCTTTCTATCTTTCTTTCTTTCTTTCTTTCCTTCTTTCTTTCATTCCTTCTTTCTTTCTCTCTTTCTTTCTTTCTCTCTCTCTTTCTTTCTTTTTTCTTTCTTTGTTTCCTCCTTTCTTTCCTACTTTCGTTCTTACTTTCTTTCCTTCTTTCTTTCTTTGTTTCTTTCTTTCCTTGTTTCTGTTTTTCCTTCCTTTCTTTCTTTCTTTGTTTCTTTCTTACTTTCTTTCTATCCTTCTTTGTTTCTCTCTTTCTTTCTTTCTTTCTCTCTCTCTTTCTTTGTTTTTTCTTTCTTTCTTTCTTTCTTTCCTTCTTTCGTTCTTTCTTTCGTTCTTTCTTTCTTTCCTTCTTTCTTTCCTTCCTTTCTTTCTTTCCTTCCTTCTTTCTTTCTTTCCTTCCTTCTTTCTTTCCGTCTTTCTTTCTTTCCTTCCTTCCTTTATTTCCTTCTTTTTTTCCTTCCTTCTTTCTATCTTTCTTTCTTTCTGAATTTCTTTCTCTCTGCCTTTCTATCTTTCTCTCTTTCTTTCTTTCCTTCTTTCTTTCTTTCCTTCCTTCTTTCTTTCCTTCTTTCCTTCTTTCCTTCCTTCCTTTCTTTCCTTCTTTCTTTCTTTCATTCCATTTTTCCTTCTTTCTTTGATTCCCTCTTTCTTTCTTTCCTTCTTTATTTCTTTCTTTCTCTCTTTCTTTCTTTCTCTCTTTCTTTTTATCTTTTTTCTTTCTTTCTTTGTTTGTTTGTGTGTTTGTTTCTTTCTTTTCTTCTTTCTTTCGTTCTTTCTTTGTTTCCTGATTCCTTTCCTTCCCTTCTTTCTTTCCTTCTTTCTTTCTTTCCTATCTTTCCTTCTTACTTTCTTTCTTTCCTTCTTTCTTTCTTTCTTTCTTCTTTCTTTCGTTCTTTCCTTCTTTCCTTCCTTTCTTTCTTTCATTCATTCCTTCTTTCTTGCTTTCTTTGTTTCTCTCCTTTTCTTTCTTTCTTTCTTTCTTTCTCTCTGTCTTTCTTTCTTTTTTTCTTTCCTTCTATCTTTCTTTCTTTCTTTTTTTCTTTCTCTCTTCCTTTCTTTCCTTCTTTCTTTCTTTCTTTCATATCTTTCCTTCTTACTTTCTTTCTTTCCTTCTTTCTTTCTTTCTTTCTTTCTTAATTCTTCTTTCTTTCGTTCTTTCCTTGTTTCCTTCCTTTCTTTCTTTCATTCATTCCTTCTTTCTTGCTTTCTTTGTTTCTCTCCTTTTCTTTCTTTCCTTCTATCTTTCCTCTCTTGCTTTCTTTCTTTCCTTCTTTCTTTCTCTCTTTCTTTCTTTCTTTGTCTCTCTTTCTTTATTAATTTTTTTCTTTCTTTCTTCCTTTCTTTTTTTCTTTCATTCTTTCCTTCTTTATTTCTTTCTTTCTCGCTTTCTTTCTTTCTCTCTTTCTGTCTATCTTTTTTCTCTCTTTCTTTCTTTCTTTGTTTCTTTCTTTTCTTCTTTCTTTCGTTCTTTCTTTCTTTCCTGATTTCTTTCCTTCCTTTCTTTCTTTCCTTCTTTCGTTCTTTCTTTCCATTCTTTCTTTCCTTCTTTCTAGCTTGCTTACTTTCCTTCCTTCTTTCTTTCTTTCTTTCCTTCTTTCCTTCCTTCCTTTCTATCTTTCCTTCTTTCTTTCTTTCTTCCATTCCATTTTTCCTTCTTTCTTTCCTTCTCTCTTTCTTTCCTTCTCTCTTTCTTTCCTTCTCTCATTCCTTTTTTCTTTGTTCCTTTCTTTTTTTTCTTTCTTTCTTTCCTTCTTTATTTCTTTCTTTCTCTCTTTCTTTCTTTCTCTCTTTCTTTCTTTCTTTCTTTCTTTCTTTCTTTCTCTCTTTCTTTCTATCTTTTTTCTTTCTTTGTTTGTTTGTTACTTTGTTTCTTTCTTTTCTTCTTTCTTTCGTTCTTTCTTTCTTTCCTGATTTCTTTCCTTCCTTTCTTTCTTTCCTTCTTTCTTTCCCTCCTTCCTTTCCTTCTTACTTTCTTTCTTTCCTTCTTCTTTCTTTCTTCTTCTTTCTTTCTTTCGTTCTTTCCTTTTTTCTTTCTTTCGTTACTTTCTTTCTTTCTTTCCTTCCTTCCTTCTTTCTTTCTTTGTTTCTCTCTTTCTCTCTCTCTCTCTCTTGCTTTCTTTTTTTCTTTCTTTCCATCTTTCTTTCTTTCCTTCTTTCCTTCCTTCCTTTCTTTCTTTGCTTCTTTCTTTCCTTCTTTGTTTCTTTCATTCTTTCCTTCTTCATTTCTTACTTTCTCGCTTTCTTTCTTTCTCTCTTTTTTTCTATCTTTTTCTCTCTTTCTTTCTTTGTTTGTTTGTTTCTTTCTTTTCTTCTTTCTTTCGTTCTTTCTTTCTTTCCTGATTTCTTTCCTTCCTTTCCTTCTTTCCTTTTTCTTTCCTTCCTTTCCTTCTTACTTTCTTCCTTTCTTTCTTTCCTTCTTTCTTTCTTTCTTTCTTTCTTTCTTCTTCTTTCTTTCTTTCGTTCTTTCCTTCTTTCTTTCTTTCCTTTCTTTGTTTCTTTCTTTCTTTCTTTCTTTCCTTCTTTCTTCCTTCCTTTCTTTCCTTACTTCTTTCTTTCTTTCCTTCTTTTTTTTGCCTTTCTTTCTTACCTTCTTTCTTTTTTTCCTTTCTTTCTTTCTTTCCTTTTTTCTTTCTCTCTTTCTTTCCTTCTTTTGTCTTTATTTCTTTCCTTCTATCTTTCTTTCTTTCCATTCTTTCTTTCCTTCTTTCTTTCGTTCTTTCTTTCATTCCTTCTTTCTTTCTTTGTTTCTTTCTTTCCTTGTTTCTTTTTTTCCTTCCTTTCTTTCTTTCTTTCTTTCTTTCTTTCTTTCTTTCCTTCTTTCTTTCTTTCTGTCTTTCTTTACTTCTTTCTTTCATTCAGTTTTTCCTTCTTTCTTTCCTTCTTTCGTTCTTTCTTTCCTTCTTTCTTTCCTTCTTTCTTTCTTTCCTTCTTTCTTTCTTACTTTCTTTCTATCCTTCTTTCTTTCTCTCTTTCTTTCTTTCTTCCTCTCTCTCTTTCTTTCTTCTTTCTTTCTTTCTTTCCTTCTTTCGTTCTTTCTTTCGTTCATTCTTTCCTTCTTTCTTTCCTTCCTTTCTTTCTTTCCATCCTTCTTTCTTTCTTTCCTTCCTTCCTTCTCTCTGCCTTTCTATCTTTCTCTCTCTCTTTACTTCTTTCTTTCTGTCCTTCTTTCTTTCTTTCCTTCTTTCTTTCCTTCCTTCTTCCTTTCTTTCCTTCCCTCTTTCCCACTTTCTTTCTTTCTTCTTCTTTCCTTCTTTTGTTCTTACCTTCTTTCTTTCTATTTCTTTCTTTTTCTTTCTTTCTTTCATTCTTTCCTTTTTGCTTTCTTTCTCTCTCTTTCTTGCTATCTCTCTGCCTTTCTATCTATCTCTCTCTTTCTTTCTTTCTTTCTTTCTTTGCTTCTTTCCTTCTTTCTTTCTGTATATCTTCTCTCTTTCTTTCTTTTTCTCTCTCTTTCTTTCTTTGTTTCTTTCTTTCATTCTTTCTTTCTTTTTTCTTTCTTTTTTCTTTCTTTCTTTCTTTCTTTCTTTCTTTCCTTCTTTCCTTCTTTCTTTCTTTCTTTCTTTCTTTCTGTATATCTTTCTCTGTTTCTTTCTTTCTCTCTCTCTTTCTTTCTTTCTTTCTTTCTTTCTTTCTTTCTCTCTTTCTTTCTTTCTTTTTTTCTTTCTTTCCTACTTTCTTTCTTTCTTTCCTTCTTTCTGTCTTTCTTTGTTTCCTTCCTTCTTTCTTTCTTTCCATCCTTCCTTTCTTTCTTTCCATCTTGCTTTCTTTCTTTCTTTTTTCTTTCTTTCTTTCTTTCCATCTTTCCTTCTTTCTTTCTTTCTTTCTCTCAGTATATCTTTCTCTCTTTCTTTCTCTCTCTCTCTTTCTTTCTTTGTTTCTTTCTTTCATTCCTTCTTTTTCTTGTTTTGTATCTTTCTTTCCTTCTTTCTATCTTTCCTTCATTCTTTCTTTCATTCTTTCTTTCTTTTTCATTTTTTCGATCTTTCTTTCTTTTTCATTTTTCTATCTTTCTTTCTATCTTTCTTTCTTTATTCTTTCTTTCTTTCCTTCTTTCTTTGAAGCTTTTGTTCTTTCTTTCCTTCTTTGCTTTATTCCATGCTTCTTCACTTCTTTCTTTCTTTCCTTCTTTCTTTCTTTCCTTCTTTCTTTCTCTCTTTCTTTCTGTTTTCTTTATTTCTTTCCGTCCATCTTTCTTTCTGTCCTTCTTTCGTTCTTTCTTTCCTTCTTTCTTTCATTCCTTCCTTCCTTTCTTTCTTTCATTCTTTCTTTCTTTCCTTCTTTCTGTCTTTCTTTATTTCTTACTGTATTTCTTTCCCTCTGCCTTTCTATCTTTCTCTCTCTTTCCTTCTTTCTTTTTTTTCTTTCTTTCTTTCCTTCTTTCTTTCCTTCTTTCGTTCTTTCTTTCTTTCTCTCCCTCTCTATTTCTTTCTTAATTTTTTTCCTTCTTTCTTTCCTTCCTTTCTATCTTTCCTTCTTTCCTTCATTCCTTCTTCCCTTCTTTCTTTCTGTCCTTCTTTCTTTCTTTCATTCAGTTTTTCCTTCTTTCTTTCCTTCTTTCTTTCTTCCTTTCCTTCTTTCTTTCTTTCCTTCTTTCTTTCTTTCCTTCTTTCTTTCTTACTTTCTTTCTTTCCTTCATTCCTTCTTTGATTCTTTCTATCTCTCTTTCTTTCTTTCTCTCTCTCTCTTTCTTTCTTTTTTCTTTCCTTCTTTCCTTCTTTCTTTCTTTCCTTCTTTCCTTGCTTCCTTTCTTTCTTTCCTTCTTTCTTTCTTTCCTTCTTTCTTTCTATCTTTCTTTCCTTCTTTCTTTCTTTCCTTCTTTCTTTCTCTCTTTCTTTCTTTTTTCTTTATTTATTTCCTTCCATCTTTCTTTCTGTCCTTGTTTCTTTCTTTCTTTCTTTCTTTCCTTCTTTCTTTCATTCCTTCCTTCCTTTCTTTCTTTCATTCTTTCTTTCTTTCCTTCTTTCTTTCTTTCTTACTGTATTTCTTTCTCTCTGCCTTTCTATCTTTCTTTCTTTCCTTCTTTCTTTCTTTCCTTCCTTCTTTCTTTGTTTCCTACCTTCTTTCTTTCTTTCCTTCTTTCTTGATTTGCTTCTTTCTTTCTTTCCTTCCTTTCTTTTTCTTTCCTTCCTTCTTTCTTTCTTTCTTTCTTTCTTTCCTCCCTTATTTCTTTCTTTCTGTCTTTGTTTGTTTCTTTCTTTCTTTCTATCTCTCTCTCTTTCTTTCTTAATTTCTTTCTTTCTTTCTTTCTTTCTTTCTTACTTTCATTCTTTCCTTCTTTCTTTCTTTCTTTCCTTCTTTCGTTCTTTCTTTCTTTTTTTCCTTCTTTCTTTCCTTCCTTTCTATCTTTCCTTCTTTCCTTCTTTCTTTCTTTCCTTCTTTCTTTCTTTCATTCAGTGTTTCCTTCTTTCTTTCTTCCTTTCCTTCTTTCTTTCTTACTTTCTTTCTTTCCTTCTTTCCTTCTTTCTTTCTCTCTTTCTTTCTTTCTCTCTTTCTTTCTTTTTTCTTTCTTTGTTTCCTCCTTTCTTTCCTTCTTTCGTTCTTACTTCCTTTCTTCTTTCTTTCTTTCCTTCCTTTCTTTACTTCTTTCATTCCTTTCTTTCTTTCTTTCTTTCCTTCTCTCTTTCTTTCCTTCTATCTTTCTCTCTTTCTTTCTTTTTTCTTTATTTCTTTCCTTCGATCTTTCTTTCTTTCTTTCCTTCTTTCTCTCATTCCTTCCTTCCTTTCTTTCATTCTTTCTTTCTTTCCTACTTTCTTTCTTTCTTACTGTATTTCTTTCTCTCTGCCTTTCTATCTTTCTCTCTCTTTCCTTCTTTCTTTTTTCTTTCCTTCTTTCCTTCTTTCTTTCCTTCTTTCGTTCTTTCTTTCTTTCCCTCTCTATTTCTTTGTTAATTTTTTTCTTTCTTTCTTTCCTTCTTTCTTTCTTTCCTTCTTTCCTTCATTCAGTTTTTCCTCTTTTTTTCCTTCTTTATTTCTTTCATTCTCTCTTTCTTTCTTTCTTACTTTCTTTCTTTCTTTCTTTCCTTCTTTCCTTCTTTGTTTCTTTCTTTCTCCCTTTCTTTCTTTCTCTCTCTCTTTCTTTCTTTTTTCTTTCTTTGTTTCCTCCTTTCTTTCCTTCTTTCGTTCTTTCTTTCTTTCCTTCTTTCTTTCGTTCCTTCCTTTCTTTACTTCTTTCTTTCCTTGTTTCTTTCTTTCTTTCTTTCTTTCTTTCTTTCTTTGCTTCTTTCTTTCATTCCTTCCTTTCTTTCTTTCTTTCCTTCTTTCTTACTTTCCTTCTTTCTTTCTCTCTTTCTTTCTTTTTTCTTTATTTCTTTCCTTCCATCTTACTTTCTGTCCTTCTTTCGTTCTTTCTTTCTTTCTTTCTTTGCTTCCTTCATTCTTTCATTCCTTCCTTCCTTTCTTTCTTTCATTCTTTATTTCTTTCCTTCTTTCTTTCTTTCTTTCTTTCTTTATTTCTTACTGTATTTCTTTCTCTCTGCCTTTCTTTCTTTTTCTCTCTTTCCTTCTTTCTTTTTTCTTTCTTTCTTTGTTTCCTTCTTTCTTTCCTTCTTTCGTTCTTTCTTTCTTTCCCTCTCTATTTCTTTCTTAATTTTTTTCTTTCTTTCTTTCGTTCTTTCCCTCTTTCTTTCCTTCCTTCCTTTCGTTCTTTCTTTCCTTCTTACTTTCTTTCTCTCTTTCTTTCTATCTTTCTTTCTTTTTTCTTTCCTTCTTTCCTTCTTTCTTTCTTTCCTTCTTTCCTTGCTTCCTTTGTTTCTTTCCTTCTTTCTTTTTTTTCCTTCTTTCTTTCTTTCTTTCCTTCTTTCTTTCTTTGCTTCTTTCTTTCTCTCTTTCTTTCTTTTTTATTTATTTCTTTCCTTCCATCTTTCTTTCTGTCCTTCTTTCATTCTTTCTTTCTTTCTTTCTTTCCTTCTTTCTTTCATTCCTTCTTTCTTTCTCTCTTTCTTTCTTTCTGTCTCTCTTTCTTTCTTTTTTCTTTCTTTGTTTCCTCCTTTCTTTCCTACTTTCGTTCTTACTTTCTTTCCTTCTTTCTTTCTTTGTTTCTTTCTTTCCTTGTTTCTGTTTTTCCTTCCTTTCTTTCTTTCTTTGTTTCTTTCTTACTTTCTTTCTATCCTTCTTTGTTTCTCTCTTTCTTTCTTTCTCTCTCTCTCTTTCTTTGTTTTTTCTTTGTTTCTTTCTTTCTTTCTTTCTTTCTTTCCTTCTTTCGTTCTTTCTTTCGTTCTTTCTTTCTTTCCTTCTTTCTTTCCTTCCTTTCTTTCTTTCCTTCCTTCTTTCTTTCTTTCCTTCCTTCTTTCTTTCCGTCTTTCTTTCTTTCCTTCCTTCCTTTATTTCCTTCTTTTTTTCCTTCCTTCTTTCTATCTTTCTTTCTTTCTGAATTTCTTTCTCTCTGCCTTTCTATCTTTCTCTCTTTCTTTCTTTCCTTCTTTCTTTCTTTCCTTCCTTCTTTCTTTCCTTCTTTCCTTCTTTCCTTCCTTCCTTTCTTTCCTTCTTTCTTTCTTTCATTCCATTTTTCCTTCTTTCTTTGATTCCCTCTTTCTTTCTTTCCTTCTTTATTTCTTTCTTTCTCTCTTTCTTTCTTTCTCTCTTTCTTTTTATCTTTTTTCTTTCTTTCTTTGTTTGTTTGTGTGTTTGTTTCTTTCTTTTCTTCTTTCTTTCGTTCTTTCTTTGTTTCCTGATTCCTTTCCTTCCCTTCTTTCTTTCCTTCTTTCTTTCTTTCCTATCTTTCCTTCTTACTTTCTTTCTTTCCTTCTTTCTTTCTTTCTTTCTTTCTTTCTTTCTTCTTCTTTCTTTCGTTCTTTCCTTCTTTCCTTTCTTTCTTTCATTCATTCCTTCTTTCTTGCTTTCTTTGTTTCTCTCCTTTTCTTTCTTTCTTTCTTTCTTTCTCTCTGTCTTTCTTTCTTTTTTTCTTTCCTTCTATCTTTCTTTCTTTCTTTTTTTCTTTCTTTCTTCCTTTCTTTCCTTCTTTCTTTCTGTCCTATCTTTCCTTCTTACTTTCTTTCTTTCCTTCTTTCTTTCTTTCTTTCTTTCTTTCTTCTTCTTTCTTTCGTTCTTTCCTTCTTTCCTTCCTTTCTTTCTTTCATTCATTCCTTCTTTCTTGCTTTCTTTGTTTCTCTCCTTTTCTTTCTTTCCTTCTATCTTTCCTCTCTTGCTTTCTTTCTTTCCTTCTTTCTTTCTCTCTTTCTTTCTTTCTTTGTCTCTCTTTCTTTATTAATTTATTTCTTTCTTTCTTCCTTTCTTTTTTTCTTTCATTCTTTCCTTCTTTATTTCTTTCTTTCTCGCTTTCTTTCTTTCTCTCTTTCTGTCTATCTTTTTTCTCTCTTTCTTTCTTTGTTTGTTTCTTTCTTTTCTTCTTTCTTTCGTTCTTTCTTTCCTGATTTCTTTCCATCCTTTCTTTCTTTCCTTCTTTCGTTCTTTTTTTCCATTCTTTCTTTCCTTCTTTCTAGCTTGCTTTCTTTCCTTCCTTCTTTCTTTCTTTCTTTCCTTCTTTCCTTCTTTCCTTCCTTCCTTTCTATCTTTCCTTCTTTCTTTCTTTCTTTCATTCCATTTTTCCTTCTTTCTTTCCTTCTCTCTTTCTTTCCTTCTCTCTTTCTTTCCTTCTCTCATTCCTTTTTTCTTTGTTCCTTTCTTTTTTTTCTTTCTTTCTTTCCTTCTTTATTTCTTTCTTTCTCTCTTTCTTTCTTTCTCTCTTTGTTTCTTTCTTTCTTTCTCTCTTTCTTTCTATCTTTTTTCTTTCTTTGTTTGTTTGTTACTTTGTTTCTTTCTTTTCTTCTTTCTTTCGTTCTTTCTTTCTTTCCTGATTTCTTTCCTTCCTTTCTTTCTTTCCTTCTTTCTTTCCCTCCTTCCTTTCCTTCTTACTTTCTTTCTTTCCTTCTTCTTTCTTTCTTCTTCTTTCTTTCTTTCGTTCTTTCCTTTTTTCTTTCTTTCGTTACTTTCTTTCTTTCATTCCTTCCTTCCTTCTTTCTTTCTTTGTTTCTCTCTTTCTCTCTCTCTCTCTTGCTTTCTTTTTTTCTTTCTTTCCATCTTTCTTTCTTTCCTTCTTTCCTTCCTTCCTTTCTTTCTTTGCTTCTTTCTTTCCTTCTTTGTTTCTTTCATTCTTTCCTTCTTCATTTCTTACTTTCTCGCTTTCTTTCTTTCTCTCTTTTTTTCTATCTTTTTTCTCTCTTTCTTTCTTTGTTTGTTTGTTTCTTTCTTTTCTTCTTTCTTTCGTTCTTTCTTTCTTTCCTGATTTCTTTCCTTCCTTTCTTTCTTTCCTTTTTCTTTCCTTCCTTTCCTTCTTACTTTCTTCCTTTCTTTCTTTCTTTCTTTCTTTCTTTCTTTCTTCTTCTTTCTTTCTTTCGTTCTTTCCTTCTTTCTTTCTTTCCTTTCTTTGTTTCTTTCTTTCTTTCTTTCTTTCCTTCTTTCTTCCTTCCTTTCTTTCCTTACTTCTTTCTTTCTTTCCTTCTTTTTTTTTGCCTTTCTTTCTTTCCTTCTTTCTTTTTTTCCTTTCTTTCTTTCTTTCTTTCCTTTTTTCTTTCTCTCTTTCTTTCCTTCTTTTGTCTTTATTTCTTTCCTTCTATCTTTCTTTCTTTCCATTCTTTCTTTCCTTCTTTCTTTCGTTCTTTCTTTCATTCCTTCTTTCTTTCTTTGTTTCTTTCTTTCCTTGTTTCTTTTTTTTCCTTCCTTTCTTTCTTTCTTTCTTTCTTTCTTTCTTTCTTTCCTTCTTTCTTTCTTTCTGTCTTTCTTTACTTCTTTCTTTCATTCAGTTTTTCCTTCTTTCTTTCCTTCTTTCGTTCTTTCTTTCCTTCTTTCTTTCTTTCCTTCTTTCTTTCTTTCCTTCTTTCTTTCTTACTTTCTTTCTATCCTTCTTTCTTTCTCTCTTTCTTTCTTTCTTCCTCTCTCTCTCTTTCTTTCTTCTTTCTTTCTTTCTTTCCTTCTTTCGTTCTTTCTTTCGTTCATTCTTTCCTTCTTTCTTTCCTTCCTTTCTTTCTTTCCATCCTTCTTTCTTTCTTTCCTTCCTTCCTTCTCTCTGCCTTTCTATCTTTCTCTCTCTCTTTACTTCTTTCTTTCTGTCCTTCTTTCTTTCTTTCCTTCTTTCTTTCCTTCCTTCTTCCTTTCTTTCCTTCCCTCTTTCCCACTTTCTTTCTTTCTTCTTCTTTCCTTCTTTTGTTCTTACCTTCTTTCTTTCTTTTTCTTTCTTTTTCTTTCTTTCTTTCATTCTTTCCTTTTTGCTTTCTTTCTCTCTCTTTCTTGCTATCTCTCTGCCTTTCTATCTATCTCTCTCTTTCTTTCTTTCTTTGTTTCTTTCTTTCCTTCTTTCTTTCTTTCCTTCCTTCTTTCTTTCCTTCCTTCTTTCTTTCTTTCCTTCCTTCTTTCCTTCTTTCCTTCTTCCCTTCTTTCCTTCCTTTCTTTCCTTCTTTCTTTCTTTCCTTCTCTTTTTCTTTCTTTCATTCTTTGCTTCTTTCTTACCGTCTTTCTTTCGTCCCTTCCTTTCTTTCTTTCTTTCCTTCCTTCTTTCTTTCTTTTTCTTTCTTTCCTTCTTTCCTTCCTTCCTTTCTTTCTTTCCTTCTTTCCTTCTCTCTTTATTTCTTTCTTTCTCTCTCTTTCGTTGTGTGTTTCTTTCTTTCCTTATTTCCTTCCTTCCTTTCTTTCTTTCCTTCTCTCTTTCTTTCTTTCCTTCTTTATTTCTTTCTTTCTCTCTTTCTTTCTATCTTTTTTCTTTTTCTTTGTTTGTTTGTTTGTTTCTTTTCTTCTTTCTTTCCTGATATCTTTCTTCCTTTCTTTCCTTCTTTCTGTCCTTCTTTCTTTCTTTGCTTCTTCCTTTCTTTCCTTGCTTCTTTATTTCTTTCATTCAGTTTTTCCTTCTTTCTTTCTTTCTCTCTTTCTTTCTTTCTTTCTCTCTTTCTTTCTTTCTTTCTCTCTCTTTCTTTCTTAAGTTTTTTCTTTCTTTCTTCCGTTCTTTCTTTCTTTCTTTCGTTCTTTGTTTCTTTTTTCCTTATTTCTTTCTTTCTTTCTTTCTTTCTTTCTTTCTTTCTTTCTTTCTTTCTTTCTTTCCTTCTTTCTTTCTTTCTTTCTTTCATTCCTTCTTTCTTTCTTTCTTTCATTCAGTTTTTCCTTCTTTCTTTTCTTTTTTCTTTCCTTCTTTCTTTCTTTTTTTCTTTCTTTCTTTCCATCATTATTTCTTTCCGTCTTTCTTTCTTTCTTTCCTTCTTTCGTTGTTTTTTTCTTTCTTTCCTTATTTCCTTCCTTCCTTTCTTTCCTTCTCTCTTTCTTTCTTTCTATCCTTCTTTATTTCTTTCTTTCTCTCTTTCTTTCTATCTTTTTTTCTTTTTCTCTGCTTGTTTGTTTGTTTCTTTTCTTCTTTCTTTCCTGATATCTTTCCTTCCTATCTTTATTTCCTTCTTTCTTTCCTTCCTTTCCTTCTTACTTTCTTTCTTTTCTTCTTTCTTTCTTTCCTTCCTTCCTTTCTTAATTTCGTTCTTTCCTTCCACTTTCTTTCTTTCTTTCCTTCTTTCTTTCGTTGTTTGTTTCCTTCTTTCCTTCTTTCCTTCCTTTCTTTCCTTCTTTCTTTCTTTCCTTCTCTCTTTCTTTCACTCTTTCCTTCTTTGTTTCTTTCTTTCTTTCCTTTCTTTCTTTCTTTCTTTCTTTCTTTCTTTCCTTCTTTCTTTTTTTCTTTCTTTCTTTCCTTCTTTCTTTCTTTCTTTCTTTCTTTGTATCTCTGTTTCTTTCTCTCTCTCTTTCTTTCTTTCTTTCTCTTTCTTTCTTAATTTCTTTCTTTCTTTCCTTCTTTCTTTCTTTCTTTCTTTCCTTCTTTCGCTCTTTCTTTCTTTTTTCCCTTCTTTCCTTCCTTTCTGTCTTGCCTTCTTTCTTTCCTTCTTTCTTTCTCTCTTCCCTTCTTTCTTTCCTTCTTTCTTTCATTCAGTTTTTCCTTCTTTCTTTCCTTCCTTCTTTCCTTCCTTCTTTCTTTCCTTCTTTCTTTCTTAATTTTTTCTTTCTTTCTTTCCTTCTTTCTTTCTTTCGTTCTTTCGTTCTTTCTTTCTTTTTTTCCTTCTTTGTTTCCTTCCTTTCTTTCTTTCCTTCTTTCCTTCTGTCTTTCCTTCTTTCTTTCATTCAGTTTTTCCTTCCTTATTTCCTTCTTTCCTTTTTCCTTTCCTTCTTTCTCTCTTTCTTTCTTTCTTTCTTTCTTACTTTATTTCTTTCTTTCCTTCTTTTATTCTTTCTCTCTTTCTTTTTCTTTCTTTCTTTCCTTCTTTCTTTCTTTCCTTCTTTCGCTCTATCTTTCTTTCCTTCTTTCTTTCCTTCCTTTCTTTCTTTACTTCTTTCTTTCCTTTTTTCTTTCTTTCCTATTTTCTTTCATTCCTTCCTTTCTTTCTTTCCTTCTTTATTTCTTCCCTTCTTTCTTCCTCTCTTTCTTTGTTTTTCTTTATTTCTTTCCTTCTATCTTTCTTTCTTTCTTTCCTTCTTTCGTTCTTTCCTTTTTGTTTCCTTCTTTCTTTCATTCCTTCCTTCCTTTCTTCCTTTCTTTCTTTCATTCTTTCTTTCTTTCCTTCTTTCTTTCTTTCTTTCTTTCTGTATTTCTTTCTCTCTACCTTTCTATCTTTCTCTCTCTCTTTCCTTCTTTCTTTCTTTCCTTCTTTCTTTCTTTCCTTCTTTCTTTCCTTCCTTATTCCTTTCTTTCCTTCCTTCTTTCCCACTTTCTTTCTTTCTTCTTCTTTCTTTCTTTTGTTCTTACCTTCTTTCTTTCTTTCTTTTTCTTTCTTTTTCTTTCTTTCTTTCATTATTTCCTTCTTGCTTTCTTTCTCTCTCTTTCTTGCTTTCTCTCTCTCTTTCTTTCCATTTTCTTTCTTTCCTTCCTTCTTTCTTTCTTTCTTTCTTTCTTTCTTTCTTTCTTTCTTTCTGTCTCTCTTTCTTTCTTAATATTTTTCTTTCTTTCTTTCTTTCCTTCTTTCTTTCATTCTTTAGTTCTTTCTTTCTTTAGTTCTTTCTTTCGTTCCTTTCTTTCTTTGCTTCTTTCTTTCTTTCTTTCTGCCTCCCTTTCTTTCTTTCATTCCTTCCCTCCTTTCTTTCCTTCTTTCTTTCTTTATCTCTTTCTTTCTTTCCTTTTGCTTTATTTCTTTAGTTCTATCTTTCTTTCTTTCCTTCTTTCCTTCTTTCTTTGTTTCCATTCTTTCTTTACTTCTTTCTTTCTTTCCTTCCTTCTTTCTTTCTTTGTTTCATTCCTTCTTTCTTTCCTTCTTTCTTTCTTTCCTTTCTTTCTTACTTTCTTTCTTTCCTTCTTTCTTTCTTCCTTTCTTTCTTTCTCTCTTTCTTTCTTTCTTTCTCTCTCTCTTTCTTTCTTCATTTCTTCTTTCCTTCTTTCTTTGTTTCTTTCTTTTTCTTTCTTTCTTTCGTTCTTTTCTTCTTTCTTTCCTTCCTTTCTTTCTTTCTTTTTTCTTTCTTTCCTTCTTTCATTCTTTCTTTCTTTCTTTCTTCCTTTCTTTCTCTCTTTTTTTCTTTCTTTCTTTCTTTCTTTCTTTCTTTCATTCTTTCTTTATTTATTTCTGTATCTCTTTCTTTCTTTCTCTCTTTTTTCTTACTTTCTTTCTCTCTTTCTTTCTTTCTCTTTCTTTCTTTCTATCATTCTTTCTTTCTTTCTTCCTTTGTTTATTTCTTTCTTTCTTTCCTTCTTTCTTTCTTTCTTACTTTAGTTCTTTCTTTCTTTCCTTCTTTTCTTTCTTTCCTTCCTTCTTTCTCTCTTTCTTTCTTTCGTTCTTTCCCTCTTTCTTTCTCTGTTTCTTCAGTCTCTCTTTTCTATTTCTTCCTTTCTTTCTTTCTTTGTTTCTTTCTTACATTCTTTCTTTTTTTTCTTTTTTGTATATTTGTTTCTTTCTTTCTTTCTTACTTTCTTTCTTTCCTTCTTTCTTTCTTTCTTTCTTTCTCTCTTTCTGTATTTCTTTCTCTCTTTCTTTCCTTCTTTCCTTCTTTCTTTCTCTCTCCTTCTTTCTTTATTAGTTTCTTTGTTTCTTTCCTTCTTTCTTTCTGTCTTTCTTTCTTTCTTTCTTTCTTTCATTCTTTCCTTCCTTCGTTCTTGCTTTCCTTCCTTCCTTCTTTCTTTCCTTCCTTCTTTCTTTCTTTCCTTCTTTCTTTCTATCTTTCCATCTTTCTTTCATTTCTTTTTTCCTTCTTTCTTTCTTTCTTTCCTTCTTTATTTCTTTCTTTCCTTCTTTCTTTCTTTCTTTCTTTCTTTATTTCTTTCCTTCCTTTCTTTCTTTCCTCCTTTCTTTCTTACTTTCTTTTTCTCTCTTTCTTTCCTTCCATCTTTCTTTCTTTCGTTCTTTCCTTCTTTCTTTCCTTCTCTCTTTCTTTCTTGCTTTCTGTATTTCTTTTTCTCTATTTCTTTCTTTCCTTCTTTCTTTGCTTCTTCTTTCTTTCCTTCCTTCATTTTTTCTCTCGTTCCTTCTTTCTTTCTTTCCTTCTTTCTTTCTTTCTTGCCTTCATTCCTGCTCTCTTTCTTTCTTCCTTTCTCTCTTTCTTTCCTTCTTTCTTTCCTTCTTTCCTTACTTTCTTTCCCACTTCCTTTCTTTCTTCTTCTTTCTTTCTTTCGTTCTTTCCTTCTTTCTATCTTTCTTTCCTTTCTTTGTTTCTTTCTTTCCTTCTTTCCTGCTCTCTTTCTTTCTTCCGTTCTCTCTTTCTTTCTTTCTTTGTTTCTCTCTTTCTTTCTTTCTTTCTTTTTTTTCTTTCTTTCTTTCCTTCTTTCTTTCTTTCCTTCTTTCTTTCTTTCCTTCTTTCTTTCTTTCCTTCTTTCGTTCTTACTTTCTTTCCTTCTTTCCTTCTTTCTTTCCTTGCTTCCTTCTTCCTTTCTTTCCATCTTTCTTCCTTTCTTTTTCTTTCTTTCTTTCTTTCTTTGCTTCTTTCCTTCTGTCTTTGTGTATATCTTCTCTCTTTCTTTTTTTTCTCTCTCTTTCTTTGTTTCTTTCTTTCATTCTTTCTTTCTTTTTTCTTTCTTTTTTCTTTCTTTCTTTCCTTCTTTCCTTCTTTCTTTCTTTCTTTCTTTCTTTCTGTATATCTTTCTCTGTTTCTTTCTTTCTCTCTCTTTCTTTCTTTCTTTCTTTCTTTCTTTCTTTCTTTCTTTCTTTCTTTCTTTCTTTCTCTCTTTCTTTCTTTCTTTTTTTCTTTCTTTCCTACTTTCTTTCTTTCTTTCCTTCTTTCTGTCTTTCTTTGCTTCCTTCCTTCTTTCTTTCTTTCCATCCTTCCTTTCTTTCTTTCCATCTTGCTTTCTTTCTTTCTTTTTTCTTTCTTTCTTTCTTTCCATCTTTCCTTCTTTCTTTCTTTCTTTCTTTCTCTCAGTATATCTTTCTCTCTTTCTTTCTCTCTCTCTCTTTCTTTCTTTGTTTCTTTGTTTCATTCTTTCTTTTTCTTGTTTTGTATCTTTCTTTCCTTCTTTCTATCTTTCCTTCATTCTTTCTTTCATTCTTTCTTTCTTTTTCATTTTTTCGATCTTTCTTTCTTTTTCATTTTTCTATCTTTCTTTCTATCTTTCTTTCTTTATTCTTTCTTTCTTTCCTTCTTTCTTTGAAGCTCTTGTTCTTTCTTTCCTTCTTTGCTTTATTCCATGCTTCTTCACTTCTTTCTTTCCTTCTTTCTTTCCTTCTTTCTTTCTCTCTTTCTTTCTGTTTTCTTTATTTCTTTCCGTCCATCTTTCTTTCTGTCCTTCTTTCGTTCTTTCTTTCTTTCTTTCCTTCTTTCTTTCATTCCTTCCTTTCTTTCTTTCATTCTTTCTTTCTTTCCTTCTTTCTGTCTTTCTTTATTTCTTACTGTATTTCTTTCCCTCTGCCTTTCTATCTTTCTCTCTCTTTCCTTCTTTCTTTTTTTTCTTTCTTTCCTTCTTTCTTTCCTTCTTTCGTTCTTTCTTTCTTTCTTTCCCTCTCTATTTCTTTCTTAATTTTTTTCTCTCTTTCTTTCTTTCCTTCTTTCTTTCTTTCCTTCCTTCTTTCATTCAGTTTTTCCTTCTTTCTTTCCTTCTTTATTTCTTTCATTCTTTCATTCTCTCTTTCTTCCTTTCCCTCTTTCTTTCTTTTTTTCTTTCTCTCTTTCTTTGTTTGTTTGTTTCTTTATTTTTTCCCTTCTTTCTTTCGTTCTTTCTTTCTCTGCTACTTTCTTTCCTTCTTTTCTTTCTTTCCATCTTCTTTCTTTCCATCTTTCTTTCTTTCCTCCCTTTCCTTCTTACCTTCTTTCTTTCTTTCCTTCCTTCCTTTCCTTCTTTCTTTCCTTCTTACTTTCTTTCTCTCTTTCTTTCTTTCTCTCTTTCTTTCCTTCTTTTTTAATTCTTTCTTTCCTTCTTTCTTTCTTTCCTTCTTTCTTTGTTTCACTCCTTCTTTCTTTCTTTCCTTCTTTCTTTCTTTCCTTCCTTCCTTTCTTTCTTTCCTTCTTTGTTTCTTTCCTTGTCTCTTTCTTTCTTTCCTTCTTTCTTTCTTCCGTTCTTTCTTCCTTTCTTTCTTCCTTTCCTTCTTTCTTTCTTTCCTTCCTTTCTTTTTCTTTCCTTCCTTCATTCTTTCTTTTTCTTTCTTTCCTTCTTACTTTCCTTCCTTTCTTTCTTTCCTTCCTTATTTCTTTCTTTCTCTCTTTGTTTCTTTCTTTCTATCTCTCTCTCTTTCTTTCTTAATTTTTTTTCTTTCTTTCTTTCTTTCTTTCTTTCTTTCATTCTTTCCTTCTTTCTTTCTTTCTTTCTTTCTTTCCTTCCTCCTTTCGTTCTTTCTTTCTTTTTTTCCTTCTTTCTTTCCTTCCTTTCTATCTTTCCTTCTTTCCTTCATTCCTTCTTCCCTTCTTTCTTTCTGTCCTTCTTTCTTTCTTTCATTCAGTTTTTCCTTCTTTCTTTCCTTCTTTCTTTCTTCCTTTCCTTCTTTCTTTCTTTCCTTCTTTCTTTCTTACTTTCTTTCTTTCCTTCATTCCTTCTTTGATTCTTTCTATCTCTCTTTCTTTCTTTCTCTCTCTCTTTCTTCCTTTCTTTCTTTCCTTCTTTCTTTCTTTCCTTCTTTCTTTCTATCTTTCTTTCCTTCTTTCTTTCTTTCTTTCCTTCTTTCTTTCTCTCTTTCTTTCTTTTTTCTTTATTTATTTCCTTCCATCTTTCTTTCTGTCCTTATTTCTTTCTTTCTTTCTTTCTTTCTTTCCTTCTTTCTTTCATTCCTTCCTTCCTTTCTTTCTTTCATTCTTTCTTTCTTTCCTTCTTTCTTTCTTTCTTACTGTATTTCTTTCTCTCTGCCTTTCTATCTTTCTTTCTTTCCTTCTTTCTTTCTTTCCTTCCTTCTTTCTTTGTTTCCTACCTTCTTTCTTTCTTTCCTTCTTTCTTGATTTGCTTCTTTCTTTCTTTCCTTCCTTTCTTTTTCTTTCCTTCCATCTTTCTTTCTTTCTTTCTTTCTTTCTTTCCTCCCTTATTTCTTTCTTTCTGTCTTTGTTTGTTTCTTTCTTTCTTTCTATCACTCTCTCTTTCTTTCTTAATTTCTTTCTTTCTTTCTTTCTTTCTTTCTTTCATTCTTTCCTTCTTTCTTTCTTTCCTTCTTTCGTTCTTTCTTTCTTTTTTTCCTTCTTTCCTTCCTTTCTATCTTTCCTTCTTTCCTTCTTTCTTTCTTTCCTTCTTTCTTTCTTTCATTCAGTGTTTCCTTCTTTCTTTCCTTCTTTCTTTCTTCCTTTCCTTCTTTCTTTCTTACTTTCTTTCTTTCCTTCTTTCCTTCTTTCTTTCTCTCTTTCTTTCTTTCTCTCTTTCTTTCTTTTTTCTTTCTTTGTTTCCTCCTTTCTTTCCTTCTTTCGTTCTTACTTCCTTTCTTCTTTCTTTCTTTCCTTCCTTTCTTTACTTCTTTCTTTCCTTCTTTCTTTCTTTCTTTCTTTCCTTCTTTCTTTCATTCCTTTCTTTCTTTCTTTCTTTCTTTCTTTCTTTCCTTCTCTCTTTCTTTCCTTCTATCTTTCTCTCTTTCTTTCTTTTTTCTTTATTTCTTTCCTACGATCTTTCTTTCTTTCTTTCCTTCTTTCTTTCATTCCTTCCTTCCTTTCTTTCATTCTTTCTTTCTTTCCTACTTTCTTTCTTTCTTTCTTACTGTATTTCTTTCTCTCTGCCTTTCTATCTTTCTCTCTCTTTCCTTCTTTCTTTTTTCTTTCCTTCTTTCCTTCTTTCTTTCCTTCTTTCGTTCTTTCTTTCTTTCCCTCTCTATTTCTTTGTTAATTTTTTTCTTTCTTTCTTTCTTTCCTTCTTTCTTTCTTTCCTTCTTTCCTTCATTCAGTTTTTCCTCTTTTTTTTCTTCTTTATTTCTTTCATTCTCTCTTTCTTTCTTTCTTACTTTCTTTCTTTCTTTCCTTCTTTCCTTCTTTGTTTCTTTCTTTCTCCCTTTCTTTCTTTCTCTCTCTTTCTTTCTTTTTCTTTCTTTGTTTCCTCCTTTCTTTCCTTCTTTCGTTCTTTCTTTCCTTCTTTCTTTCATTCCTTCCTTTCTTTCTTTCCTTCTTTCTTACTTTCCTTCTTTCTTTCTCTCTTTCTTTCTTTTTTCTTTATTTCTTTCCTTCCATCTTTCTTTCTGTCCTTCTTTCGTTCTTTCTTTCTTTCTTTCTTTCATTGCTTCCTTCATTCTTTCATTCCTTCCTTCCTTTCTTTCTTTCATTCTTTCTTTCTTTCCTTCTTTCGTTCTTTCTTTCTTTCCCTCTCTATTTCTTTCTTAATTTTTTTCTTTCTTTCTTTCGTTCTTTCCCTCTTTCTTTCCTTCCTTCCTTTCGTTCTTTCTTTCCTTCTTACTTTCTTTCTCTCTTTCTTTCTTTCTTTCTTTCTTTCTATCTTTCTTTCTTTTTTCTTTCCTTCTTTCCTTCTTTCTTTCTTTCCTTCTTTCCTTGCTTCCTTTGTTTCTTTCCTTCTTTCTTTCTTTCCTTCTTTCTTTCTTTCTTTCCTTCTTTCTTTCTTTGCTTCTTTCTTTCTCTCTTTCTTTCTTTTTTATTTATTTCCTTCCTTCCATCTTTCTTTCTGTCCTTCTTTCGTTCTTTCTTTCTTTCTGTATTTCTTTCTCTCTACCTTTCTATCTTTCTCTCTCTCTTTCCTTCTTTCTTTCTTTCCTTCTTTCTTTCTTTCCTTCTTTCTTTCCTTCCTTATTCCTTTCTTTCCTTCCTTCTTTCCCACTTTCTTTCTTTCTTCTTCTTTCTTTCTTTTGTTCTTACCTTCTTTCTTTCTTTCTTTTTCTTTCTTTTTCTTTCTTTCTTTCATTATTTCCTTCTTGCTTTCTTTCTCTCTCTTTCTTGCTTTCTCTCTCTCTTTCTTTCCATTTTCTTTCTTTCCTTCCTTCTTTCTTTCTTTCTTTCTTTCTTTCTTTCTTTCTTTCTTTCTTTCTTTCTGTCTCTCTTTCTTTCTTAATATTTTTCTTTCTTTCTTTCTTTCCTTCTTTCTTTCATTCTTTAGTTCTTTCTTTCTTTAGTTCTTTCTTTCGTTCCTTTCTTTCTTTGCTTCTTTCTTTCTTTCTTTCTGCCTCCCTTTCTTTCTTTCATTCCTTCCCTCCTTTCTTTCCTTCTTTCTTTCTTTATCTCTTTCTTTCTTTCCTTTTGCTTTATTTCTTTAGTTCTATCTTTCTTTCTTTCCTTCTTTCCTTCTTTCTTTGTTTCCATTCTTTCTTTACTTCTTTCTTTCTTTCCTTCCTTCTTTCTTTCTTTGTTTCATTCCTTCTTTCTTTCCTTCTTTCTTTCTTTCCTTTCTTTCTTACTTTCTTTCTTTCCTTCTTTCTTTCTTCCTTTCTTTCTTTCTCTCTTTCTTTCTTTCTTTCTCTCTCTCTTTCTTTCTTAATTTCTTCTTTCCTTCTTTCTTTGTTTCTTTCTTTTTCTTTCTTTCTTTCGTTCTTTTCTTCTTTCTTTCCTTCCTTTCTTTCTTTCTTTTTTCTTTCTTTCCTTCTTTCATTCTTTCTTTCTTTCTTTCTTCCTTTCTTTCTCTCTTTTTTTCTTTCTTTCTTTCTTTCTTTCTTTCATTCTTTCTTTATTTATTTCTGTATCTCTTTCTTTCTTTCTCTCTTTTTTCTTACTTTCTTTCTCTCTTTCTTTCTTTCTCTTTCTTTCTTTCTATCATTCTTTCTTTCTTCCTTTGTTTATTTCTTTCTTTCTTTCCTTCTTTCTTTCTTTCTTACTTTAGTTCTTTCTTTCTTTCCTTCTTTTCTTTCTTTCCTTCCTTCTTTCTCTCTTTCTTTCTTTCGTTCTTTCCCTCTTTCTTTCTCTGTTTCTTCAGTCTCTCTTTTCTATTTCTTCCTTTCTTTCTTTCTTTGTTTCTTTCTTACATTCTTTCTTTTTTTTCTTTTTTGTATATTTGTTTCTTTCTTTCTTTCTTACTTTCTTTCTTTCCTTCTTTCTTTCTTTCTTTCTTTCTCTCTTTCTGTATTTCTTTCTCTCTTTCTTTCCTTCTTTCCTTCTTTCTTTCTCTCTCCTTCTTTCTTTATTAGTTTCTTTGTTTCTTTCCTTCTTTCTTTCTGTCTTTCTTTCTTTCTTTCTTTCTTTCATTCTTTCCTTCCTTCGTTCTTGCTTTCCTTCCTTCCTTCTTTCTTTCCTTCCTTCTTTCTTTCTTTCCTTCTTTCTTTCTATCTTTCCATCTTTCTTTCATTTCTTTTTTCCTTCTTTCTTTCTTTCTTTCCTTCTTTATTTCTTTCTTTCCTTCTTTCTTTCTTTCTTTCTTTCTTTATTTCTTTCCTTCCTTTCTTTCTTTCCTCCTTTCTTTCTTACTTTCTTTTTCTCTCTTTCTTTCCTTCCATCTTTCTTTCTTTCGTTCTTTCCTTCTTTCTTTCCTTCTCTCTTTCTTTCTTGCTTTCTGTATTTCTTTTTCTCTATTTCTTTCTTTCCTTCTTTCTTTGCTTCTTCTTTCTTTCCTTCCTTCATTTTTTCTCTCGTTCCTTCTTTCTTTCTTTCCTTCTTTCTTTCTTTCTTGCCTTCATTCCTGCTCTCTTTCTTTCTTCCTTTCTCTCTTTCTTTCCTTCTTTCTTTCCTTCTTTCCTTACTTTCTTTCCCACTTCCTTTCTTTCTTCTTCTTTCTTTCTTTCGTTCTTTCCTTCTTTCTATCTTTCTTTCCTTTCTTTGTTTCTTTCTTTCCTTCTTTCCTGCTCTCTTTCTTTCTTCCGTTCTCTCTTTCTTTCTTTCTTTGTTTCTCTCTTTCTTTCTTTCTTTTTTTTCTTTCTTTCTTTCCTTCTTTCTTTCTTTCCTTCTTTCTTTCTTTCCTTCTTTCTTTCTTTCCTTCTTTCGTTCTTACTTTCTTTCCTTCTTTCCTTCTTTCTTTCCTTGCTTCCTTCTTCCTTTCTTTCCATCTTTCTTTCTTTCTTTTTCTTTCTTTCTTTCTTTCTTTGCTTCTTTCCTTCTTTCTTTGTGTATATCTTCTCTCTTTCTTTTTTTTCTCTCTCTTTCTTTCTTTGTTTCTTTCTTTCATTCTTTCTTTCTTTTTTCTTTCTTTTTTCTTTCTTTCTTTCCTTCTTTCCTTCTTTCTTTCTTTCTTTCTTTCTGTATATCTTTCTCTGTTTCTTTCTTTCTCTCTCTTTCTTTCTTTCTTTCTTTCTTTCTTTCTTTCTTTCTTTCTTTCTTTCTTTCTCTCTTTCTTTCTTTCTTTTTTTCTTTCTTTCCTACTTTCTTTCTTTCTTTCCTTCTTTCTGTCTTTCTTTGTTTCCTTCCTTCTTTCTTTCTTTCCATCCTTCCTTTCTTTCTTTCCATCTTGCTTTCTTTCTTTCTTTTTTCTTTCTTTCTTTCTTTCCATCTTTCCTTCTTTCTTTCTTTCTTTCTTTCTCTCAGTATATCTTTCTCTCTTTCTTTCTCTCTCTCTCTTTCTTTCTTTGTTTCTTTGTTTCATTCTTTCTTTTTCTTGTTTTGTATCTTTCTTTCCTTCTTTCTATCTTTCCTTCATTCTTTCTTTCATTCTTTCTTTCTTTTTCATTTTTTCGATCTTTCTTTCTTTTTCATTTTTCTATCTTTCTTTCTATCTTTCTTTCTTTATTCTTTCTTTCTTTCCTTCTTTCTTTGAAGCTCTTGTTCTTTCTTTCCTTCTTTGCTTTATTCCATGCTTCTTCACTTCTTTCTTTCCTTCTTTCTTTCCTTCTTTCTTTCTCTCTTTCTTTCTGTTTTCTTTATTTCTTTCCGTCCATCTTTCTTTCTGTCCTTCTTTCGTTCTTTCTTTCTTTCCTTCTTTCTTTCATTCCTTCCTTTCTTTCTTTCATTCTTTCTTTCTTTCCTTCTTTCTGTCTTTCTTTATTTCTTACTGTATTTCTTTCCCTCTGCCTTTCTATCTTTCTCTCTCTTTCCTTCTTTCTTTTTTTTCTTTCTTTCCTTCTTTCTTTCCTTCTTTCGTTCTTTCTTTCTTTCTTTCCCTCTCTATTTCTTTCTTAATTTTTTTCTCTCTTTCTTTCTTTCCTTCTTTCTTTCTTTCCTTCCTTCTTTCATTCAGTTTTTCCTTCTTTCTTTCCTTCTTTATTTCTTTCATTCTTTCATTCTCTCTTTCTTCCTTTCCCTCTTTCTTTCTTTTTTTCTTTCTCTCTTTCTTTGTTTGTTTGTTTCTTTATTTTTTCCCTTCTTTCTTTCGTTCTTTCTTTCTCTGCTACTTTCTTTCCTTCTTTTCTTTCTTTCCATCTTCTTTCTTTCCATCTTTCTTTCTTTCCTCCCTTTCCTTCTTACCTTCTTTCTTTCTTTCCTTCCTTCCTTTCCTTCTTTCTTTCCTTCTTACTTTCTTTCTCTCTTTCTTTCTTTCTCTCTTTCTTTCCTTCTTTTTTAATTCTTTCTTTCCTTCTTTCTTTCTTTCCTTCCTTCTTTCTTTGTTTCACTCCTTCTTTCTTTCTTTCCTTCTTTCTTTCTTTCCTTCCTTCCTTTCTTTCTTTCCTTCTTTGTTTCTTTCCTTGTCTCTTTCTTTCTTTCCTTCTTTCTTTCTTCCGTTCTTTCTTCCTTTCTTTCTTCCTTTCCTTCTTTCTTTCTTTCCTTCCTTTCTTTTTCTTTCCTTCCTTCATTCTTTCTTTTTCTTTCTTTCCTTCTTACTTTCCTTCCTTTCTTTCTTTCCTTCCTTATTTCTTTCTTTCTCTCTTTGTTTCTTTCTTTCTATCTCTCTCTCTTTCTTTCTTAATTTTTTTTCTTTCTTTCTTTCTTTCTTTCTTTCATTCTTTCCTTCTTTCTTTCTTTCTTTCTTTCCTTCCTCCTTTCGTTCTTTCTTTCTTTTTTTCCTTCTTTCTTTCCTTCCTTTCTATCTTTCCTTCTTTCCTTCATTCCTTCTTCCCTTCTTTCTTTCTGTCCTTCTTTCTTTCTTTCATTCAGTTTTTCCTTCTTTCTTTCCTTCTTTCTTTCTTCCTTTCCTTCTTTCTTTCTTTCCTTCTTTCTTTCTTACTTTCTTTCTTTCCTTCATTCCTTCTTTGATTCTTTCTATCTCTCTTTCTTTCTTTCTCTCTCTCTTTCTTCCTTTTTTCTTTCCTTCTTTCCTTCTTTCTTTCTTTCCTTCTTTCCTTGCTTCCTTTCTTTCTTTCCTTCTTTCTTTCTTTCCTTCTTTCTTTCTATCTTTCTTTCCTTCTTTCTTTCTTTCTTTCCTTCTTTCTTTCTCTCTTTCTTTCTTTTTTCTTTATTTATTTCCTTCCATCTTTCTTTCTGTCCTTGTTTCTTTCTTTCTTTCTTTCTTTCTTTCCTTCTTTCTTTCATTCCTTCCTTCCTTTCTTTCTTTCATTCTTTCTTTCTTTCCTTCTTTCTTTCTTTCTTACTGTATTTCTTTCTCTCTGCCTTTCTATCTTTCTTTCTTTCCTTCTTTCTTTCTTTCCTTCCTTCTTTCTTTGTTTCCTACCTTCTTTCTTTCTTTCCTTCTTTCTTGATTTGCTTCTTTCTTTCTTTCCTTCCTTTCTTTTTCTTTCCTTCCATCTTTCTTTCTTTCTTTCTTTCTTTCCTCCCTTATTTCTTTCTTTCTGTCTTTGTTTGTTTCTTTCTTTCTTTCTATCACTCTCTCTTTCTTTCTTAATTTCTTTCTTTCTTTCTTTCTTTCTTTCATTCTTTCCTTCTTTCTTTCTTTCCTTCTTTCGTTCTTTCTTTCTTTTTTTCCTTCTTTCCTTCCTTTCTATCTTTCCTTCTTTCCTTCTTTCTTTCTTTCCTTCTTTCTTTCTTTCATTCAGTGTTTCCTTCTTTCTTTCCTTCTTTCTTTCTTCCTTTCCTTCTTTCTTTCTTACTTTCTTTCTTTCCTTCTTTCCTTCTTTCTTTCTCTCTTTCTTTCTTTCTCTCTTTCTTTCTTTTTTCTTTCTTTGTTTCCTCCTTTCTTTCCTTCTTTCGTTCTTACTTCCTTTCTTCTTTCTTTCTTTCCTTCCTTTCTTTACTTCTTTCTTTCCTTCTTTCTTTCTTTCTTTCTTTCCTTCTTTCTTTCATTCCTTTCTTTCTTTCTTTCTTTCTTTCTTTCTTTCCTTCTCTCTTTCTTTCCTTCTATCTTTCTCTCTTTCTTTCTTTTTTCTTTATTTCTTTCCTACGATCTTTCTTTCTTTCTTTCCTTCTTTCTTTCATTCCTTCCTTCCTTTCTTTCATTCTTTCTTTCTTTCCTACTTTCTTTCTTTCTTTCTTACTGTATTTCTTTCTCTCTGCCTTTCTATCTTTCTCTCTCTTTCCTTCTTTCTTTTTTCTTTCCTTCTTTCCTTCTTTCTTTCCTTCTTTCGTTCTTTCTTTCTTTCCCTCTCTATTTCTTTGTTAATTTTTTTCTTTCTTTCTTTCTTTCCTTCTTTCTTTCTTTCCTTCTTTCCTTCATTCAGTTTTTCCTCTTTTTTTTCTTCTTTATTTCTTTCATTCTCTCTTTCTTTCTTTCTTACTTTCTTTCTTTCTTTCCTTCTTTCCTTCTTTGTTTCTTTCTTTCTCCCTTTCTTTCTTTCTCTCTCTTTCTTTCTTTTTCTTTCTTTGTTTCCTCCTTTCTTTCCTTCTTTCGTTCTTTCTTTCCTTCTTTCTTTCATTCCTTCCTTTCTTTCTTTCCTTCTTTCTTACTTTCCTTCTTTCTTTCTCTCTTTCTTTCTTTTTTCTTTATTTCTTTCCTTCCATCTTTCTTTCTGTCCTTCTTTCGTTCTTTCTTTCTTTCTTTCTTTCTTTGCTTCCTTCATTCTTTCATTCCTTCCTTCCTTTCTTTCTTTCATTCTTTCTTTCTTTCCTTCTTTCGTTCTTTCTTTCTTTCCCTCTCTATTTCTTTCTTAATTTTTTTCTTTCTTTCTTTCGTTCTTTCCCTCTTTCTTTCCTTCCTTCCTTTCGTTCTTTCTTTCCTTCTTACTTTCTTTCTCTCTTTCTTTCTTTCTTTCTTTCTTTCTATCTTTCTTTCTTTTTTCTTTCCTTCTTTCCTTCTTTCTTTCTTTCCTTCTTTCCTTGCTTCCTTTGTTTCTTTCCTTCTTTCTTTCTTTCCTTCTTTCTTTCTTTCTTTCCTTCTTTCTTTCTTTGCTTCTTTCTTTCTCTCTTTCTTTCTTTTTTATTTATTTCCTTCCTTCCATCTTTCTTTCTGTCCTTCTTTCGTTCTTTCTTTCTTTCTTTCTTTCCTTCTTTCTTTCATTCCTTCTTTCTTTCTCTCTTTCTTTCTTTCTCTCTCTCTTTCTTTCTTTTTTCTTTCTTTGTTTCCTCCTTTCTTTCCTACTTTCGTTCTTACTTTCTTTCCTTCTTTCTTTCTTTGTTTCTTTCTTTCCTTGTTTCTGTTTTTCCTTCCTTTCTTTCTTTCTTTGTTTCTTTCTTACTTTCTTTCTATCCTTCTTTGTTTCTCTCTTTCTTTCTTTCTCTCTCTCTTTCTTTGTTTTTTCTTTCTTTCTTTCTTTCTTTCTTTCCTTCTTTCGTTCTTTCTTTCGTTCTTTCTTTCTTTCCTTCTTCCTTTCCTTCCTTTCTTTCTTTCCTTCCTTCTTTCTTTCTTTCCTTCCTTCTTTCTTTCCGTCTTTCTTTCTTTCCTTCCTTCCTTTATTTCCTTCTTTTTTTCCTTCCTTCTTTCTATCTTTCTTTCTTTCTGAATTTCTTTCTCTCTGCCTTTCTATCTTTCTCTCTTTCTTTCTTTCCTTCTTTCTTTCTTTCCTTCCTTCTTTCTTTCCTTCTTTCCTTCTTTCCTTCCTTCCTTTCTTTCCTTCTTTCTTTCTTTCATTCCATTTTTCCTTCTTTCTTTGATTCCCTCTTTCTTTCTTTCCTTCTTTATTTCTTTCTTTCTCTCTTTCTTTCTTTCTCTCTTTCTTTTTATCTTTTTTCTTTCTTTGTTTGTTTGTGTGTTTGTTTCTTTCTTTTCTTCTTTCTTTCGTTCTTTCTTTGTTTCCTGATTCCTTTCCTTCCCTTCTTTCTTTCCTTCTTTCTTTCTTTCCTATCTTTCCTTCTTACTTTCTTTCTTTCCTTCTTTCTTTCTTTCTTTCTTCTTTCTTTCGTTCTTTCCTTCTTTCCTTCCTTTCTTTCTTTCATTCATTCCTTCTTTCTTGCTTTCTTTGTTTCTCTCCTTTTCTTTCTTTCTTTCTTTCTTTCTCTCTGTCTTTCTTTCTTTTTTTCTTTCCTTCTATCTTTCTTTCTTTCTTTTTTTCTTTCTCTCTTCCTTTCTTTCCTTCTTTCTTTCTTTCCTATCTTTCCTTCTTTCTTTCTTTCTTTCCTTCTTTCTTTCTTTCTTTCTTCTTTCTTTCGTTCTTTCCTTCTTTCCTTCCTTTCTTTCTTTCATTCATTCCTTCTTTCTTGCTTTCTTTGTTTCTCTCCTTTTCTTTCTTTCCTTCTATCTTTCCTCTCTTGCTTTCTTTCTTTCCTTCTTTCTTTCTCTCTTTCTTTCTTTCTTTGTCTCTCTTTCTTTATTAATTTTTTTCTTTCTTTCTTCCTTTCTTTTTTTCTTTCATTCTTTCCTTCTTTATTTCTTTCTTTCTCGCTTTCTTTCTTTCTCTCTTTCTGTCTATCTTTTTTCTCTCTTTCTTTCTTTCTTTGTTTCTTTCTTTTCTTCTTTCTTTCGTTCTTTCTTTCTTTCCTGATTTCTTTCCTTCCTTTCTTTCTTTCCTTCTTTCGTTCTTTCTTTCCATTCTTTCTTTCCTTCTTTCTAGCTTGCTTTCTTTCCTTCCTTCTTTCTTTCTTTCTTTCTTTCTTTCTTTCCTTCTTTCCTTCTTTCCTTCCTTCCTTTCTATCTTTCCTTCTTTCTTTCTTTCTTTCATTCCATTTTTCCTTCTTTCTTTCCTTCTCTCTTTCTTTCCTTCTCTCTTTCTTTCCTTCTCTCATTCCTTTTTTCTTTGTTCCTTTCTTTTTTTTCTTTCTTTCTTTCCTTCTTTATTTCTTTCTTTCTCTCTTTCTTTCTTTCTCTCTTTCTTTCTTTCTTTCTTTCTTTCTCTCTTTCTTTCTATCTTTTTTCTTTCTTTGTTTGTTTGTTACTTTGTTTCTTTCTTTTCTTCTTTCTTTCGTTCTTTCTTTCTTTCCTGATTTCTTTCCTTCCTTTCTTTCTTTCCTTCTTTCTTTCCCTCCTTCCTTTCCTTCTTACTTTCTTTCTTTCCTTCTTCTTTCTTTCTTCTTCTTTCTTTCTTTCGTTCTTTCCTTTTTTCTTTCTTTCGTTACTTTCTTTCTTTCTTTCCTTCCTTCCTTCTTTCTTTCTTTGTTTCTCTCTCTCTCTCTTGCTTTCTTTTTTTCTTTCTTTCCATCTCTCTTTCTTTCCTTCTTTCCTTCCTTCCTTTCTTTCTTTGCTTCTTTCTTTCCTTCTTTGTTTCTTTCATTCTTTCCTTCTTCATTTCTTACTTTCTCGCTTTCTTTCTTTCTCTCTTTTTTTCTATGTTTTTTCTCTCTTTCTTTCTTTGTTTGTTTGTTTCTTTCTTTTCTTCTTTCTTTCGTTCTTTCTTTCTTTCCTGATTTCTTTCCTTCCTTTCTTTCTTTCCTTTTTGTTTCCTTCCTTTCCTTCTTACTTTCTTCCTTTCTTTCTTTCATTCTTTCTTTCTTTCTTTCTTTCTTTCTTCTTCTTTCTTTCTTTCGTTCTTTCCTTCTTTCTTTCTTTCCTTTCTTTGTTTCTTTCTTTCTTTCTTTCCTTCTTTCTTCCTTCCTTTCTTTCCTTACTTCTTTCTTTCTTTCCTTCTTTTTTTTGCCTTTCTTTCTTTCCTTCTTTCTTTTTTTCCTTTCTTGCTTTCTTTCCTTTTTTCTTTCTCTCTTTCTTTCCTTCTTTTGTCTTTATTTCTTTCCTTCTATCTTTCTTTCTTTCCATTCTTTCTTTCCTTCTTTCTTTCGTTCTTTCTTTCATTCCTTCTTTCTTTCTTTGTTTCTTTCTTTCCTTGTTTCTTTTTTTCCTTCCTTTCTTTCTTTCTTTCTTTCTTTCTTTCTTTCTTTCTTTCTTTCTTTCCTTCTTTCTTTCTTTCTGTCTTTCTTTACTTCTTTCTTTCATTCAGTTTTTCCTTCTTTCTTTCCTTCTTTCGTTCTTTCTTTCCTTCTTTCTTTCTTTCCTTCTTTCTTTCTTTCCTTCTTTCTTTCTTACTTTCTTTCTATCCTTCTTTCTTTCTCTCTTTCTTTCTTTCTTCCTCTCTCTCTTTCTTTCTTCTTTCTTTCTCTCTTTCCTTCTTTCGTTCTTTCTTTCGTTCATTCTTTCCTTCTTTCTTTCCTTCCTTTCTTTCTTTCCATCCTTCTTTCTTTCTTTCCTTCCTTCCTTCTCTCTGCCTTTCTATCTTTCTCTCTCTCTTTACTTCTTTCTTTCTGTCCTTCTTTCTTTCTTTCCTTCTTTCTTTTCTTCCTTCTTCCTTTCTTTCCTTCCCTCTTTCCCACTTTCTTTCTTTCTTCTTCTTTCCTTCTTTTGTTCTTACCTTCTTTCTGTCTTTTTCTTTCTTTTTCTTTCTTTCTTTCATTCTTTCCTTTTTGCTTTCTTTCTCTCTCTTTCTTGCTATCTCTCTGCCTTTCTATCTATCTCTCTCTTTCTTTCTTTCTTTGTTTCTTTCTTTCCTTCTTTCTTTCTTTCCTTCCTTCTTTCTTTCCTTCCTTCTTTCTTTCTTTCCTTCCTTCTTTCCTTCTTTCCTTCTTCCCTTCTTTCCTTCCTTTCTTTCCTTCTTTCTTTCTTTCCTTCTCTTTTTCTTTCTTTCATTCTTTGCTTCTTTCTTACCGTCTTTCTTTCGTCCCTTCCTTTCTTTCTTTCTTTCCTTCCTTCTTTCTTTCTTTTTCTTTCTTTCCTTCTTTCCTTCCTTCCTTTCTTTCTTTCCTTCTTTCCTTCTCTCTTTATTTCTTTCTTTCTCTCTCTTTCGTTGTTTGTTTCTTTCTTTCCTTATATCCTTCCTTCCTTTCTTTCTTTCCTTCTCTCTTTCTTTCTTTCCTTCTTTATTTCTTTCTTTCTCTCTTTCTTTCTATCTTTTTTCTTTTTCTTTGTTTGTTTGTTTGTTTCTTTTCTTCTTTCTTTCCTGATCTCTTTCTTCCTTTCTTTCCTTCTTTCTGTCCTTCTTTCTTTCTTTGCTTCTTCCTTTCTTTCCTTGCTTCTTTATTTCTTTCATTCAGTTTTTCCTTCTTTCTTTCCTTCTTTCTTTCTTTCTTTCATTCTTTCTTTCTTTCTATTCTTCTTTCCTTCTTTCGTTCTTTCTTTTTTTTCTTCTTCCTTTTCCTTCCTTTCTTTCTTTCCATCTTTCTTTCTTTATTTTTTTTTCTTTCTTTCTTCCTTTCTTTCCTTCTTTCTGTCCTTTCTTTCTTTCTTTGCTTCTTTCTTTCTTTCCTTCTTTCTTTCTTCATTTCTTTTTTTCTTTCTTTCCTTCTTTATTTCTTTCTCTCTTTCTTTCTTTCTGTCTTTCTTTCTATCTTTTTTTCTTTTTCTTTTAATTTTTTTTTTTTTTTAATTTATTTATTATTTGAAGTCGCTTGAACATAAAAGTCATATCGCGACTAAACATTGAGGGAAAAAAAAAGGAGGAAACATATCATGAAGTTTACAATGAGTTTAAATATTAAGTTTGCATGCTTTGATGAACTTGATTATTTTCTTATGATACTGTTGATCACCCAAAGCTAGCTGAAGGTTCTCAGGAATTCCATACTGAAGTCGCTGGTGAGTGTATCTTGGGCAAACGGTGAGCAGATGCTGAACGGTAAGAGTAGAATCACACAGAGTACATTTAGGAGGAAGTTCACGGGACAGAATGTAGGAGTGAGTAAGCGCAGTGTGGCCAATGCATAATCGGGTTATTAGCACCTGGTCTCGCCGGGTTAGTGTTGTAATTGTTGTGGAGAGGTTAGGTATTGGACAGATATCATGCAGTTTGCTGTTGGATGTAGTTGTCCAATCTGTCTTCCATCGGTGTAGGATAGTTCTTTTCAGATGCCGTAAATAGTCCTCATGAGGTAGCTTAAGATCTGGTAAGCTTGGAGGATGCTTGGTAGCTTCTTTTGCGGCAGTGTCAGCAAGATCATTTCCTGGTATGTTACAGTGAGATGGTATCCATGCCAAGATTAGTTGTTTACCTGATGAAATAAGCTCACTGTATAATTCACGTATCTCCCTTACCAAGGTGTGGCAAGGAGATCGTTGTTGTATAGCCATTAATGCACTAAGGGAATCTGTGTATATAATGAATGATTTGAAGTCTCCATTCTTTGATATATAGTCCATGGCGAAACGTATAGCAAACAGTTCATTAGAGAAAATGGTGAGAGTGTTTGGTAGACTATACATCATGGTTTGGTTAGGAGCAACCACCGCACAGCCATTATTGTTGTCACACCGGGAACCATCGGTATAAATTGGCTCAAAATTGGCATACGTGTCACACAATTCTTTGAACAGCATGGTAAAACAAGATTTTTGGGTATGAGCCTTCACATATTTTGTCAAAGTGGTGTTGATGACAGGTAATTTTATTCTCCATGGTATATCATTTATGTTGAAGGTACGGGAAATGAAAGAAGGAATAGTCAGATTAAACTCTTCAAGGTATGTAACAATTCTTTGGGAGAAGGGTTGGATAGGGAACCCTTTGGGTTGAGTATTATCTTGGAGTGATATATGAGCAACTGCACCAGAATTAGGTCTGGTTAAGGTCTTGGTAAAATAAGTAAGACTTAACATTTTACGTCGGAAAGAAAGTGGTGGTTCATCTGCTGCAATTTTTAGACTCTCTGTAGGACTAGTATGGAATGCCCCAAGTGCAATTCTTAGAGCTGTGGTTTGAACAGTGTCCAGCATTTTAAGACTTGATAGTTTGGCGGAGTTATAAACAATAGAACCATAATCCAACTTGGAGAGGATAGTGATTCTGTAAGTGCGAAGTAGAACACTGAGATCGGCTCCCCACCCTTTGGCAGATATGACTTTTAAAAGATTAAGCCGCCTAACACAATCAGCTTTAAGAAGCTTAAGATGGTGTATCCAAGTCAACTTATGATCAAAGTGCATGCCCAGAATACGGACGGTATTTACCACTGGGAGTTGGCAGTTGGTAATGTGTAGTATAGGGTTTGGGCTAGGAGTTTTCAATCTGGAGAAAAGAATAGCTTGACTTCTTTGGGAAGAAAAAATAAGGCCAGTGTTGTGGCTCCAATTTTTAAAATTGTTGAGTGTTGATTGTAGTAGCTCTTGTGTAGTAGTAATATTCTTTCCTTTACAATATATTGTCAGGTCATCAGCAAACAGTACAGCCTTTACTGGAGGTTGAATACATGAAAATACTGAGTTAACAGCCACTAAAAAAAGTGTTACACTCAATACCGAGCCCTGCGGTATACCTTTATCAAGGACAACACTTTGTGACAAGACACCATTGGTTCTCACACACATCCTTCGATCTTGAAGGAAGTTAATAATAAATGCAAGCATATTTCCTTTGACGTTGGCCTTAAGGAGTTCTAGAATGATGTGAGGACGTTTCACCGTATCATAGGCTTTAGAAATGTCGAGACACACAGTAAGCATGTGCTGATGGCTGGCAAAAGCATTGCAAATTTCAGACTCCAGTATCAACAAGGTATCTAGCGTAGATCTGTATTGGCGGAAGCCACTTTGTAAATCGTTGAAGAATTTGTTGTGTTCCAAAAACCATCGCAATCTTCTGTTAATGATCTTCTCTAGCAGTTTACACATGGTGCATGTCAGTGAAATAGGGCGATAGTTGTTAGGATTCGAATGATCCTTGTTTGGCTTAGGTATAGGAATCACAATAGACGATCGCCACTGACGGGGAAAGCGTTGTGCTTTCCAGATGTAATTGAATACCTTCAATAAATACTGTAACCCCCTGTGCGGCAGTTCTTTAAGAAGCGCATAAGGAATGTTGTCAGGTCCAGCGCTTTTGCTCTTACAGTGATGTAATTCAGCAAGCATTTCATCCATTGTAAGGTCTTCGTTGAAGGGCTGACTGAAATCTATGCAAGCCGAGGAAAGAGTTGTTTGTAAGGGGCAAGGGGTTAGAAAATCTGCCTGGTTATCCTTGGATTCACTGGATACAGAAGAAAAGGTAGATGCAAGAGTATCTGCAATAATCTGTGGTTCAGTGATGGCTTCGCCAGAGGGTGTTCTTCGAAGATGATTGATCGAAGGTTTCCGACGTGTACCACATATAGCTTGGAGTTTATGCCACAGTTCAGTCTGAGAAGTTTTGTTGGTAAGGGATGAGACGTAGGTCAACCAAGATTCCCTTTTACTTCGCTTAATTTCACGTCGTGCAGCAGCTCGAAGTTGCTGGAACTCAGATTTAGTGACTAAGGTAGGGTTTCGTTTGTATTTATAGTATGCCCTATGTTTTAATTTAATAGCTTCTTGGCATTTTTCATTCCACCATGGAACAGTTCTGTTGTAGTTGCCAGTTCTTGTTGTAGGTATAGAATGTTTTGCCGTCCCAACTAGAGCGGTAGAAAATTTTAAAACAATTTCATCGATATCCATTTGTGGAAACAAGTCAGGAATTGGAAGCTGTTGCAAGGCTTTTAAAAGTAAATCTTTATAAAGATTCCAATCTGCTTTATTAAGATTCCAAGTGGGAAACCGTAATTCAGAAGTAGGTGTAAAATGGTGAGCGGAGATGGTGATCGGAAAGTGATCACTACCTTGAGGGGTGGAATAGACAGACCACTGAAATAGGTGTGCTATGCTGGAAGAACACATGGTGAGATCAATGCAGCTGTAACTGTTATGGTAGATATCATAATGGGTTGGCATTGGAAGATTAAGGAGTGTTAAATCCGAAGTATGTAATAAAGTTTCAAACATTTTCCCACGTTGATCAAGTTTTTTACTGCCCCATACAGGATTGTGACTGTTAAAGTCACCAAGTAGTACAAATGGTTTAGGCAGTTGAGCAATCAGTGCATAAAGCGTAGATAGATCAACAGTGATACTGTTTGGTAGGTAAAGGTTGCAAATACAGATCTCTGTTGTTGAAAAAACAGACACAGCTACAGCCTCCAATGAAGTATTAAGAGGTATTTCTTTATGTGGTAAAATATCTTTAATATAAGTCGCAACACCGCCACTTGCTCTCCAAGCTCCTGTGCGGTTACGATGATATCCAGAATATTGTTTAAGAGGAGCTATATAATTTTCATTGAAGTTGGTCTCTTGTAAACAAAGAATAAGAGGATTGTGGGAATGCAAAAGCAGCTGTAGGTATTCAAGATGTGAGTGATAACTATTGATATTCCATTGTAGTAGGGTAAGTTCGCACTTCATTATGAAGAGAAAGACCCTTCAGCCTCATCAGCATCCATAGGGGATGATTTTGGTACATCAGTACCGCTCTCTATTAATGCCATTAGTTTCTTTTGCAGTCTGGTTGTGCGATTTTTAATGCTATTGCTTGTAAGATGGGGATATATCTTGCGAAGCATTTCCACTATTCCTTGGAAATCAGTAGTATAGGTTAGGGCTACTTTGGTGAAGTCACTTGACCCGTATGCGTTCTCATAGAAGCTGCAAAGTTGAGTAAAGGTGAAAATAAATTCACTTGGCGCAGCATCTAACATCGGTTTGATGGGCGAAAGTGATTTAGTGACAGATAGCACAGCATCTGAAGGTTTTGGTTTTTTGGCTAGCGGGGTAGATTTGTGCTTTTGGACAATATCATCTACAGATGATTCAGTTTTTGGAGACAGGTGAGAGTGATAGCTGACAGGCCCCTCAGACGATTCTATATCAGCACTACTGGTAGTGGAAAGTGGACGTTTTGTACAAGCGTGAGGTGCCAGAGGCTGGTCGTTTGTTTGTTTCGGAGGAATGTTCACACATTGCAATGCTGTGCTAGAGGAAGCAGCAGGAACAGTATGGTCCAATATTGGAGTCGGAATATGTGGCTCTGTTAGACTGGTTTTAACATTGGCCCCTTCTTTAGGCAAGGGGGGCTCATCAGGTGGCACCATTCTCGGTGAGAGAGGGGGAAAGTCTACAGTGTTAGAGTCGGTAGTGGTAGGTATTGGCAGTTCGGTAATTTGTTGAGTGCATTGTTTAGCCAAATGACCCTCCATCTTGCACACAAAGCACGTTGGAGTATCTGAAGATACATATATCCAGTATGCAGTACCCTCATGATGCACCTCAAAACTATCTGGAAGCTTTTCGAAATCCTCAGGTTGAACATAGAGTTGACGTCGGAAGCTCAATATGTGAGAGTAACCTGGGAGGTTAAATCCTGCTCGAATATGCATTATTGCAGAGGTGGTGTTGATTCCAAAGTTACTTAAAGCATGTTCAAGAACAGAGTTGGGTATAACTGGGCATACGTTTGACAGTATGATTCTACGTTGTTTGGTTAGGAGTGGCCGCAACGTTAATGTAACGTTGTTAACTTTAATTCTAGGATGTTGGTTACATAGAGTTTCAGCCAGTTGTTTACTCGCTAAGTAAATGCAAATTCTGTTATTTGAGATTCTGGATACAAATCGAATTTGAGCAGGATCAGTGAGTTTGCCAATAGCATAAATATATTCTTTAAGAGGGATACCATCATATGCTTCAATTACAATTGCCTGATCTTTAGTCGGTCCACTCTTTGCCATTAAGGAATAACTTTGAGTTGGGTTAGTCAATGGAGAAGACATTTTTAGGTTACCTTAGTTTGCTGCAGATCTTTGTTTGTATGTTTGTTTGTTTGTTTCTTTCTTTTCTTCTCTCTATCATTCTTTCTTTCCTGATATCTTTCCTTCCTATCTTTCTTTCCTTGTTTCTTTCTTTCCTTCGTTTCCTTCTTACTTTCTTTCTTTCCTTCCTTCTTTCTTTCTTTCTTCTTCTTTCTTTCTTTCTATCTTACGTTCTTTCCTTCCTTCTGTCTTTCTTTGTTTCTCTCTTCCTTTCCGTTTTTCTTTCTTTCTCTCTCTTTCTTTCTTTTTTCTTTATTTCCTTCTTTCTTTATTTCTTTCTTTCTTTCTTTTTCTTTCTTTCTTTCGTTCTTTCCTTCTTTCTTTCGTATCTTCCTTTCTTTCCTTCTTTCTTTCTTTCTCTCTTTCTTTCTTTCTTTCTCTCTTTCTTTCTTTCTTTCTCTCTCTTTCTTTCTTAAGTTTTTTCTTTTTTTCTTCCGTTCTTTCTTTCTTTCTTTCGTTCTTTGTTTCTTTTTTCCTTATTTCTTTCTTTCTTTCTTTCTTTCCTTCTTTCTTTCTTTCTTTCTTTCATTCCTTCTTTCTTTCTTTCTTTCATTCAGTTTTTCCTTCTTTCTTTTCTTTTTTCTTTCCTTCTTTCTTTCTTTTTTTTCTTTCTTTCTTTCCATCATTATTTCTTTCCGTCTTTCTTTCTTTCTTTCCTTCTTTCGTTGTTTTTTTCTTTCTTTCCTTATTTCCTTCCTTCCTTTCTTTCCTTCTCTCTTTCTTTCTTTCTATCCTTCTTTATTTCTTTCTTTCTCTCTTTCTTTCTATCTTTTTTTCTTTTTCTCTGTTTGTTTGTTTCTTTTCTTCTTTCTTTCCTGATATCTTTCCTTCCTATCTTTATTTCCTTCTTTCTTTCTTTCCTTCCTTTCCTTCTTACTTTCTTTCTTTCCTTCTTTCTTTCTTTCCTTCCTTCCTTTCTTAATTTCGTTCTTTCCTTCCTTCTTTCTTTCTTTCTTTCCTTCTTTCTTTCGTTGTTTGTTTCCTTCTTTCCTTCTTTCCTTCCTTTCTTTCCTTCTTTCTTTCTTTCCTTCTCTCTTTCTTTCACTCTTTCCTTCTTTGTTTCTTTCTTTCTTTCCTTTCTTTCTTTCTTTCTTTCTTTCTTTCCTTCTTTCTTTTTTTCTTTCTTTCTTTCCTTCTTTCTTTCTTTCTTTCTTTCTTTGTATCTCTGTTTCTTTCTCTCTCTCTTTCTTTCTTTCTTTTTCTTTCTTTCTTAATTTCTTTCTTTCTTTCCTTCTTTCTTTCTTTCTTTCTTTCCTTCTTTCGCTCTTTCTTTCTTTTTTCCCTTCTTTCCTTCCTTTCTGTCTTGCCTTCTTTCTTTCCTTCTTTCTTTCTCTCTTCCCTTCTTTCTTTCCTTCTTTCTTTCATTCAGTTTTTCCTTCTTTCTTTCCTTCCTTCTTTCCTTCCTTCTTTCTTTCCTTCTTTCTTTCTTAATTTTTTCTTTCTTTCTTTCCTTCTTTCTTTCTTTCGTTCTTTCGTTCTTTCTTTCTTTTTTTCCTTCTTTGTTTCCTTCCTTTCTTTCTTTCCTTCTTTCCTTCTTTCTTTCCTTCTTTCTTTCATTCAGTTTTTCCTTCCTTATTTCCTTCTTTCCTTTTTTCTTTCCTTCTTTCTCTCTTTCTTTCTTTCCTTCTTTCTTACTTTATTTCTTTCTTTCCTTCTTTTATTCTTTCTCTCTTTCTTTTTCTTTCTTTCTTTCCTTCTTTCTTTCTTTCCTTCTTTCGCTCTATCTTTCTTTCCTTCTTTCTTTCCTTCCTTTCTTTCTTTACTTCTTTCTTTCCTTTTTTCTTTCTTTCCTTCTTTCTTTCATTCCTTCCTTTCTTTCTTTCCTTCTTTATTTCTTCCCTTCTTTCTTCCTCTCTTTCTTTGTTTTTCTTTATTTCTTTCCTTCTATCTTTCTTTCTTTCTTTCCTTCTTTCGTTCTTTCCTTTTTGTTTCCTTCTTTCTTTCATTCCTTCCTTCCTTTCTTCCTTTCTTTCTTTCATTCTTTCTTTCTTTCCTTCTTTCTTTCTTTCTTTCTTTCTTTCTGTATTTCTTTCTCTCTACCTTTCTATCTTTCTCTCTCTCTTTCCTTCTTTCTTTCCTTCTTTCTTTCTTTCCTTCTTTCTTTCCTTCTTTATTCCTTTCTTTCCTTCCTTCTTTCCCACTTTCTTTCTTTCTTCTTCTTTCTTTCTTTTGTTCTTACCTTCTTTCTTTCTTTCTTTTTCTTTCTTTTTCTTTCTTTCTTTCATTATTTCCTTCTTGCTTTCTGTCTCTCTCTTTCTTGCTTTCTCTCTCTCTTTCTTTCCATTTTCTTTCTTTCCTTCCTTCTTTCTTTCTTTCTTTCTTTCTTTCTTTCTTTCTTTCTGTCTCTCTTTCTTTCTTAATATTATTCTTTCTTTCTTTCTTTCCTTCTTTCTTTCATTCTTTAGTTCTTTCTTTCTTTAGTTCTTTCTTTCGTTCCTTTCTTTCTTTGCTTCTTTCTTTCTTTCTTTCTGTCTCCCTTTCTTTCTTTCATTCCTTCCCTCCTTTCTTTCTTTCCTTCTTTCTTTCTTTATCTCTTTCTTTCTTTCCTTTTGCTTTATTTCTTTCGTTCTATCTTTCTTTCTTTCCTTCTTTCCTTCTTTCTTTGTTTCCATTCTTTCTTTACTTCTTTCTTTCTTTCCTTCCTTCTTTCTTTCTTTGTTTCATTCCTTCTTTCTTTCCTTCTTTCTTTCTTTCCTTTCTTTCTTACTTTCTTTCTTTCCTTCTTTCTTTCTTCCTTTCTCTCTTTCTTTCTTTCTTTCTCTCTCTCTTTCTTTCTTAATTTCTTCTTTCCTTCTTTCTTTGTTTCTTTCTTTTTCTTTCTTTCTTTCTTTCTTTCTTTTCTTCTTTCTTTCCTTCCTTTCTTTCTTTCTTTTTTCTTTCTTTCTTTCTTTCATTCTTTCTTTCTTTCTTTCTTCCTTTCTTTCTCTCTTTTTTTCTTTCTTTCTTTCTTTCTTTCTTTCATTCTTTCTTTATTTATTTCTGTATCTCTTTCTTTCTTTCTCTCTTTTTTCTTACTTTCTTTCTCTCTTTCTTTCTTTCTCTTTCTTTCTTTCTATCATTCTTTCTTTCTTTCTTCCTTTGTTTATTTCTTTCTTTCTTTCTTTCTTACTTTAGTTCTTTCTTTCTTTCCTTCTTTTCTTTCTTTCCTTCCTTCTTTCTCTCTTTCTTTCTTTCGTTCTTTCCCTCTTTCTTTCTCTGTTTCTTCAGTCTCTCTTTTCTATTTCTTCCTTTCTTTCTTTCTTTGTTTCTTTCTTACATTCTTTCTTTTTTTTCTTTTTTGTATATTTGTTTCTTTCTTTCTTTCTTACTTTCTTTCTTTCCTTCTTTCTTTCTTTCTTTCTTTCTTTCTTTCTCTCTTTCTGTATTTCATTCTCTCTTTCTTTCCTTCTTTCCTTCTTTCTTTCTCTCTCCTTCTTTCTTTATTAGTTTCTTTGTTTCTTTCCTTCTTTCTTTCTGTCTTTCTTTCTTTCTTTCTTTCTTTCATTCTTTCCTTCCTTCGTTCTTTCTTTCCTTCCTTCCTTCTTTCTTTCCTTCCTTCTTTCTTTCTTTCCTTCTTTCTTTCTATCTTTCCATCTTTCTTTCATTTCTTTTTTCCTTCTTTCTTTCTTTCTTTCCTTCTTTCTTTCTTTCTTTCTTTATTTCTTTCCTTCCTTTCTTTCTTTCCTCCTTTCTTTCTTACTTTCTTTTTCTCTCTTTCTTTCCTTCCATCTTTCTTTCTTTCGTTCTTTCCTTCTTTCTTTCCTTCTCTCTTTCTTTCTTGCTTTCTGTATTTCTTTTTCTCTATTTCTCTCTTTCCTTCTTTCTTTGCTTCTTCTTTCTTTCCTTCCTTCATTTTTTCTCTCGTTCCTTCTTTCTTTCTTTCCTTCTTTCTTTCTTTCCTTCTTTCCTGCTCTCTTTCTTTCTTCCTTTCTCTCTTTCTTTCCTTCTTTCTTTCCTTCTTTCCTTACTTTCTTTCCCACTTCCTTTCTTTCTTCTTCTTTCTTTCTTTCGTTCTTTCCTTCTTTCTATCTTTCTTTCCTTTCTTTGTTTCTTTCTTTCCTTCTTTCCTGCTCTCTTTCTTTCTTCCGTTCTCTCTTTCTTTCTTTCTTTGTTTCTCTCTTTCTTTCTTTCTTTCTTTTTTTTTCTTTCTTTCTTTCTTTCCTTCTTTCTTTCTTTCCTTCTTTCTTTCTTTCCTTCTTTCTTTCTTTCCTTCTTTCGTTCTTACTTTCTTTCCTTCTTTCTTTCTTTCCTTCTTTCTTTCCTTGCTTCCTTCTTCCTTTCTTTCCATCTTTCTTTCTTTCTTTTTCTTTCTTTCTTTCTTTCTTTCTTTGATTCTTTCCTTCTTTCTTTCTGTATATCTTCTCTCTTTCTTTCTTTTTCTCTCTCTTTCTTTCTTTGTTTCTTTCTTTCATTCTTTCTTTCTTTTTTCTTTCTTTTTTCTTTCTTTCTTTTCTTCTTTCCTTCTTTCTTTCTTTCTTTCTTTCTTTCTTTCTTTCTTTCTGTATATCTTTCTCTCTTTCTTTCTTTCTCTCTCTCTTTCTTTCTTTCTTTCTTTCTTTCTTTCTTTCTTTCTTTCTTTCTTTCTTTCTTTCTCTCTTTCTTTCTTTCTTTCTTTTTTTCTTTCTTTCCTACTTTCTTTCTTTCTTTCCTTCTTTCTGTCTTTCTTTGTTTCCTTCCTTCTTTCTTTCTTTCCATCCTTCCTTTCTTTCTTTCCATCTTGCTTTCTTTCTTTCTTTTTTCTTTCTTTCTTTCTTTCCATCTTTCCTTCTTTCTTTCTTTCTTTCTTTCTTTCTCTCAGTATATCTTTCTCTCTTTCTTTCTCTCTCTCTCTTTCTTTCTTTTATTCTTTCTTTCATTCTTTCTTTTTCTTGTTTTGTATCTTTCTTTCCTTCTTTCTATCTTTCCTTCATTCTTTCTTTCATTCTTTCTTTCTTTTTCATTTTTTCGATCTTTCTTTCTTTTTCATTTTTCTATCTTTCTTTCTATCTTTCTTTCTTTATTCTTTGTTTCTTTCCTTCTTTCTTTGAAGCTTTTGTTCTTTCTTTCCTTTTTTGCTTTATTCCATGCTTCTTCACTTCTTTCTTTCTTTCCCTCTTTCGTTCTTTCTTTCCTTCTTTTCTTCCTTCTTTCTTTCTTTTTCTTTCTTTCATTCTTTCTTTCTTTCCTTCCTTCTTTCTTTCTTTCTTTCTTTATCTTTCTTTCACTCTTTGTTTCTTTCTTTCCTGATTTCTTTCTTTCTGTATTTCATTCTCTCTGCCTTTCTATCTATCTCTCTCTTTCTTTCTTTCTTTCTTTCTTTCTTTCTTTCTTTCCTTCTTTCTTTCCTTCTTTCCTTCTTTCCTTCCTTTCTTTCCTTCTTTCTTTCCTTCTCTCTTTCTTTCTTTCTTTCTTTCCTGTTTCTTTCTTTCCTTCTTTCTTTCTTTCTTTCTCTCCTTCCTTTCTTTCTTTCTTTCCTTCCTTCTTTCTTTTTTTCTTTCTTTCCTTCTTTCTTTCCTTCTTTCTTTCCTTCTTTCTTTCCTTCTTTCTTTCTTTCTTTCTTTCTCTCTTTATTTCTTTCTTTCTCTCCCTTTCTTTCTTAATTTTTTCTTTCTTTGCTTCTTTCTTTCTTTCCTTCTTTCGTTCTTTCTTTCTTTTTTCGTTCTTTCTTTCTTTCCTTCCTTTGTTTCTTTCCTTCTTTCCTTCTTTCTTTCTTTCTTTGTTACTTTCCTTCTTTCTTTCATTCAGTTTTTCCTTCCTTCTTTCCTTCTTTCATTTTTTCTTTCCTTCTTTCTCTCTTTGTTTATTTCTTTCCTTCTTTCTTTCTTACTTTCTTTCTTTCCTTCTTACTTTCTTTCTTTCTCTCTCTCTTTCTTTCATTTTTCTTTCTTTCTTTCCTTCTTTCTTTCCTTCTTTCGTTCTTTCTTTCCTTCCTTTCTTTCTTTACTTCTTTCTTTCCTTCTTTCTTTCATTCCTTCCTTTCTTTCTTTCTTTCCTTCTTTCTTTCATTCCTTTCTTTCTTTCCTTCTTTCTTTCTTCCCTACCTTCTTTCTCTCTTTCTTTTTTCTTTATTTCTTTCCTTCTATCTTTCTTTCTTTCATTCTTTCTTTCCTTCCTTTTTTCTTTCTTTCTTTCTGTATTTCTTTCTCTCTGCCTTTCTATCTTTCTCTCTCTTTCCTTCTTTCTTTCCTTCCTTGTTTCTTTTCTTCCTGCTTTCTTTCCTTCCTTCTTCCTTTCTTTCCTTCTTTCTTTCCTTCCTTCTTTCGCACTTTCTTTCTTACTTCTTCTTTCTTTCTTTTGTTCTTTCCTTCTTTCTTTCTTTCTTTCTTTTTCTTTCTTTTTCTTTCTTTCATTCTTTCTTTCTCTCCCTTTCTTGCTTTCTCTCTCTCTTTCTTTCCTTATTCTTTCTTTTCTTGTTTCTTTCTTTCTCGCTCTCTTTCTTTCTTAATTTTTCTTTCTTTCTTTCTTTTTTTCCTTCTTTCTTTCCTTCTTTCGTTCTTTCTTTCATTCGTTCTTTCTTTCTTTCTTTTCTTCCTTTCTTTATTTACTTGTTTCTTTCTCTCTTTCTGTCTTTCCTTCTTTCTTTCATTCCTTCCCTCCTTTCTTTCTTTCTTTCCTTCTTTCTTTCTCTCTTTCTTTCTTTCTTTCTTTTTCTTTATTTCTTCCCTTCTATCTTTCTTTCTTTCCTTCTTTCGTTCCTTCTTTCTTTCTTTCCATTCTTTCTTTACTTCTTTCTTTCATTCCTTCCTTCTTTCTTTCTTTGTTTCTTTCTTTCTTTCTTTCCTTCTTTCTTTCTTTCCTTTCTTTCTTACTTTCTTTCTTTCCTTCTTTCTTTCTTTCTTCCTTTCTTTCTCTCTTTCTTTCTTTCTTTCTTTCTTTCTTTCTTTCATTCTTTCTTTATTTCTGTACCTCTTTCTTTCTTTCTCTCTTTTTTCTTATTTTCTTTCTCTCTTTCTTTCTTTCTCTTTCTTTCTTTCTATCATTCTTTCTTTCTTTCTTCCTTTCTTTCTTTATTTCTTTCTTTCCTTCTTTCTTTCTTTCTTACTTTAGTTCTTTCTTTCTCTCTGTCCCTCTTTCTTTCCTTCTTTTCTTTCTTTCCTTCCTTCTTTCTCTCTTTCTTTCGTTCTTTCCTTATTTCTTTCCTTTCTTTCTTTCTTTATTTCCTTCTTCCTTTCTCTCTTTCTTCAGTCTCTCTTTGTTATTTCTTCCTTTCTTTCTTTCTTTCTTTGTTTCTTTCTTACATTCTTTCTTTCTTTTTCTTTTTTTGTATATTTGTTTCCTTATTTCTTTCTTTCTATCTTTCGTTCTTTCTTTCTTTCCTTCTGTATTTCTTTCTTTCTCTCTTTCTTTCTTTCTTTCCTTCTCTAACTTTCTTTCTTTCATTCTTTCTTTCTTTTTCATTTTATATATCTCTCTTTCTTTCTTGCTTTCTTTCTTTCCTTATTTCTTTCTTTCTTTCTTACTTTCGTTCTTTCTTTCCTTCTTTCTTTCTTTATTTCTGTATTTCTTTCTCTCTTTCTTTCCTTCTTTCTTTCTCTCTCCCTCTTTCTTTCTTTATTAGTTTATTTCTTTCTTTCCTTCTTTCTCTCTTTCTTTCTTACATTCTTTCCTTCCTTCGTTCCTTCTTTCCTTCCTTCTTTCTTTCCTTCCTTCTTTCTTTCTTTCCTTCTTTCTTTCTATCTTTGCTTCTTTCTTTCATTTCTTTTCTCCTATTTTCTTTCTTTCCTTCTTTCTTTCCTTCCTTCGTTCTTTCTTTCCTTCCTTCCTTCTTTCTTTCCTTCTTTCTTTCTTTCTCTCTTTCTTTCTTTTTTCTTTATTTCTTTCCTTCTATCTTTCTTTCCTTCTTTCGTTCTTTCTTTCTTTCCATTCTTTCTTTACTTCTTTCCTTCATTCCTTCCTTCTTTCTTTCTTTGTTTCTTTCTTTCTTTCCTTCTTTCTTTCCTTTCTTTCTTACTTTCTTTCTTTCCTTCTTTCTTTCTTTCTTCCTTTCTTTCTCTCTCTCTTTCTTTCTTTCATTCTTTCTTTATTTCTGTATCTCTTTCTTTCTTTCTCTCTTTTTTCTTACTTTCTTTCTCTCTTTCTTTCTTTCTCTTTCTTTCTTTCTATCATTCTTTCTTTCTTTCTTCCTTTCTTTCTTTCTTTCTTTCTTTCCTTCTTTCTTTCTTTCTTACTTTAGTTCCTTCTTTCTCTCTGTCCCTCTTTCTTTCCTTCTTTTCTTTCTTTCCTTCCTTCTTTCTCTCTTTCTTTCGTTCTTTCCTTCTTTCTTTCCCTTCTATCTTTCTTTCTTTATTTCCTTCTTCCTTTCTCTCTTTCTTCAGTCTCTCTTTGTTACTTCTTCCTTTCTTTCTTTCTTTGTTTCTTTCTTACATTCTTTCTTTCTTTTTCTTTTTTTGTATATTTGTTTCTTTGTTTCTTTCTTTCTATCTTTCGTTCTTTCTTTCATTTTTCTTTCTTTCTTTCTTTCCTTCTGTAATTCTTTCTTTCTCTCTTTCTTTCTTTCTCTAACTTTCTTTCTTTCATTCTTTCTTTCTTTTTCATTTTATATATCTCTCTTTCTTGCTTTCTTTCTATTCTTATTTCTTTCTTTCTTTCTTACTTTCGTTCTTTCTTTCCTTCTTTCTTTCTTTCTTTCTTTCTTTCTTTCTTTCTTTATTTCTTTCTCTCTTTCTTTCCTTCTTTCTTTCTCTCTCCTTCTTTCTTTCTTTATTAGTTTCTTTCTTTCTTTCCTTCTTTCTCTCTTTCTTACATTCTTTCCTTCCTTCGTTCCTTCTTTCCTTCCTTCTTTCTTTCCTTCCTTCTTTCTTTCTTTCTTTCTTTCTTTCTTTCTTTCTATCTTTGCTTCTTTCTTTGATTTCTTTTCTCCTTCTTTCTTTCTTTCCTTCTTTCTTTCCTTCCTTCGTTCTTTCTTTCCTTCCTTCCTTCTTTCTTTCCTTCCATCTTTCTTCCTTTCCTTCTTTCTTTCTATCTTTCCATCTTTCTTTCATTTCTTTTTTCCTTCTTTCTTTCTTTCCTTCTTTCTTTCTTTCTTTCCTTCTTTCTTTCTTTCTATGTTTCTTTCTTACCTTCTTTCCTTCTTTCCTTCCTTCCTTTCTTTCTTTCCTTCTGTGTTTCTTTCCTTCTCTCTTTCTTTCTTTCTTTCCTTCTTTCCTTCTTTATTTCTTTCCTTCCTTCCTTTCTTTCTTTCCTCCTTTCTTTCTTTCTATCTTTTTCTCTCTTTCTTTCTTTCCATCTTTCTTTCTTTCGTTCTTTCCTTCTTTCTTTCCTTCTCTCTTTCTTTCTTTCTGTATTTCTTTTTCTCTCTTTCTTTCTTTCCTTCTTTCTTTGTTTCTTCTTTCTTTCCTTCCTTCATTCTTTCTCTCCTTCCTTCTTTCTTTCTTTCCTTCTTTCTTTCTTTCTTTCCTTCTTTCCTGCTCTCTTTCTTTCTTCCTTTCTCTCTTTCTTTCCTTCTTTCCTTCTTTCCTTACTATCTTTCCCACTTGCTTTCTTTCTTCTTCTTTCTTTCTTTCGTTCTTTCCTTCTTTCTATCTTTCTTTCCTTTCTTTGCTTCTTTCTTTCCTTCTTTCCTGCTCTCTTTCTTTCTTCCGTTCTCTCTTTCTTTCTTTCTTTCTTTTTTTTTCTTTCTTTCTTTCCTTCTTTCTTTCTTTCCTTCTTTCTTTCTTTCTTTCCTTCTTTCTTTCTTTCTTTCCTTCTTTCTTTCTTTCCTTCTTTCGTTCTTACTTTCTTTCCTTCTTTCCTTCTTTCTTTCCTGTCTTCCTTCTTCCTTTCTTTCTATCTCTCTTTCTTTTTTCTTTCTTTCTTTCTTTGCTTCTTTCCTTCTTTCTTTCTGTATATCTTCTCTCTTTCTTTCTTTTTCTCTCTCTTTCTTTCTTTGTTTCTTTCTTTCATTCTTTCTTTCTTTTTTTCTTTCTTTTTTCTTTCTTTCTTTCCTTCTTTCCTTCTTTCCTTCTTTCTTTCTGTATATTTTGCTCTCTTTCTTTCTCTCTCTCTCTCTTTCTTTCTTTCTTTCTCTCTTTCTTTCTTTCTTTTTTTCTTTCTTTCCTACTTTCTTTCTTTCTTTCTTTCTTTCTTTCTTTCTTTCTTTCTTTCCTTCTTTCTGTCTTTCTTTGTTTCCTTCCTTCTTTCTTTCTTTCCATCCTTCCTTTCTTTCTTTCCATCTTGCTTTCTTTCTTTTTTCTTCCTTTCTTTCCATCTTTCCTTCTGTCTTTCTTTCTTTCTTTCTCTCTGTATATCTTTCTCTCTTTCTTTCTTTCTCTCTCTCTTTGTTTCTTTGTTTCTTTCTTTCATTCTTTCTTTTTCTTGTTTTGTATCTTTCTTTCCTTCTTTCTATCTTTCCTTCATTCTTTCTTTCATTCTTTATTTCATTCTTTCTTTCTTTTTCATTTTTTCGATCTTTCTTTCTTTTTCATTTTTCTATCTTTCTTTCTAACTTTCTGTCTATCTTTCTTTCTTTATTCTTTCTTTCTTTCCTTCTTTCTTTGAAGCTTTTGTTCTTTCTTTCCTTCATTGCTTTATTCCATGCTTCTTCACTTCTTTCTTTCTTTCTTTCTTTCCCTCTTTCGTTCTTTCTTTCCTTCTTTCTTTCCTTATTTCTTTCTTTTTCTTTCTTTCATTCTTTCTTTCTCTCTTTCCTTCTTTCTTTCTTTCTTTCTTTATCTTTCTTTCTTTCACTCTTTCTTTCTTTCCTTATTTCTTTCTGTATTTCTTTCTCTCTGCCTTTCTATCTTTCTCTCTCTTTCTTTCTTTCTATCTTTGTTTCTTTCTTTCTTTCCTTCTTTCTTTCCTTCCTTCTTTCCTTCTTTCCTTCCTTTCTTTCTTTCCTGATTTCTTTCTTTCTCTCCTTCCTTTCTTTCCTTCCTTCTTTCTTTTTTTTCTTGCTTTCCTTCTTTCTTTCCTTCTTTCTATCTTTCCTTCTTTCTATCTTTCCTTCTTTCTTTCTTTCTTTCTTTCTTTCTTTCTCTGTTTATTTCTTTCTTTCTCTCTCTTTCTTTCTTAATTTTTTCTTTCTTTCCTTCTTTCTTTCCTTCTTTCGCTCTTTCTTTCTTTTTTCGTTCTTTCTTTCCTTTCTTTCTTTCCTTCTTTCCTTCTTTCTTTCTTTATTTCTTTGTTACTTTCCTTCTTTCTTTCATACAGTTTTTCCTTCCTTCTTTCCTTCTTTCATTTTTTCTTTCCTTCTTTCTCTCTTTGTTTTCTTTCCTTCTTTCTTTCTTACTTTCTTTCTTTCCTTCTTACTTTCTTTCTTTCTCTCTCTCTTTCTTTCTTTTTTCTTTCTTTCTTTCCTTCTTTCGTTCTTTCTTTCCTTCTTTCTTTCCTTCCTTTCTTTACTTCTTTCTTTCCTTCTTTCTTTCATTCCTTCCTTTCTTTCTTTCTTTCCTTCTTTCTTTCATTCCTTTCTTTCTTTCCTTCTTTCTTTCTTCCCAACTTTCTTTCTCTCTTTCTTTCTTTTTTCTTTATTTCTTTCCTTCTATCTTTCTTTCTTTCTTTCTTTCTTTCTTTCGTTCTTTCTTTTTTTCTTTCCTTCTTTCTTTCATTCCTTCCTTCCTTCCTTTCTTTCTTTCTTTCTTTCATTCTTTCTTTCTTGCCTTTTTTCTTTCTTTCTGTATTTCCTTCAATCTGCCTTTCTATCTTTCTCTCTCTTTCCTTCTTTCTTTCTTTCCTTCTTTCTTTCCTTCCTGCTTTCTTTCTTACTTCTTCTTTCTTTCTTTTGTTCTTTCCTTCTTTCTTTCTTTTTCTTTCTTTTTCTTTCTTTCTTTCATTCTTTCTTTCTCTCTCTTTCTTGTGTTCTCTCTCTTTCTTTCCTTTGTCTTTCTTTTCTTGTTTCTTTCTTTCTTTCTCTCTCTCTTTCTTTCTTAATTTTTCTTTCTTTCTTTCTTTTTTCCTTCTTTCTTTCCTTCTTTCG